>CM076409.1:2031245-2359202 GCA_038363315.1 Mugilogobius chulae | reverse complement strand
AAACAGTTTGACTCGATTGTCTCAACCACTGTTCCCGCAGAGCATACCACCTTAGCCGCGGTCGATAAAGGGCAGAAGACGCTTACTAGAGTCCATTCGACACAATCTTCATCCATGTGCCTGGCAAACCAACGCAGTAATAACACAAGCATTCCTGATTATAGTAATACAAGAAATAAGATACATCACGATCAGTAATAATTAGAGCATGGCAGATATGCAAGTGTCCAATATCCGAATGACTGATAGTTGATGTATTTTCAAAGAAAATATCCGAGGTCAATATAGCCCGCAATGCAACTATTAATTTTAAAGAAGCCGAAAAACAATTATAACAATAATAAACCCACCGTCCAACACCTTCAAAAAATATATGATACTCCAAATTGCTCTTTATCTTCTATTTGATAATAATTTTAAAGCTTCCGATTTAAACCACAAGAGCCCTTGTTCCCTAAACACCTGACTAAATAATTAAAGGCTCTTTCACACCAGCAGGCCTCCCGTCTGGAACCGTTGGAAATCCTGACAAGTCGAGAAATCACTCCATGGATGCGGGTTTTGAAGACTGTTGCAGAGTCGCGGTCGCCATCACACGCAGCTGTTTGGCCGTCAGGTACAGGAGAAACCAGGAGCAGGCACAGGAAGACTGAGCTCACGGAAAAACATATTAGTCGAGCTACTGGATAGTTGTTATTTGCACGGTTGGAATATGAATTAACGACGGTAGAGAAATGGGCAACTATTTGACCGAGGAAACAAAGACAGAGGAGTTGCAGCGAACCAACTGACTGGCGGAAAGAGGTGGCCTTATCTTAGAAATTAGAAACTCTCTTCTGCCCATAGCAGAGTTGCGCCAAAAACACCTCCGCCCGGCACTTGTTCACCATTTTGTCAAGCATAAACGGCAGCTCACTCGTCATGTTTCAGCACGGAGTGACCGTATCATGTGTTTTGTGAATTCTTCCATCGGGGCGTCAAGTAGACTAACAACACCTTCGCCACACGTCTAGGTTTTGTGTGAAAGACCCTTAAAATTTTTTCAAACCCAAAAGGCCTGGTCTTTTTGTACAAAAACCTTTAAATTTTTTTTTTTCTAAACCGTGTAAACTGACTTGTAGTTTTGTCTCTGATGAACCTGAAGTCGATTACATGAAAACAAGCCGCATTCAAACATCAGATTAAGTGTCTACATATTTTGGTAAGTTCGGAAAAACAGTAAAAGTTTATAAGTTCACTTATTCATTAGAACTACAGATTGTTGTTCATCCAGAATGGCTGTAAATAAGAGTTCAACTTTTGTTTATATAGCATTCACATGCTTCTATTAAAAAGTAATTAATAAAAAAGGATAGTAGTCGATAAGCATTGTGTCAAGTCTGAGCTGAGAGTGACTTTGAGGACGTACCTTTTCCACAAGCAGTGGTCACTCACGGCTTGGAACCGTGGGAAAAATTTCCATCTGCCTTAAAAAGACCTCTCATCGCCCAACCCCCGTGGCTTTGTCCTCTCCTGAAAGCAACACATGTGACACGGGAGTGATACAACAGTAACTAACTTCTCATGTCCACTACGCAACAATCTTTTCTTGCGCGGTCGATGACGCGCACTCTGTCCTGCAGGCGGGAGAGCAGCTGCGTTACGGCTCCACTCCGCGAATCACGTCCGTATGCATTCCTCCAGGGACATGCCTCGCTGCCCACTTCCCAAATGACGATCTGGCTGTCCACCCTAAAGGACACATGCACACAAAAACTCAGGCTATTTTCGGCCCTATGGACGGCTCAGGCATCTTAGTAATGGGGTCTAATTGGAGTCCTCGTGCTCTCAGGCCCGCTCAGACATTACAGCGCTGAGAAGAACGTGCGCAGGCTCGAGCCAGGACACAATGTCCCACCCTCTTAGCCCTTCTAGCACCACGACAGGCTCCGAAAGAGGAGACTCCAGGCCGTTCTCAGGAATCTGCCAACTACAGACACAACCACAGTTAATAAAGCTATGCAAAACACTCGTCTAACTCTGCTGCAGCAGCTATACACTGTATAAGATTACAATAGTCTCTCCTCATGTAGTGTTTCCAAACCTTTTTGTCACAAATACTCAAAGTGTCCTCTAACTCTAGGTTTAAAGTAAATAAATGGTATAGTAGTATATATGTAAATCTCACAAATTCAATAAAATGATTCAACATTAACCTAAGATAACACTTTATATTTCACCTTCTTGTAAATCTGAAATCATTACTCGAACCCCCTGATGAGTCCTCATACCCCTGGTTGGGAAACACTGTCCTAATGCACACAAAATGAATAATTCTGAGTGTTTACCATGACTGTGCAGTCCTCGGAGCCGCTGGCGATGACGTGGTCATTATGAGGACACCACTCTATGTCCAGCACTGGGCAGTGTGACCGCAGACTGTGGGTAACCTTGTCTATACGTCCAGTCTGTGGACAAACAGAGATATACAGATTAAAAACAATTATATGTGGTTTAATGTAGAATAACTAGGGATGTCAACATTATTTAATTGATAATTGTGATTATTAAGTCACATATTAATCGAAAGGCAAAAGAGTAGTAACCTTTCATTTTAAGTCTTTTATGTTATTCGAGCAACTACAAATAGATAAAATAGTTCCATAATAACAGTTCCAGCTTTGGTATCAGTAGTTAAAAAACTAAAACAAAAAACAGCAGATACAGTATTTGCCACAAATATGTCATATATTTGCAAACATTGCCCCGTTGGCATGTCACTTTTATATTGTTCACCATTGCTACGGTTTGGATTTATTTCAAAGTTTTCTTGTTACAAACCTTAGTTGAGCTAGGGCTGGGCAATCTGGGAATTCAATCATTTATTTTTTTCTCATTTTGATTGATCTCGATTTTCGATTGATTTGTTAACCTTTTCAAAAACAAATGAAAAATGCCATCATGAACATAAACTAAACCAACAACTTCAATGAGTCCCATTTTATTAATTTTGAAACTATATATCATTATTCTGCCTCAAAGTTTGACTTTGTTCCAAACTACACATTTTTACTGACAAAGATTGGTTTTCAATCTTTTGATTCAAAACCCGCCACTAAATAATCGACAATTCGCTTCAATTTGATCTCGATCTTTCAGTCTTTCGATTAATGGCACAGCCCTAGTTTGCCATAATAATAAAAAAACAAATGAACTTGATTTTCACTGAGCCCAGATCATGTCCTATGTTAGTGCCCTTTACTGACGGCTGTAAAAAATATAGTCAAATATTATCAAAGTCAAAGTTGTGACTTTTAACATGTTCAAGACTGTAAAAATAAATCCAGTTCAGATTTTCACCATTTTCACCACCTCTGGGATTTGCTTTGCTAGCAAAAAACGTTTGAAAAATAAATACTTTACTATAATTTACAGCCATCAAAAAATGGAATAAAACATGAGATGAGAACATTTTTCTAACGACACAAGGGTTAAAAGCAACATATTAATATCTGCACACATTGATTTGTCACAGAGGAGGTCAAATAACAGATATTTGCATTGGCTGATAAAAATCACAACATTAGAAGCAAAACATTAAGTATTTTAAGACTAAAACCAAGGCTTCTAAAAGTTTTTTTGTAAAGTAAAATTTTATGCTTTAATAAATGCGTTAGGCTCCAGCTCACAACTGAAATCGTAATATTTATGGATGCAGTTAACAAATCTTGAAGAACCTTATTTCTTCTCACATAGCTATATTTTTGTCCTTAAACATCTATAGTTTTAAGATTAGAGTCTGCAGAAACATGGTATGAAATATATGTATCCTTTTATAGTTTAGTCAAACTCTTGAAGTTGCGCTGTACCACAGTCATCGTTTTAAAGATACACTGAGAATCTCCTCTTTTCTGCGCGCGTTGCTGAGAGACTTTGCAGGTCTCTTAAACTCGACTGGGTAAACGCACGTCAATGACTAAACTAATAAAAGGACTCACATAATTTCCAGACCAGTTTCTGAGCTCTAATCTTAAAAACTATAGATGTTTAAAGACAAGAAATATAGCTATGTGAGAAGAAACATAAGGTTCTTCAGATTGGTTAACTGCATCCATAAATATTACGATTTCAGTTTGGAGCTGGAGCCCTAACGCATTTATTAAAGCATAAAATTTTACTTACAAAAAAACTTTTAGAAGCTTGGTTTTAGTCTTAAAATACTTAATGTTTGCTTCTAATGTTGTGATTTTATCAGCCAATGCAAATATCTGTTATTGACCTCCTGCTGTGACAAATCAATGTGTGCAGATATAATATGTTGCTTTTTAACCCTTGTTCTCGTTAGAAAAATGTTCCTCATCTCATGTTTTATTCCACTTTTTTGATGGCTGTAAAATTATAGTAAAGTATTTATTTTCAAACGTTTTTTGCTAGCAAAGCAAATCCCCAGAGGTGGTGAAAATGGTGAAATCTGAACTGGATTTATTTTACAGTCTTAACTGTTAAAAGTCACAACTTTGACTTTGATAATATTTGACTATATTTTTTACAGCCGTCAGTAAAAGGGCACTAACATAAGGACATGACTCTGGGCTCAGTGAAAATACAAGTTCATTTGTTTTTTTATTATTATGGCTCAAACTAGGGCTGTGCCATTAATCGAAAGACTGAAAGATCGAGATCAAATTGAAGCGAATTGTCGATATTTAGTGGCGGGTTTTGAATCAAAAGATTGAAAACCAATCTTTGTCAGTAAAAATGTGTAGTTTGGAAAAAAGTCAAACTTTGAGGCAGAATAATGATATATAGTTTCAAAAATAATAAAAAAATGGACTCATTGAAAGTTTTGGTTTAGTTTATGTTCATGAATGGCATTTTCATTGTTTTTGAAAAGGTTAAACAAAATCAAATCGAAAATCGAGATCAATCAAAATGAGAAAAAAAAATGATTGAATTCCCAGATTGCCCAGCCCTAGCTCAAACTAAGGTTGTAACAAGAAAACTTTGAAATAAATCCAAAACCGTAGCAATGGTGAACAATATAAAAGTGACAAATGCCCAACGGACAATGTTTGCAAATATATGACAATATTTGTGGCAAATACTGTATCTGCTTTTTTTGTTTTAGTTTTTTAACTAACTGATACCAAAGCTGGAACTGTTATTATGAACTATTTATCTATTTGTAGTGCTCGAATAACATAAAAAGACTTAAAATGAAAGGTTACTACTCTTTTGCCTTTACGATTATATTGGACTTTAATAATCACAATTATCAATTAAATAATTTGACATCCCTAGTTATTCTACATTAAAACCACATATAATTGTTTTTAATCTGTATATCTCTGTTTGTCCCACAGACTGGACGTATAGACAAGGTTTACCCCACAGTCTGCGGTCACACTGGCCCAGTGCTGGACATAGAGTGGTGTCCTCATAATGACCACGTCATCGCCAGCGGCTCCGAGGACTGCACAGTCATGGTAAACACTCAGAATTATTCATTTTGTGTGCATTAGGACAGTGTTTCCCAACCAGGGGTATGAGGACTCATCAGGGGGTTCGAGTAATGATTTCAGATTTACAAGAAGGTGAAATATAAAGTGTTATCTTAGTTAATGTTGAATCATTTATTGAATTTGTGGAGATTTTGTGACATTAGCTATACTACTACTACCATTTATTTACTTTAAACCTAGAGTTAGAGGACACTTGAGTATTTGTGACAAAAAAGGTTTGGAAAACACTACATGAGGAGAGACTATTGTAATCTTATACAGTGTATAGCTGCTGCAGCAGAGTTAGACGAGTTTATTTGCATAGCTTTATTAACTGTGGTTGTGTCTGTAGGTTGGGCAGATTCCTGAGAACGGCCTGGAGTCTCCTCTTTCGGAGCCTGTCGTGGTGCTAGAAGGGCACTCCAAGAGGGTGGGCATTGTGTCCTGGCATCCCACCGCACGCAACGTTCTTCTCAGCGCTGGTAATGTTTGAGCGAGGCCGCAGAGCACAGCTGAACTCCAAATCAGACCATTATCTCACAGAATGCCTGAGCCATCCAAAGAGCCGAAAATAGCCTGAGTGTTATTTGTGCATGTGTCCATTTAAGGTGCGACAACCAGATCGTCATTTGGAACGTGGGCACCGGCGAGGCCATGATCAACCTGGAGGACATGCATCCGGACGTGATCTTCAGCGTGAGCTGGAGCCGTAACGGCAGCCTGCTCTGCACCGCCTGCAAGGACAAGAAAGTGCGCGTCATCGACCCGCGCAAAAACAAGATTGTTGCAGTAAGTGGAAGCATGAAAGTTAGTTACTGTTGTAAGTCACTCCCAGTGTGACACATGTGTCTGTTTTCAGGAGAAAGACAAAGCCCACGAGGGAGCGCGGCCGATGAGAGCGATCTTTTTAGCAGATGGAAATATTTTCACCACAGGTTTCAGCCGCATGAGTGAACGCCAACTTGCCTTGTGGAAAAGTGTACGTCCTCAAAGTCACTCCTCAGCTCAGACTTGACACAACAAATGCTAATACTCTATCCCTCTTTCTTAATTAATTACTTTTAATATGAAGCCTGTGAAAATGCTTAATATAAAAACAAAGTTGAAACTCTTATTTACAGCCATTCTGGGATGAACAACAATCTGTATTCTAATGATAAGTGACACTAACTTACTTCTTTCCGAAATTACCCCAAAAAATGTAGACAAACTTAAATCTGATGTTCTTTGATGCAGAGCTTGTTTTCACTTGTAACTAAAACCATTCAGTCATCAGAGACCAAAACTACAAAGCCTCAGCTTTACAAAACGTCCAGATAAAAGGTTCACAAACAGGCTGAGGTTGATTTTAAGGGTCTTTCACACCAACACAACCCTCAGACGCTGTCGGCGAAGCAGTGTCTGTTCAAGTCTCCTTGAGACGCACCGATGTGAAAGAACATTCACACAAACATGATCCAAACGGTCACCCGTTGCTGAACAAATGACGAGTGAGCATGCACGTGATGTAATGCTTGACAAAATGGTGAAACATAAGTTGCGGGCGAGTGGTTGTCAAACTCTGATGGAGAACAGAAGTTTCTAATCTTACCTCACAGATTAAGCCCCACCTCTCTTTCCCGCCACAGTCCAGTACTGCGTTCGCTGCAACTCCTCTGTCTTTGTTTCCCTCGGTCCAAATAGTTGCCATTCTCCTCCGTAGTTACATTTCATTTCAACCCGTGCAAATAACAACTATCCATGCTCGACTAAATACTGTTTTTCCGTGAGCTTCATCTTCCTGCGCACTGACTCCCTGATTCTCCTGTAGCCACGGCCCAAACAAACAGCTGCAAGTGTAGAAACTGGCGACGCAGACTCTGCAAACAAGTCTTCAAAACTCCGCCTCCATGACTTCTCCGCACTTGTCAGGAAAAGTTTCCAAACCGGTTCAGACGGGCGACCCTCGGCTTGGTGTGAAAGAGCCTTTAAATGATTTTAGTCAGGTGTTTAAGGGAAAAAGGGCCTCTGTGGTTTAAATAACACAGCCTAAAATATTCATCAAAATAGAAAAGATAAAAGAGAACATTGCAGTAACAATATTATTTTGAGGCTGCTTGACGGTGGCGTTTATCATTTTTATAATTATGTGTTTTCGGCTTTTTAAATTATAGTTGCTATGCGGGCTTATATTGACCCTCGATCATTTATTTGCTTTGAAAATACATCAATATCAGTCAATTACGATATTGACACCTCTGCATATATGGCCCATCTCTAATTATTACTGTAGTGTGATTATCTTTTCTATGTTATATAACTATAATCAGGAAATGCTTTGTTATTCACTGACGTTTGTTTTGCAGGACAACATGGATGAACCGATCTGTGTTCAGGAAATGGACTCTAGTAACGGAGTCCTTCTGCCCTTCTACGACCCGGACACTAACGTCGTGTATCTCTGCGGGAAAGTGAGTCTGAGACAAGTCCGGTCCAAACTGTTTGTGCATGTGTGTGTGTCAAAGCGTGAGTATGTTTTGTGTTTTCTCTCAGGGTGACAGCAGCATTCGGTACTTCGAATCACAGATGAAGCACCGTTTGTTCACTACCTCAACACCTTCTCCACCAAGGAACCACAAAGAGGAATGGGTTACATGCCCAAACGAGGCCTGGATGTTAACAAGTGTGAAATAGCAAGGTACAAAGCAAACATTTTAACTCTTTCCCTGCCAGCCATGTTTTTTATTTTGTACTTCCTAGACCAGGCAAAAAAACAAGCATGTCCAAACTACAACTGGGGTGCCAAAGACGGCCCTCAAAACCCATTTTTGTTTGCCCTCAGAAAACAGATTTTGAAGCTTTAGACATACCTAAACTTAAATGCATAGTTAAAAGCTACAAAATTCACTTCTTTGTCGTATGAATATTATGTGGTCTATAGAGGTTATGCACTGACATCATTTTGCTTAGCAACATTTAGAATGAGTGGCATTTCTTCAATGTATTTCTTTGTTGTCGTGGCAACGGCTTGTAAGCTACAAACTTGTCTGTAACAACAGTTGGTGATTTAGGACATTTTAAATGCAACAAATGGACTCAAAAACATATTTTTTAAGAAGAAAAAGGTAATAACTTCAACTGTGTGTGATTTCAAAGTCTGATAGATGTGAGAAGCTAAAGTTTATCTGCTTTACTACAACTGTTGACTTGATTTTCTCTGTTTACATGTCAGTTACAAACCCAGTACTCAGTAGACTTGTTGTGGGTTGAATTTGTTATCAAACTGTAGTTTATTTTCCTGTTTTAGCTGTTTATTGAACTCTTACAAGAGAAAATGTCCTTTCTCTCCATTGACTCTAATGCATCCTTGCCACACAACATGAACATTTAGAATGCTGTAAGGTCACCTGCATAACCTCTATAGAAGAGTTTGAATTTAAGTCCTTAAAGGTGGGGTAGATAACTTTTTAGTTGTAAATTAGTAAACTTTGTGCTTTCCACTAAAAAGTATATAGTAAGTACAGCACTTTGTGAAAAAATGAGACCTCTGAGTACTGTCTGAACAGAATATTAAAGAATTTTAGTTCTAATCATGAGCTGAATGCTGCGCTCTGATTGGCTGAGCTTGGGGTGGTCCTCTCCAGTTTCATTTTGTTGTTTGTAAAAAGAAGTTTATAAGTCGTAAATGCAACCAAAATTAATTCCTGGTCGATATTAACCATGTGTCGAAGGATTTATGAGAGGAAATTGTCAGATTCAAAATCGGAAGCGTGTTTGTCATTTAAAAATCGGCTTCCCACCTTAAATTTGATGTTGTATGTCTAAAAAATCTTTGCACAGATCTTAAATTTGTTAATGAAGCAGACTTTCTGTCAGACTTCTTAAACTGCTTCACACTTTTGCAGTTTAGTCAGAAAATTCTCATTAATATTCTCTCTCATTCTCATTCTATATGACACCATTTTTGTGTTTCTTCTTCTGTTTATTTGGTTGATCGAATAGATGGAATTCTTGGTTGCCGTATAAATAGCGTTCTTTTTGTGAATTCAATCAGTTGTGGCAAAATATATAATTATATCTTTAAAATGCTCTAGAAAAGAAGCAGCATTGTGAAATACTACAAGTCACAACTGGCGAATAGGTCTTAATTTGTAGGTTTTGTGGTCCTAAAAATGTCTTTAAAAGTCTTAAATTTTAGTTCTTCATCCTGGCAGTAAAATAGAGGTTCTGCAGGTGACATGACATCATTCTAAATGTTCATGCTGAGTGAGAGTTAATGGAGAGAAAGGACATTTTCTCTTGTAAGAGTTCAATAAAGGAAAAATAAACTACAGTTAAAACAAATTCAATCCACCACAAGTCTACTGAGCACTGGGTTTGTAACTGACATGTAAAAAGAGAAAATCAAGTCAACAGTTGTAGCAAAGCAGATAAACAACAAGACTTTAGCTTCTCACATTTATCAGACATTGAAATCACACACAGTTAAACCTATTACCTTTTTCTTCTTAAAAAAGATGTTTTTAAGTCCGTTTGTTGTGGTTAAAATGTCCTAAATTATCAACTGGTTTAAGCAGACAAGCCGTTGCCACGACAACAAAGAAATACACTGAAGAAATGCCACTCATTCTAAATGTTGCTAAGCAAAATTATGTCAGTGCATAACCTCTATATTAGGATGTTTATGAGATTAAAACAGGTGACGAGCATCATTTGTTTATCTTTAAGCCAATAAAGGCAGCATTACAGACGAGAAGTCATCACAACAGTTTTCTCTTTTATAATGCATAGATTAAATTCTAAACTCCAACATGAAGAAAACAAAGTCATTTTACTTTCTGCGAGTTCTTTGTCTCTTAGGAATATCAAATATCTGCTCTGAACTGACTCGACAGTATTTTTAGTGCAGAACATTTGCCAGAGTCTCTAGTCTCTATCATCCAGGCTGCGTGCTGACAAGTCAGTTTCCTTCTGTCCTGCCACTCCTCAGGGTCCTAGTGCACCTTATGTTAGTCCAGATAAAGCTTGTTTTGCCTGTATTTAGATTGACAAAGATTGAATGTCTTATTCACTGTTAAAAATATTATGTTTCAGATTTTATAAGCTGCATGAGAGAAAGTGTGAGCCGATCATCATGACTGTCCCTCGCAAGGTAAAGCTTAGTCTGTGTGTATTTACAGTTTGTATTTAGTATTCTTCACACTTTAGTCTCACTCTCTTCCTTTGTCCAGTCTGACCTTTTCCAAGACGACCTCTACCCGGACACCGCGGGCCCAGATCCGGCTCTGGAGGCCGAGGAGTGGTTCGCCGGGAAGAACGGAAGCCCCATCCTGATCTCTCTAAAGGACGGATACGTGTCGTCGAAGAGCCGGGATCTGAAAGTGATCAAAACAAACGTCCTGGAATCCAAGCCAGCTCCCAAAGCGGAGAGCATCATGCCGGTTCAGAAACAAGCTCCTTCTCAGCCGTCAGCAGTGAGTTTTTAACAGCAGATTGTGACATAATTTATACAGCGACTTAATCCATTATTATGTATTAGTTTGTGTCTTGTTGAGTTTTTCGATTAGACGTATAGATTAAAGCAGAGATATCTTTTTTTTATATTGTTTTTGTTTTGTTTCTACCAAAAAGTCTAATCAAAGTACATTAAATCAGATTGCTGTGTTCTTAGATTGACCACATGTCCCACTTTAGGAGCTTCTGTTCTACGTCCTGCCTTTTAAGTCATCTTCTGTCACGATAATTTTAAGTTTTCTGTAGCTGCGTGTCAGGAAAGACTTATAAACACATACATGTATAAGACAGACCTGCAGCTCTTTAACAGCACACAGATTAACATGTTTTAACTTTCACTCATTCCTGTGAACGTCTGCGTGTCGTACAAGCAGAGCTGTGTAAAAAACAGATTGAGTTTCTACTAGAGATGGGTCGATATGGATTTTTGAGCCGATATCTGATGTTTGACCATCTGTTGTGGCCAATAATCAATATTTGCACAGCTCAAATGATCACAAACTTTTAACTTGAGCAAAAACATAAATAAAAACAAAATGTTTTTATCTAAGATATAACATTTCTGTGGCATTAAGATGAAAACATGTTTTGCACCTTTGCAAATTTATACTTAAGGTTCCTTTTTTCTTCCATTTATTCACATGTTTCAAATGTGCAAATAACAGTAAGCATGAAAGAGCCCTAAGTGAAAAACAAACAAAAAAACAACTGTAATGTAGCATGAATAAAAAAGATTTAGGGATACAAGTGACAAACAGATAAAAATGTACTTACAGCCTTAAACAAATGATTAACGCTTATACAGCGACAGACGCGAGTCTGCTCCGCTTCACAAGTATATTGACACTTTGCGCTCATTTTAAACAGGTGTGTGAAGGACTAACCTGCGCTCACGTGACCTTCTCTATCTCTATAAAATATATTAAAACAGTGAATCATTAACATTAGCATCTAGAAGAATACATATTGTTATTTACAGTGAACTATAACCAACTCCTCTAAAAATATCAGAAACAATACCATTAAAAATCATAATTATAGGTCAATACCAACACTGATAACAATATATCACACATCCCTAGTTTCAACCTTCTAGTAATATTCTACAGCCATGAGCTTCTTATTCAGGAGAAGAGTTTTCCAGGTGGAAAAGTTATTACACTTGTTGTGAAATTACAGAAGGATTATTGGTAAACATCACTTTCGGCTCGACTGCGCATGTGTTATGCAGAAAGACTCGCTCTCCGTCTGCTTAGCGGTGGAAACTTCTTTGGATAAAACCTTGAAACGGGATGAGAGCAGCTGTTTCAATCAAGTATGAACCGGTCTGACAGACATCTGTCTTCTGAAGCTTGAGACAGTGTTTTTCTCGCTGTTTTTTCACTTTATTGTAACTTTTAAAGGTCGTTTTCAATAATTTAATGATTTAGCAGCATAACTTTTGTTTTGGTTCAGTGATAAACTCTTGTAGTTAACTGTAGTTACCCGGCTCTTTCTGGAGCGCACATCGCCCGTGTTGATAAACAAAAAATCCCTCTATAGGTTTATTCAGGCTCTTTGTACTTCTGATTGTTTCTTGGGCCAAAATACTATCGAGCCTCATTACATTGTGTGAAAGAGACGCACGTATCAGGGTGAATAATAGTTTAGGTTGAAGGTTTTTTTTGGTTTTACTATTTCACCCCAGCTCTGCTTTTAAAACTAAAATAAGAAAATCGCCTTTAGAAATCTATATCGGCCAAAGAAAAACCTATATTGGTCGATCTCTACTTCTAATATGTTAGAAATCACTTTGAACTGACATTCCTGTTTTTCTTTTGCAGCAGAAAATGGAAGACAAACTAGAAGAGGTGCTCCGAGAGTTTAAGTCACTCAGGGACCGCGTGATCCTTCAGGACCGCCGGATTGCCAGACTGGAAGAGCAGGTCGCCAAGGTCGCCTTGTAAGACACTTCAGCGTCGTCAGATCAGGTGGATGTGGTCGACCCGAGGCCAAACTCACAAGATTCGGCTCCATTGAACTTGGTGTCTTTGTATTGGCTCCAAGTCGACATTCCAGGATGGAATGTGCAGTTTTCCAGTTTCACACTCCAGCCCCGTCTCACCAAGAAAAACTCTTGCAGCTCATGTTTGTTTGAAGAGACATTTTTGTTGAAGTTAAGTCTTAATTTTCGTTTTAATACGTGGTAAAACATTCTCATGTGAAGTTTGTACTTCTCTGGAATTGTATGTAGCATCAGTATTTCCATTTTATGTTTTGTGTTGCCAAATATGAATTGCATTTTTTTATGCACTGCTTTTACATTTTCTCTCCTGATGTACATTCCTGTCACACATAGGATCATTTAGCCAAGCTGGATTTTTGTAAACGATAGCTGTTTTTTCCTCTCATCAGGTTTTTGAATGTGGCAGAAATCCTTATCAGACATTATTGTTCCTATTTTGGTCTCAACATAAATAAACCATCGGGTGTTAAAGGAACCGTATGTAAGATGCACAACGACTGATTTTTAAATACGTTTTACAGTCACAGATGAACTTGGGTTGCCAGAACTAGGCTTGTTATGAATTACAGGTTATTATTTTGGCAGACGCTTCTCAGATCTCTTTGTCATCATTCATTAAGTGGAGTTTATTGAGAACTGTGTGGAAACAACTGCCTGAGCCAATCACAGACTAATGTGTCAGGAGAGGCGTAACATCAGCTCAAACTCAAACATGTTCCTGACTCATGGTTCTAAAGCAGCTTCAGGCTCTAAGAAATCAAACTGGCCACGCAAATAAGACAGTCATGTGACATTTAATCTGCTTTCTGATTGGATAATCCTCTTGAGAACTAAAACATGAACTTTAAGCATCAACAAATGTTTTTTTAAAGGAGAATTATTGTGCTTTTTTAACATTTTGTTGACTGAAGAACCCAAATTGGTCTAAAACAGCTTAAAAATATTTACAGGTCCATTGACTTCTTGCTCAAACCTGCCTCTTCAGTAGAGATGCACCGATCCAGCTTTTTCAGTTCTGATACCGATGTCTGCCGATACCTGATATCAACAATACTAGTGTAAGGACTGAAATATCTTATTTTTCTAATCAAAATGTAAGGCATTTGGTCATATAGAGGTTCTGCAGGTGACATGACACATTCTAAATGTTCATGCTGAGAGATGCTTGTAAGAGTTCAATAAACAGCTAAAACAGGAAAAATAAACTGCAGTTTGATAACAAATTCAACCCACAACAAGTCTACTGAGCACTGGGGTTTGTAACTGACATGTAAAAACAGTTGTAGCAAAGCAGATAAACAACAAGACTTCAGCTTCTCTCACATTTATCAGACATTGAAATCACACACAGTTAAACTTATTGCCTTTTCTTCTTAAAAAATATGTTTTTGAGTCAGTTTGTTGCAGTTAAAATGTCCTAAATCATCAACTGTTGTAGCAGACAAAGAAGAAATCATTCTAAATGTTGCTAAGCAAAAGGATGTCAGTGCATAACCTCTATTGTTATGTAGCTATGTCTCAACTTAAAGGTGGGGTAGTTGATTTTCACACTGCAAGCACAATTTAGGTTTTAAATCTGACAACTTTCTCTCACAAATCCTTAAACACATTGTTAATATCAATATTTATTAGGTTAAGGTTGCAATTTTGACTTAAAACCCTCTTTTTTTTTCTCGTCTAAAGTGAAACTGGAGTTGACCACTCAAGCTCAGCCAATCAGAACGCTGCATTCTGCTCCTGATAGATCTAAAATTCTTCATTATTCGATTCAAAGAGTACTCTGTGGACTGTATTTATCTGACACTTTTTGGTGGAAAACACAAAGTTTACTTATTTTACAACTTTAACAACAACATCAAACATTATGAGGCGTTTTGGATCAACAGCAGCCAGTAAAAAAGTCTCGTTATGTTCTATTAAAGGCACAACCATCGTATCGGCTGAATCGATATCATGGAGCCGATACCAGATCCAGCAAAATGTCCTGGATTGAATCGATGCATCCCTACTCTTCAGTGCAACATTTTACTTTAGCAAGCAGCAGATTGTAAATTACAATCGTATTTTGTTGGAAAAGATTTTCTGGTGATAGGTGGTAGGTGAAAACAGGACTTTTCTGAGCGCTGGAGCATCAAACCTGCATGAATCAATCTGAATACAACTTTGACTAAACTAATGATGAGAGACGCTGTTATAACAAGGTCAAAATCTCAGAAAAGTAGATGTATTACACTACAGCAACCTCCTTTAACAGTTTAACAATCTTACACAGGGTTCCTTTAACGGGAGGGTTACATTACATTTCTCTGGTGTAAATGTTGTGCAAATCGTAGTGGTGCCTCTTGTCGCTGAAGGAGTGGACCGTCCCGCGGCGGTCGGCTCTGCTCGGTGCGTGTGTGGAGTTGGGGAAGGGACCACTCACTGCTTGTGATTCACTCAAACCCAACGAACAGTTCTGTGCACATAATAAAGATTTTACACATCAGAAACAAACGCTCGTGTCCACTTTTGTTTTTGTGTTTTAGGAATAAACGATGACGTGAGTAGATTTGAAGTTCAACTCTTGTGTCCCGTTTGAAAAAAGTTACTAATCTCCTGTTAGCGCCATAAATTATAGTAAAATATTAAATTAATTTACTCATGACTAAAAATACAATATACAAAACTCCTCAGTGTTTTATTATTTGTACAGACTTATTAAAAAGCCGATTCCCAGAGGAGACACATTTTCCATCTAAAATGTGAATCTAAACTGGATTTGTTTGGATCTTTAATTACAGCCTTGGACATGTTCAAAATCAGTCTCAACTTTGACCAACATTTGTGATTGTGCCTTTTCAGAAGAGTTGGCTCTAACACAGACCTGAGCTAACTGTGGCCCGGGGGCCAGATGTGGCCCTCCACTGGTTTTAATCAGGCCCCCAGCATGTTTTTGAGAATAAGCATTACTCTTCCTACAAAGTCCTATTATCTAGTCTAGGTTAAAACTACTAGAATTCAGAATATTCTTCTTAATTTTAGTTATTTTAACGAGATATTAACAAATAAAATTGTTATATCTCGTAGCATAGTTCACTTGTTTGAAGATATTTCTAACTGTTTCCAAGATATTTTTAGCCTGAATCAAGTTTGAAAATCTATTAAACAAGACAGAAACACCTTGAAGCAAGTTAAATAATCTAAGTCCAACAACTAAAACCTTAACCACAAATAAATAAATATTAAATCTAGCTTTCAGAAGTTTAGTAAATCTAGAATTACATTTTTTGCAGTGTTTATTTCTTTTATTTGATTGATTTGGCCAGGTGTTTGCACCTGTGATTAATACGTGCAATAATAATAGATAAGAAGCCTCTTTTTTAGACAAAATGTGCTTGAAATAATAAATTCTTTCAATAATTGTGGTCAGGCCCTTTGTCACTTGTCTGGATTCGAATATGGCCCCCGGAGAAAAATAATTGCCCACCCCTGCTCTAACAGAACAAAAACGACATGACTCTAGGCTCAAGGAAACGTTAAGTGGATTTTTTGAAAATGTGGCTCAAACTAAAGCTTGAAACAAGAAATCTTTGAAATGTCTCCATAAAACTAGCAATGGTGGGCAATTCAAAAATGAAAAATGTCAAAAAATTTAGTAAAACTTCTCAACGGGACACAAGGGTTAAATTGTGATTATTGTAAAACACAACAATGATCTAAAATGGCTTAGGCCATATCTGTTTGTGAAGTCTGTCAGATCTCAGAAGCTAAGCAAGTTGGGGCCTGGTCAGTACTTGGATGGGAGACCGCAGGAACACCAGGAGCCACAGTGGGACCAGGAATAGATTGTCGTTGTGTCCTTGGGCAAGACACTTAACCCACACGCTTCAGTGTCTGTTACACTGGGTGAGTGGATCCCTGACTGTAAAGCGCTTTGAGTGCCATGAAAGGTGGGAAAGTGCTTTATAAATAAAGACCATTTACCATAGAAATATAAACGGATTCAAAACTGCTCCGGATCTTTTTCATTCATTTTTCTACCGCTTAATCCCGTTAGGGGTCGCGGGTGACTGGAGCCTATCCTAGTGACTTTGGGCCTTAGGCGGGGAACACCCTGGACAGTGGCCAACTTGCCGCAGGGTTAGACAGACAAACATTCACTCACTAAGGGAAATTTACAGTGATGCCCAATTAACCTAAACAATCCAGATCTTTATTGTAAAATTTAACTAACAATAGATTTAAAATGACTATTTTATAGTTTATTTTTGTTGGAAAGTGGCCTGACAGCTCTGAACCCAACAAGTTTTACTTTGACTTTTTTATTTATTTATTTTATTATTTTTTTTAAGAGTGGGGGGGGGGGGTAGGTGGTAGGTGAAAACAAGACTTTTCTGAGCACTGGTGCATCAGCTGCAGGACAATACAAGATTACTCAAACAGTAAACTAATGATGAGAGACACTGTTACAGCTAAAAACTAAGAAAAGAGGCTTTAACATAATAATAGGTGCTACATTAGCAATCAAGCAAGATTTAAATATTGGACCACATTTACTGGTTGCTATGACAATTGTGGAATTACCTCCACACATGTTTTATAAATGCTGGTCAAAAACAATTATAAACCTTATAAAATATCGAAATTGGGCAAAACAAGCTTCGTGAAATCTTAAATATATTCATGTTACTTTTGCATCTGAGTTTTGAGCAGTAGGTGGCGCTAAAGGACAGGACTCTTCTGTCTCTCCTGCTCTTTGACTCAAGTGTGGGCTCGCGTAAAGTGGTTTATATTCACACTTCCACAAGTTATGATGATGAAACGACACGTATCTTAGTCCACCAGTGTATTTGTAGCCTTTGCTGTTATTGCTTTTACTTTCAGACGAAGGAGACACATTATGTAAAACTGTTGCGTTTGGATTGATTCCTGCAGGTTTGAGTAATCTTGTGTTGTCCTGCAGCTGATGCTCGAGTGCACAAAAAGTCCCGTTTTCACCTACCACCTAGCCCCACCCACTTGATATTTGCACTAACTGAATAAAAGAAGTCAAAACCTGCTGCTTATTATCACTCATTATCACATTTAGTTTGGTGTCCTTGTGGTAATTAGAATGTTATAGCAGATGAGTTGAAAATTATAAGGAATTGACAAATAAAACTTGAAAATTACAGGAAGTAACTTGAGTTCTAAACAGAATCCTCCACATGTGTTCGTCAAAAAATCTCCAAAATGCAGAGACATTTACACACAACAGACACAGTTCCTGTAGGTTTAACAATCATTTAACACAATAAAAGTG
Organism: Mugilogobius chulae; assembly: GCA_038363315.1. Lineage (NCBI taxonomy): Eukaryota > Metazoa > Chordata > Actinopteri > Gobiiformes > Gobiidae > Mugilogobius > Mugilogobius chulae. The sequence continues at coordinate 2,340,943 of CM076409.1, read as the reverse complement.
TTAAGACGTTATAATTTGTCAAATTGCAACTTCTGTATCATTTATGAGGATTTTTAACCATATTCATAATGTGGTTGCTAGGCAGAGTTAAGGGAAAAAGTATTTTAAAAGTGACTAATTACTCATTATTACTTCTTTAATGTAAAAGGTGGGTTTCACATTAGATTTCATGGCTGTTATAGCCAGGTGGAGGTGGAGGGCAAGAGGCAGTTTTTTTATTAATAACATTGTACTTTGCTATGAAATATTGAAAAAGTATTTCATAAATGTAAAAAGTGATGATTTCCGGGGTAACTAGCTCCATTAATCTTTTGCATTACCAAAATAAACAACATTTAAACAATATTGATGTTAGCTAAACTCCACCTCATTGAAATAACATTGGCCTGTAGAATGCTATAATGTCACGTGAAACCAACCTATTGTACTAGTTNCGGATCTTTTTTCATTAATTTTTCTACCGCTTAATCCCGTTAGGGGTCGCGGGTGACTGGAGCCTATCCCAGTGACTTTGGGCCTTAGGCGGGGAACACCCTGGACAGTGGCCAACTTGCCGCAGGGTTAGACAGACAACCATTCACTCACTAAGGGAAATTTACAGTGATGTCCAATTAACCTAAACAATCCAGCAGATTTAAAATGACTATTTTATAGTTTATTTTTGTTGGAAAGTGGCCTGACAGCTCTGAACTCAACAAGTTTACTTTGACTTTTTTATTTATTTATTTTATTATTTTTTTTAAGAGTGGGGGGGGGGGGTAGGTGGTAGGTGAAAACAAGACTTTTCTGAGCACTGGAGCATCAGCTGCAGGACAATACAAGATTACTCAAACAGTAAACTAATGATGAGAGACACTGTTACAGCTAAAACTAAGAAAAGAGGCTTTAACATAATAATAGGTGCAGCATTAACAATCAAGCTAGATTTAAATATTGGACCACATTTACTGGTTGCTATGACAATTGTGGAATTACCTCCACACATGTTTTATAACTGCTGGTCAAAAGACAATTATAAACCTTTATAAACGTTTAGTGAAATCTTAAATATAATCATGTTACTTTTGTATCTGAGTTTTGAGCAGCAGGTGGCGCTAAAGGACAGGACTCTTCTATCTCCTGCTCTTAGTGTGGGCTCGCGTAAAGTTTTTTATGTTCACACTTCCACAAGTTATGATGATGAAACGACAAGTATCTTAGTCCACCAGTGTTTTTTTTTGTAGCCTTTGCTGTTATTGCTTTTATAAAACTACTTTCAGACGAAGGAGACACATTATGTAAAAACTGTTGTATTTGGATTGATTCCTGCAGGTTTGAGTAATCTTGTGTTGTCCTGCAGTTGAGACTCGAGTGCTTAAAAAGTCCTGTTTTCACCTACCACCTATCCCCACCCACTTGATATTTGCACTTTCTGAATAAATAAGTCAAACCTGCTGCTTATTATTACTGATTATCACATTTAGTTTGGTGTCATAGTCCTTGTGGTAATTAGAATGTTATAGCAGATGAGTTGAAAATTATAAGGAAATTGACAAATAAAACTTGAAAATTACAGAAGGTATATTGAGTTCAAAAACAGAACAGAATCCCTCCACATGTGTCGTCAAAAATCTCCAAAATGCAGAGACAATTTACACACAACAGACACAGTTTCCTGTAGGTTTAACAATCATTTAACACAATAAAAGTGTTAAGACGTTATAATTTGTCAAATTGCAACTGTTTGTTTTTGTGGATTTTGACCCATATTTATAATGTGGTTGCTAGGCAGAGTTAAGGAAAAAGTATTTTAAAAGTGATTAATTACTCATTACAGGCTCTGTATCGTGACATCACACAGCACTGGAATGTTCAGTTGGTCCAATGTTAAACCAATAGAAATTTTAAATTGCTAAATACAGAAAATAGCGTTTATTAAATCATATTTTGACATTACAGAGTGATAGATAAATGTACTGACCCAGCAGTTTATTGGGCTGCTCCATGACTGTTTTGTTTACTTTTTTTAATCGTTTTGTGTCTAATGTTTTCCTATGGTTCTGCTAAACTGACAAGAAACATGGCGGATTGGCCATTATTTCCATGGTAACCACAGATGCTTCCTGAGTCTAATTAGTTCTTAAGTAATTAGTTACACTACTTAGTACTGTTCCAAGAAAGTAACAGTTACACAACTTAGGGATTACTTACTCGTTCAAATACAAGATTTTATGTTTTATTATTGATGTTTAAACAGAGGTCGGCCTAAACCAGTAATGTGCTGCTAACAGGCAAAAATTATCATTAATTATGAATCTGTATTTATTTATTTATTTATGTATTTATTTATTTATTTATTTATTTATTTATTTATTTATTTATTAGGATCCCCATTAGCTGTACCCAAGGGTCAGCTAGTCTTCCTGGGGTCCTTCAAAACATACAATACAGTTTCATATAAAACATTTTCTAAAAAATGTTATAAAATATATATTTATATAGTGTTTGCTGAAGGGAAAAAATGTTATAAATATACACAAGTTTATAAAATATGATAAAATATTACAACTCAATTACAATACAAATCAATTCATATTGCAAAAGAAAATATGAAAGGAAAAGGAAAGGTTAAAATGTCACATAAAATACACCCAACAGTAGTGATAAAGAATAAACAACGGTTTTATCAAGCGCATCTTTTAGCTGAGTTTACCAAGTATGATTGACCCAGCAGAGTTTTAATCTGTTTTTTGAAAACTGACCCTTGTTTGATCACAGCTATAGAATCTGGGAGATTGTTCCAGGCTTTCATGGCTCTTTACAGAGTTGTATGTTGGAGAAAATTTGTTTTGGCTCTCGGGATGAGGAACCGTCCCATTGTTACTCGGTTAGTTGCATACCCATGTGAGTCTGAGTCAGATTTTAGTTGGTCATACAAGAATTTAGGGTACCCTTGATGTAATATTTTCCATGTTGTGGTAAGAAGAGCTGCTTTTATTCTGTCTTCCACCTTCAGCCAGTTTAGTTGTGCATGCATGGTACTCACACTAGTGTGATATGGACAGTGAAGTATTAAACGTGCTGCCTTATTTTGAATAAGTTGCAGCTTATTAAGGTTTTTCTTTGTAGCATTTGCCCTTATTAACTGGCAGTAGTCCAACTGTGATATTACAAGGCTGACAGTGGTTAATTTCATAAGATCACTTGTTAAATAGCTGCTGCACCTTCTCACTACAGCCAGTGCCCTGCCCATATGTTTAGCTATTGCATCCACTTGTGTTGACCAGGATAACTGACTGTCAATGTGAATGCCAAGTAGTTTTGTTTCCTTCACCTGATCTATTGGTGTATCATTTATTAGAAGTTTGAGACATGGCCCTTTCTTCAGAGAGTGACATGATTACTATACTTTTAGTTTTTGCTACATTCATTACTAGTCTATTGTCAATGATCCATTTCTCCACTGACTTTTAGTTCCTCACTCAGTACATTATTCAAGTCAGCTGATGACAAGGCAGAAGTGTACACAGTCGTATCATCTGCATACATGACAAGTTGTGCACGTCTTAAGGCCAAGGCCAGGTCATTTGTAAAGATTGAGTACATCAACGGGCCGAAACAACTTCCCTGTGGAATACCACAGTTCAGCTCAACGCTATCAGAGAAACTTCCATTAAAAAAAACTTTTTGTTTTCTTTTGGTTAAATAACTTCTCACCCAAGCAACTGCAGATGGACAAAAACCATAGCACGCCAACTTCTGAAGAAGCAACCCATGGTCGATCAGATCAAAAGCAGCAGTAAAATCAAGTAAAACAGCTCCACAAATCACTTTTGGTCCAATGATTTATACCAGTCATCTGTCATGTGTATTAAAGCTGAACAGGTTGAATGGCCTTTCCTGTATGCATGCTGAAACTTTGTAAATAGATCATTTTCAAGAAAATATGCTCTAATTTGCTCTGACACTGCTTTTCAAGAATTTTGCTCAGGGCTGGGAGTAAGCTTACAGGACGAGTGTTAGCACCATTAAAAGATGCGTTTTTATCTTTAGGCAGTGGAACAACTTTAGCAACTTTCCACTCCTCAGGAAATTTTGATTTCTTTATGCTGTTATTGAAAATATGGCAAATAGGATTTGCTAAATAGTTTGCAGCAATTTGTATCAATTTATCATCAATGTTGTCTATTCCTGCTTGTTGCTGTTACAAGTTGCTTGAATAAGTTTTAAAATGGTGTTTTCATCCACTTCATGCAACTCAAATAACAAGTTTTATCTTTCATAATTTGTTGAAGATAGGGCATTGAACATTGATCAGTCTGTTTTACAACTGTGTTTCTTAGTTTTTGCACTTTATCATAGAAAAATGTATTCAGATTGTTTGCTATATCGCCTGGTTTAGTGATAAAAATTCCATTGCTTTCTATAAAAGTGGGCTGGCTGTATTTATTTCTTCCATTATGTTGTTTAATACACTCCAAAGCTTTTTATCATCATTCCCTGCTTGCTTTAACTTTGCTGCAAAGTACTGTTTCCTTTTCTTTTTATTGAGCTTAGTAACATGGTTTCTTAGTTTACAATAATCTTCTCGATCTTTGATGTGGCCACTATTTTGCTTTTTTTGCTTCATCCCTTGCTTTCATATGCATTTCCAATTCATTATCTATCCAAGGAACTCTATGAATCCTGGCTGTCCATTTTCGAATAGGTGCATGGATACTTACAACAGGTTGTAACTTATTTAAGAACATTTCCAGTGCTTTATCAGGGTCGTCTTCCAATAGTACATCATTCCAATTTAGTGTCTGAACATCTTTTAGAAAAGCTTCATTCACAAATGTCTATAACATCTTCGATAAATAATTCTAGGACGTGCTTTGGGAGCGACAATTTTTTGGAGATGGCCACTAGATTGTGATCACTATATCCAATGGGAATTGATACAGCTTTGGTGTACAAACTGTGCTCAGATACAAAAATATGATCAATGCAGGTTGAAATATACTACCCATAATGGATGTTACAGCTGCAGATCTTCTGAGCTGTTTCATCTCACGTCATGTTTGTAGATTCTTCTACATAAAAGTAAAAGTATTTAGTTAATCTATTATAATTGCAAGTATTTTCACAGTAACTAAGTTAGTGTGGAATTGGCTCTGTGAGTAGAAGTCATTTAGCTTTTTTTTTTTTTTTAATGCTAACTTCCTGTTGGCATAGTTGTTTCCTGTTTAGTTCATTTCTATGGGTTTCACTGCCTCAGTTTAAAATAAAAAAAAATACTTTAAGATCAGGCATTGAACAGTGAGTTGTTGGTGGTTTTCTCTGAAAACATGTTAAAGTCTGACAATTTGAAACAAAAGCTTCTATGCACAGGGTCATTTACCTACATGTGTCACTGGACACAAGTTTAAAAAAGCTAGTGAAATCTTAAATATAATCATGTTCACTATGTTTTACTGAAAAATGTATTCATATGCATTTTAAATTTCTCAAAGAGGGGGCTTAATCAGTTCTGCAATTTTAAACAAGAAATCCAAGAACCTGTTATATATTTCTAACACGTTTAGATCTAGCTTGTGTTTACAGTGAACAAAACTAAAATCACTGATCCACATAACGTATTACTAACACACACATGTCTCCTTTAATCTATTTTTGAACTCTGTGCACATGTCATCATCCGTTTGTGCGAGTTACTTCCTGCTTCTTTCCACAAGTTTGACATCAGAGCATCAGGGCAATCCTCCATGAACCTGCCACACGTTAAGGTACATTTTATGCATTTAATCTTATTTTTTGTGCCTGTTCTTTTACATTAAACTTGTCCAGAAAGTGAAATCTCTCTATATTAAGTCATTCTGTCAGTGTATTTCTGCTTTGAACTAGTTTGCATTTCCTGTTTTACCCACAGCCGTCCATGGCACTTTGAAAAGACGTATTTTGACTCATTTTCAAGGTAAGACTACCAAGAACTTAAAAAACTATACATTTACAAGAAATCAGACAAGGCAATGTTAACTACTAAGCTAAATTGATTGCTTGATTGGCAGACAAAGTACTTTATCAGTGTTATTTCTTTTAGAGGTAAAATCTTCTCAAACCTGCTAAAAATACAAAGACATTTTATTATAAACATTACATTTTATTCCATATTGTAGATTCCACTGAACATTCTGCTGGTTTTCGTCCACTTTGAGGTTTATAATATGAGTCTTTTGGTCACACACACGAAGCGGACAAGGGTAAAAATACTGTCTAAAAAGGTCTGTGCGTGCAAAATGTGAAGTGTGTGGCAAAACCGAGCTGTTTCGCAACGTTTCCTCAGCACCCACTAGATGTTTGTCACTTTCCGTCAATGTGGCGCAGTGTCAGAATATATAATATGAGACTTCAGAGGAGGCAAAAGACTAAGACTGTACAGGAGTCGACTAAAGTAATGTCGTATTGATCGATTAGGCGACTGAAAGCGGGCAATAGACAAAACTAGCAAGTCACACTGCAAAAACTATGAATCCAGACTTGCTTAAAATTATTTGGAATCAGAATTTTAATCCAGATTTGAGCTGCTTTAACTGGATAAGATTTAATTGCTTAAGTAATGTAGAACATTTCACTGGTTTCAAGGTATAATAAGAGAATTTGCCTTAAAATAAGACCAAAAAATTGCCAATGGGGTAAGAACAGTTTTCTTAACTCAAGGCCCGGGGCCAGATGCGGCCCTCCACCTCATTTCATGCGGCCCTCAAGGTCTTATAAGGTTTACCTAAGGTTTAATTTTAAATAGTACCATGGAGTAATTTGGGTCTACAATGAAATTATTTGTCTAAAACTTAAAGAGTAAGTGAATTTTCAGACTAACGCAGACGTATATTCAGTAATTGTGACTTACAATATACAATATACAATACTCAAATACAACCATTATTTGTAGTACGTCAAAGATTAGTAAGGTTAATTTTAGTTACAACTGGCCCTTCGAGGACAACCTCAATGCCAATGTGGCCCTTTGTCAAAATGAGTTTGACACTCCTAAATATATTGTCTTGAAATAAGAAGCAATGTTTTGAAATCGGCTCAAAAACTTCAAAACAAGGAAACACATCTCGGTCTCTACAATAAATCAAGGTTAAATTAGTCAAAAAGCTTGAAATTAGGTTCAATCAAATCCTAGAAATTAAGCAACTTTAACTTGTCTTGAAATTCATTTTTTGCAGTGCTCATAATTTTGAGCATAACAACCATTTATACCAGAGTCAGAAGAGCCACAAACTAAAATATAGCTCTGAATATGTTATACCAGGGGTTCTTAACCTTTTTGACCTCGGGGCCCGAATATTCATGTAGATAGTAACCTGGTGCCCAATCTCCTATTAAATGTACTGTACTTTACTGATTTTGTGGCCCTCAAGGAGGTGCTCACGGCCCAACTTTGGGCCCCGGCCCTATGGTTAAGAATCACTGTGTTATACCATATAAAACATGTGGACATTTTTTCTTTTATATTGTTTTTTATTACTGAGGCCTCCATGTGGTAAAGAAAAAGTGAATAAAAGTAGATAACTAGGTTCAGACTGTCCTTCCCAGAAAAATTTATGTGACTTGCTGTACCCCGGTGAATTTTAGGTTTTATAGTCACTAGGGTTGCAACAGTACGATAAAACAAGATGCTAAAACACAGGTTGGTTAAAATTGTATGTTTCAGTTTATTGGTCGGGCCACAATCAATACAAAAAAATCCTTATGGGGTGCATGAAACATCTCAGGGACAACATTTGGCCCCCGTGCCATTTGCTTTTATACCATGGAAATGCAAGTAAACTAGATTTTACATGCTAAAAAGTAAGATTAAACTTGCTAAGGTTCTTCTTGTCATTCTATACATAAATTAACAAACACAAATGTTAGACAAAAAATGGTGTTAGTCACTTTCACCATCGGACTATTATTCAACTAAACACTACAGCCCTGAAAAGTACGAAAGTTCACTACTCAAATAAAAATGTATCTGGCAAAAGTCAAAAGTGCTGCTGAAACTCCATTCCTTTTCCTTCAATCGATATCACCCTAAAGTAGCGTCAAAACACATCAAACTTTACAGACACGATTTTGAGTCTGACTTTTAACATTTAACAAAATTTATTTATTTATCAAAAAGTTCATCAAATCAATTTTACTCAAAAACTGCAACTTTTTGACTAAAATAAACCTCAATAAAAGCAAGTTGTTGTCATTTAGACGATTTTGTTATGATACACAAAAATAAAATCTGCCTGCATGGTCACAAAATAGACTGTTATTTGGCCTAATTCTATTGAATTATGTTCATAACTTTTCACCGCCAGAAAGTGCATCTTTAATCTTTAAGATATTCAAACTACTCAGTAAAAACTTTTGTATTTAAAATGTCAACAAAATGAATTAATATGTTGTGCAATACGTTGCGTAATGTGGCCTATTGCAGAGTGGTGTGGCCACATGTAAAGTACAGTTCACTAAAGAAACAAACAACAGGAGATCTTCCTTCAGGCAAAGTCCACTCTAAGTAAAAAAAAAAAAAAAAAACAGAAAATAGATTTGTATTAATTATTAATAATTTGTAGCTACAACAAAAACATCTGCATTTACCTGTGATAGCTCAAAAAAATTTTTTTTTAAAGTATTCCAACTGGCTCTGTGCACAGAACATCAGTTAGCTTGTTTATGTTCAAAACAGTGAACTTCTGTACATATGAGCATTTCCTGTTCAGTTTATTTCTATGAGGTTTTCACTATGTCAGTCTAAAATAAATAATACTTAGAGGGTCAGACAGTGACAGTGAGTTTGTGGAGAATGTCACAGAAAACATGTTAAAAACTTTACAAATCAGAGGAATATTTCACCAAAGAAAAAGAGACGTGTTTGTGTCTAAATGCTGTATTTATTCATTTTAGACTGATGTAATGAAAACCTCATAGAAATGAACTGAACAGGAAATGCTCATAAGTACAGAATTTAGTCAATTATCATGTAGACCAGAGGTGGCAGTTTATTTTCCAGGAGACCATATTCAAAACCAGACAAGTGTTAGAGGACCGTATTATTGGTGTAACAATTCTCATTATGCAAGCAACTTTCTGTAAAATATTGTCCATTTAATCAATTATCGTGTCTATTTACTGTATTATGTATTGAGAACACAAGTGCAAATCAATCAAATAAATAAAATAAAAGAATAGCACTTATTTAAAAATGTAAAACAGGCTGATGTGGACACTATTTATCTCTAAATCTGCTGCTTGTTACAGTCGAATTTTACCAAAAAGAGGCACAGCTTTTCAGTTCCTGTTCACATTTTAAACAGTTTTATTTCATGTTTATGTTTCACAATGAGCAAAGTGTAAATTACTCATCTAATAAAGTCACAGTTTATTATTAAATGCACGTTATGTCTCCTTTAACGTGACCTCTCTTTGCTGTGCGCAGGTGTCTCCATGACGACAGCGACCATGAAGACGACGACTCTGCTTTGTGGAATATTTATATTTTTCTTCCTGGAAACGAGAAGTGAGACGGCGACAAGTGAAAACAGCAGCTCCGACCACAAAGCCAGCCCCGACGCAACCGTCAAAACTCCTACGTTCGACTTCAAACCTTCGTCTTCGAGCAACACGACCGTCCCAGGAACCGAAAAACCACGAACTTAGACACGACTTCCATTCCGAGTGAAGCTAAAGTTTATTTTACACCAACAGAAGTGAAATTAATTGAAGAGAAGCCCACTGTTTTACCAAAATCAAACCCAGCGTTGCCAAAAAACACGACCAGATTTCAGCCAGTGTTGAATATCTCAGTTACTACAGCGACAGTAACAATGAGGAACAAGGCGACGCCAAAAACAGAAGTGTCAGCGAATGCAGCTGGATTATTGACAAGCTTAGCCGCAAACAAAACAACAATTATAAATACTACAGAGCCTCCAAAGCAGAACCAGAAGGATTGTCGACAAATTCAACGACAGGAATGAAGAAATCAGCAGATATGAGTAGTACGACGTCGCCAAAAGCAGAAGTGTCAGCTAACGCAACAGAAAAATTGACTGCTTTGACAAAAAATATAAATACTACAGCGGCACCGACAACGGAACCGATGATTACAACCAAAATATTGACAAGTTTACTGACCACGACACATAAATCGGTAGATATGAATAGTACGATGTCGCCAAAAGCAGAAATGTCAACTAATGCAACCAAAATATTGACCACTTTAGCAAAAATTATAAATACTACAGCGGCACCGACAACGGAACCGATGAATACAACCAAAATATTGACCACTTTAGCAAAAAATATAAATACTACAGCGGAACCAACAACGGAACCAACAAATTCAACCAAAATATTGACAACTACAAGTTTAACGACCGCCGCAAATAAATCAGCAGATATAAATGCTACCACGGCAGTTGTTTTCGAGAGCAGCAACGCAACTTCTGCGTCCGCAATCGCCAAATTTAACCAAACCAGTGCAGTTTTCAATCAGTCTTCAACTACGACCGAAATGCCGACTTCCAAAGCTACAAACGTGACTCCGGTTGTGAAAAATGTTACAGACGAGACAACGCGGCTTCCACCGAAATCTCACCCGACGACCGCGGTTTACAACACAACTATCGCGGAAGTATCGTCGACGAACTCAACGACTGAAAACGCAACTGCGGGAGGTCTGATACCTTTCGTTGTCACCAAAACGAAGACTACGGAAAAGAAGAATTCTACCGACGCGAGCACGCAAAAGCCCTGTTCGACCAAAGACGTGGTGAACACTTGTCTGATCGCCATTGCTTCTTTGGCTTTCGTGGCGACAGTTTTCATGGTGTGCACCATAGTTCTTTGCACCAGGCTGTCGGGCAGGAGGTACAGAATGAAGAGGCAGCAGGGCACGGAGATGACCTGCATTTCGTCGTTGATGCGCGAAAGGCCTTTGAACTCGCCCCACCGTTACACGAGGCAGCGCAGCCCGGTGAGAAACGGAGTCCTGGTCATTCATAACTGCGGCGACAGCGACGATGAAGGAGGAGATAATCTGACTCTGAGCAGTTTCTTACCTGATAATGATCGTTATATTTAGAGGAAGTGCTGAACGAGGCTCGTGTGATGATACTGTCTGTCTACTGTGAAGATACTGATGTGTGTGTACAGGTGTAATGTATAGAAAAGATTGAATAAAGTGCTGTTTTTTGGAAAGTCATCTCTTCAGACTCTTGGTGAGCTTCCACTAGCCCTAATTGGCTCTACTTGGTCTGTTTGTTTCCATTAGTCTTTAGAATGTGGTTCTATTTCTATAGCAACTGCTCACAAAAACTAGTCCCTGCTTGGCCTGGTTAGAACCAAGGCTAAGCAGATAATAAAAAAGTACCTGGTCCCAGAGAAACTAGAGGAAACAGGGTTGAGTAGATCCAAGTAGTCGAGTCAAACAGAGCTAGTGAAAACACAACATCCGCATGTTAGTCCAGAAGTGTACAAAAATCGTAGCCTGATGTATCAGGTTTCAAGGTTTCATTTCACTCCGTGTAAACCGTCTGACGTCTAACCATTGGAGTTTGTTTGTTCGATGACAGGCAGGTCTTTTTTAACAAATCACTCCCATTTGTTCATTACCCGACGTTACGTATGTATTGTGACCAACACATCAGTTGTCGTCTGGGAAGTCCAGCGTAAACACGGACATTAGTGATCCTTGCCGTTTCCACAGAGTGAAATGAAAGCGACTGATACATCAGGTTCGAGCGGCTCCATCACATCATGAAAAAGGTGAAATTTGAATCTAAATTTTCTGCAGCTACTACTTTAACGGCAAACTTGCAGAACTACAAACAGACGCTTGAATTTGACGTCGCCGCTTAATTTCTGTTCACTGATTGGTCGATCGTTTCTCAAGCTCGATTCAAGCAGCAACAAACACTGAAATTACTGACCTGTCGCTGAAGTGAAATGAAATGGATTGGAGGCACTAGGTGGCACTAGCCTGGCTACAAAAAGTAGTTCACTGCACAAAAAAATCTTAACATTAGACATGTGTAAATAACTAATGGGATTTTGTGGCAGAATAAAATAGTAAAGGGATTCAGATTCTGCACTTGAATTAAAACAAGCCAAGATATTAAGAATAACCCAGAATCAAAGCAAGTTAATAAGAACAAATTAATTATTTTATGTTTGGAAGATGTGCAGACACCATTGACCCTGTGCATAGAAGCTGTATATTTTCAAATTGTCAGACTTTAGTGTTAACATTGACAAACAAACACATTTTTTTATAAACACACTTTGGTTCTTTGGTGAAATCCTCATTTGTAAAGTATTAATATGTTTTCAGAGAAAACCACCAACAACTCACTGTTCACTGCCTGATCTTAAAGTATTTTTACATTTTAGACTGAGGCAGTGAAACCCCATAGAAATGAACTAAACAGGAAATGAACGGCACGGTGGCAGAGCGGATAGCGCTCTCGCCTCACAGCAAGAAGGTCGCGGGTTCGATTCCCGCACGGGCCGGGCCTTTCTGTGTGGAGTTTGCATGTTTCTCCCCGTGTCTGGGTGGGTTTCCTCCGGGCACTCCGGTTTCCCCACCAACAAATAACATGCATGTTAGGGTAATATCCTCCAGCTACGGTAGTCCTGACCAAGCCTAGCAAGAACATCTGGAGATGGGTCCCCGAGCGCTGCACTGCAGCGATCACTGCTCCTGAGGAGATGCCCCAGAGGCATTGAAGGATGGGTCAAATGCAGAGGACAAATTTCCCTACGGGGACAATAAAGTATACCTTAACCTTAACCTTAACCTTAACCTTAACCTTATGAACATGCCAGCAGGAAGTTAGCATTTTTGAAAACAAATAAGCCAACTGACTTCTGTTGCAACATTTGAAGGATCAGACGTGGAAATATATCGTCTGGCCACTGTCTCTCTTTTTCAAATTTCAGTGAGCTTGATTGACAGGTTAATTAGCCAATCAGGGACATGCATCATCTTCTGTATGAAAACCAACATGGCTGCTGCTTACGACAATAAATATACTGATAAACATTGTGGATTTCTGCAGAATCAGTGTGAGATGAGTGAAGTTAGATTTTGGGCTGAACAAAAGACTACAAATCAATTTCTTACTGGATCCCAGGCAAGGTCAGATAGTCATTATTTACTAGATTAAATGCCACTTTTGCCTCTAAATTAGCTGACATTACTGGACTAATCAATTAGTTGTGATTACTCTAATAACTAGTTGCAGCCCTCATTAATAGCAGGCCTTTAGAAAACGTACGTGAGCATTGAACGGATGTCAGTAACGTTATTTATCAGATACAGAGGCTGAGGTGATGTGTGCGTAAGTGAATGAGATGTGAGATGTGTGTGAATACCGTCACTGCTTCCCGTTTGAAGCTGGTGGTTTTTGGCCGACAGCGTGAGGAGGAAGCAGCACAGAAACCGCAAAAAACACAAGAGCACACAGTCATATTCTAACGCTTTGAACCGTATCTGAGCCGAGTGGAGGATGTGTGCACCACGTGACCTCGGCAGATCAAAGATGTGTCCACCCAATACGTCCAGCAGATGGCCCGATGGTTTTTCATTTAGCAGCGGGAGACAGGAAGATTGGAGCTCTCTGGAGGTAACTGCTGCTGGTAAATAAAACTGTTTATACTGTCAAAAGTCTCGCAGATGTAACGCTTGGATGATCTGATTTGAATGGCGAGGCGTTTGAGGTGTAGTAATGACTAGAGAGCGTAGGCAAACCCAAATAAACTAATGAGAAGCTTAACTTTTAAATGTTATATTATCCTTTTCCATGGGAGAATGGAAAGGGGAGGTGCGTTGGAAAAGTTTTTGGTGATTGGGTAAACCAGAGCACCCAGAGGAAAACTGCACAGACACGGAGAGAACATGCACACGTGACAGAAAAGCTCCAGAGCCGATCCTAGAACCTGTTTGCCAGAGCATTTACTGCTAGGCTACAACTGACAGAGAACATTTACAAAGAAAGACAAATCCAGCAACTCAGAAGTCCACAGCCACCATCTTCTACCAGCACCCGGAGGATTTTTAAATATCTTTTACTTTATAATCACTCACTTCTTGTGTGTTACTCTTAAACTATAATCCTGTGTTTCCCAACCAGGGATATGTGGACCCCTGGGGGTACTTGGAATGATTGCAGATTTAAAAGAAAGGCAGAAGTATTGTTATGTAAAATGTTATTTGCAGCACATGTTATAGTATGTTAGGAGGCAATTGTTTGACATAGAATATATTAACATAATCGGTACCACTTTATATTAACTACACCTTAATTGGTCTTAGTAAACCATGAATAAAGCATAAATAAAACCTTAATTATTCATTAACAAATGGTGAATTAATGAATGAAAAAGTTTATAAATGCTCAGTAACTCATAAACGAATGACCTAAGGTCAGGATTTAGGGTTGGGGGGCAGGATTCGGAGTAATTAAGTAGTTACTAAGCATTAATAAACTTTTTCATCTGTTAATTAATCATTTGTTCATGATAAATTAAGCTTTATTAAGGTGTTATTAATGATTTATTAAGTCTCATTTTTGTAGTTATTCAAAAGTGTTACCACACAATCAAATGCAATGATTGTAACTGAAAATATATGATTAAATATAAGAAACTAAAATTTGAAAAACAAGTCATAGGCGGTACTCTGTGTGTAAGTCCATGATTAGAGGTACTTCAGACAAAAAAGGTTGGGAACCAATGACTTAATCCAATAAACAGCCAATTCAAGCAGTACGAGAGGTAAAAAAACAACAACATAATAATCAGTTGTATGCCGTTTACGTCGTTGTTATTGGCGCTACTCAACCTCGACTGGTACCGGGGGAAAAAAAATTGTTGTTTTGAAATAATACACATGTTCCACTGTTACCTGACACTGACATTTCCCCATCGGAGTTACCTGACAAAATTGAGTCATTTATGCTAGTTGTTAGCTTGACTATATTTTCATAATTTAAACTGCAGTAAATTGCCAAAAATGTTCTCTGTCAATTATAGTCTTAGATCATCACTCACATTGGTTAAATAAAGTCTGATAAGAAAGTTTAATAACATTTACTCTTGATAAAGTCACATGAAATCTTTTAATTATCATAAAAACATCAAATTTAACACTGTCAGTGAGCTTGATGTTTCTGCTTTGAGATCCTATAAAGTTTTTTAGCATTTAATTAATGTGCTTCCACAAGCATTTGCTGATATATAATAAATTTTCTAATGTTCAACCTAAAATAAACATATTTAAAAGTAATTGATAAATACAGCATATTCTATGTTGTTTGTCCTCGCAGATGTTGCCGTAATCAAAGACCAACCCTCTGGGCTGCGCACATCACATTTTGACTCAGGGCTAATGAGTTAAAGATACACCATGTAACTTTTAACTAAAAAATACATTTGAAGGAAAGGATTATTTTTTTTTATTTGATGTTTTTATTGGACAAAAACGTAATAAAATATAAAAAAATATGCTTCTTTACTCAGAGTCGGTTTGCATCTCCTTAAATTTTGTGTCGTAGAGGAGTTCCTCCTCTCACTTATTTCTATTGAAATCTTGTTCCTTTGGCCATAATATATCAGTGTGACATGAAACTGATGTACATTGATAAAAAATGCCCCAAGCTAATGCTTTAGTGTTCTATTTCATTAGGATTATACATTTGATTTTTCACTTACAGAAAGTTACACGATGTCACTTTAAGAACATTGTGGGTTTGATTGGCAGGTTAACAGACCAATAGATAAGGAGGTACCACGTTTTCTATTGGCCAGCGTTTTACTGGCTTCAGCATGTCACAGTTTATGTTTTTTATGGTTCCTTTTTTGTTTACCATAAGACTGTTACAGATCTAGACAAATGTTTTTGACAGACAACAAACATTTATTCAAAATCCTCCATACGACCTGTTATTATTAAAATATAATCAAGCTAACAACTAGTATGATTGAGTCAAATTCAGCAAATCACTGATCACTGGCTGGAAAGACAATCTCAAAGTCTGTGGAGTCAGTGAGAAATGTACGTTTTCCTGTTGTTTATCTGGTTTTGTAACACTGTTTACCAAATTTTCTCCTTTTTCTGTGTCAGATACAAACTCAGTATTTAGCAGTAGTTGTAGTTGTTTAGCTCATTGTTTTTCTATTTTAGTAGCGTTATGAGTCCTTACATGAAAATGTACTTGTTTCCGCTGACTCTCATTCATTTTCGCCACTCACTGCTGACATCTAGCACACTGTGATGTCATCTGCACAACCTCTGTAGCAGCTGCTTTCACATTTCTCATTGTTTTTGCTCAGTTGTTTGCGGCGAGCTTGTCATGTCCGTGAGCGTTCGCAGAGCTTGGCCCAGTGTAAGCCGTGAGGACGCAAAGGCAGCCACACTGATGCGCCTGATGACCATATAAAGCGTGACTTGTCTTGACTGATTGCGTTGATTTGCCGGGGCCACTCGAAGCCGGTCACATTGTAGCCTAAAGTGGTCACACGCAGCCTGTGAGTGTAATTGCTCAGGGCTGCTGCTGCTGGGGCTAAAGGAGAGAAAACAGTGTATTGTTTCACACACAGAGGGGTTCAGGTCTACACAGGAAACACTCAAGAAACTATTACCGCTCATTTTCACCTTCACCACTTTGTTTGTTTTCTAGGCGCTGAAATAACCAGACGAGAACAACAAAGACGTGTTCTTCACAAAGTGGAAAATGACATAATAGTTTAGGCAAAAGAATCAGTTTTCTTTATTTATGACAAGATTTGATGAAAAGTAAACATGATCAGAGTCAGGCCTAAACACGGACAGGACTAAACGTGGACCAGAGTCAGGACTAAACGTGGACCAGAGTCAGGACTAAACGTGGACCAGAGTCAGGACTAAACGTGGACCAGAGTCAGGACTAAACGTGGACCAGAGTCAGGACTAAACATAGACCAGAGTCAGGACTAAACTGACCATAGTCAGGACTAAACACGGACCAGAGTCAGGACTAAACTGACCAGAGTCAGGATTAAACATAGACCAGAGTCAGGACTAAACGTGGACCAGAGTCAGGACTAAACACGGACCAGAGTCAGGACTAAACGTGGACCAGAGTCAGGACTAAACGTGGACCAGAGACAGGACTAAACATAGACCAGAGTCAGGACTAAACGTGGACCAGAGTCAGGGCTAAACGTGGACCAGAGTCAGGACTAAACACAGACCAGAGTCAAGACTAAACGTGGACCAGAGTCAGGACTAAACACGGACCAGAGTCAGGACTAAACGCGGACCAGAGTCAGGACTAAACATGGACCAGAGACAGGACTAAACGTGGACCAGAGTCAGGACTAAACGTGGACCAAAGTCAGAGTCAAGACGATTAAAGTAAGGTTTTCAAATTGTATTAAACTTAACACAACTTTGGGGAGGTTTGTGCTGTGGCAACATCATGGGACAAAAACTGTCAGGTTAATTTAACATAATATGGAAGCTTTAACACTTAGACAAGTCGTGTCCTTGAAAGTTCTGGTCACTCACTTAACCCGGCACCTTTTAAAAACTTCTACCTAACGAGAACAATCTGTGAGCGGGCCCAGGCTGCTCAGACACGGCTGGAGAAAAGGGGGAGGAGAGCTGCAGCAGACAGAAGAAGGAGGGGATTTGCTCACGGTTAACGTCTTTCTGCACAATCCAGACACGAGTCCAGGCTGAAATCTGAAACAGCGAGAAAGAAGAGAAGGAGAAGAAGAAACCCACCACCACCAGCACAATAAGTCTATGAGCTCAGACTTCCACACAACTTTACAAACTGCATGTTTCATCTACTTCTACTGCTGGTGAGTGAAAGATTTGTTGCTATAATCTACAAAATGGCATGTTTAAATTGAATTAGTGTAGTTTTGTTGGTGTTAATTCTGTGAGGGAAAAGCAGTTTCACCCTTCCCCCTTTTCCAGATGAGAGCAGAGGTTCCTGTCAGCTTGTGCGCAGCAGATGGAGTAGTGGAAAGACAAAAGTCTGCTGGACACAAAGCCAGAGAAGTAGACCAGCAGCACTGTACTGGTTATATTATTTTAGACGTGGCTTCCTCAATAATAACTCAAATAAACCAGAAACAGACTCTACTCTTTTACACATGTGCTTTATCTGATGAATTAAAAGGTAAAACTGCTTCTTTAAAGGAGGCTTATTATATCTGTAACTATCTGTAACCATGTCAGAACAGTGTCTCTCATCTTTAAATTACTCTAAGCTGTATTTGGATTGATTCTCTGTTTTCACTTACCACCTATCCCCGCCCACGTGTCTGTATTTACTTGCGATTAACATGCAGTTATTAAAAATGTGTTGCTTGTTACAGTTAAATTTTACAATGAAGAGCCGTAGCTTATCAGTTCAGAAGTTTTGAACAGGAATTCACTGGACCTGCATCTATTTCTAAGCCGCTTTAGAACAGTTTTGTGTTTACAATGAGCAAAATGTATATTATAGATCTACACGTTATAGTTTGTTACTAAATATGTGGAAAAAGCACCATTTACCTTTAAATGTCCTAAGCTACGCAAAATTCTCTCTTGATAGATTTTAACCAGGTATAATACTGTCACCTCATAGAGGTTTATGTAATATTAGGCTGTTTACATATCCAAAGTTCCAAAGGTTTTAATCTCTTATCATTCCGGCCTATTTTCCCTAAAACACCTGACTAAAATGGTCAATCTAATTTCTAATCTAATTTCCAACTACATTTTCTTTGCTATTTTTTAGCATAAATTCGAAGATCAGTAAATCTGGCCTGAATGACATTAGTTTGAGCATATTTTGGGTTTTGACAATTTCTCCTCAAAATCTGTATTTTCATTAAAAATTAATTTCAGGGACTTGCAATAAATGTTAAAAAGTTTATGCCGAGCTCATATAAAAGTCCTATTACTTGATTTTTTCAGATGGTAAACAAAATACATTTTCACACACACACAAAACTGGTAGGGCATTAGTCATTTTTTCTTAATTCAGGATCAGACTGTTTCTATTAAATCAAATTATTATTATTTTGAGGACGTGTTTAGATCTTTAAAGTCAGTCTAAACACGCAGTCAGAGATTTACTCCGCCCACAACTGTACTTCAAACAGATTTGCAAAAGTGGGAGATGCCCGGAAGTCTTTTAAAATAATTTATTTAAAAGACTTCCGGGACAACCAGTGAGTGTGACCAGGCATTGACTGACAGCACCAAATATGAACGGCGAGTTTGGCGAGTGATGTGAGTTTTGTGTGGGAGCGATCCTGACGTGTGGTGAGGTTTACAGCTGCTGAGGCTGTGCACAGGTCTAGTTGTTTACTTGCAGTTCAAGATTCCTTTTTAATAACTTTGCAAACATATGTATGAAACCTTTCCTTTACATAAGCACATGAGCTCATGTGAGTATTTCTAAAATTGAAAAAGATGAAACACCAAAATGAGTTTGAACCTTCTGCACCCTTTGCTCCTCGCACCACTCGCTTATCCATCTGAATCAAAAGACTGATGATGCCATGTTGCAGCGAGTGATTGCTTTCAAACTCTCCACAGCAGCGATGTCAGAAGGAGGAGTTTCTATATTCCATCTTGGCGGTTTGGCTTTGGTGTCAACTTAACGTGATGTTGGCATGAACTGAAAATGCACTGATAGTTGTGGTTTTTGCACAAATAACAGCAAAAATGAGTGAGTTTGCACAAAAAAGGCCTTGAAACAGTAGATAATTCCATTTTGACCCCAAACACAGCTTGGCAGTAGAAAAAAAGCAGTTTCTCCGTTTATTTTCACTGTAAAGGACTGATTTGGATCTTTTAAAGAGAAATTGAATAGGCCTACTCTAGGGGCCTGATTTATCAAGCCAGGTGCTAAATTGCGGGTGCAAAGTATAAATTCATGTTATTTGCAAGCAATTTATGCAAACTTTAATATTGGAAGATGTACATATAACACATTACACAAAACAGATATGCACCACCTCAAATTCTGCATCTTTAGTGTCTGTGTGAAAGAAAAAATGTCAGCTACGCCAAGTTTTTGCTCCCCTAACCTGTTTTTTCAGTAGTGTAATAAGTAAAAACTGAAAGAAAGAAGAGAATTTTAAAAAGTACCTTGTTTTTGTGTTGTTCTGCAGATACAACACAAACATGACGGCGGTTTTCCAGCTGATCGTTCTCCTCTTCGTCTCCTCCGTCTGCAGCACCTTGGCCAGTCCTCTCGCCCTTTTCAGCTCTTTTGAGGGAAGCACGGACGAGGACGAAGCCTTCAACACCACATCATCTCCTTTCACTCCAACATGGCCGCCCTCCGAGTCCACCGGCACCGCCACACCTGCCGCCGGTGACCCACACGTGAACGCCGACGCCCTGAAGCGAGTGGAGGACTTCCTGCGAGAAAATACACTCTTAATCCTCGTCACCATCACTCTAGTCTTTCTGATATTCCTGATTCTTTGCGGGGCGTTCTTCATGAGCCGCAAGCGCAAGGTCAACGCGTACTACCCTTCTTCTTTTCCTTCCAAAATGTACGTGGACCACCGGGACAAGACTGGAGGCGCCAAACCTTTCAGCGACTTGCCAGAGAAAGCGATACTGGAGCAGAGCTGTGAGCCGATGGACAGCCACAAGCAGCTCCAGGCGGACATCATGAGAGCTGCCAGGAGTCTGCGGACGCACGGCAATAAATCCGCAGCCGAAGAAGGTCTGATGGGGGACGACGACAGCAGCCCTGATGAGAACTCCAGGCCGCGGGACAGTGTTTTGGACGTCCTGCTGCCGAGCCTGCCGGAGGAGAAGGAGCCGTGTCAGATGTCTGTGAGCGAAGCGACGGCGGTTTCGTCCGAGGAAAGTCTGTCCTCCGCGACGAGTGATTTTCAGGAGGATTTATTCAACAGGAACGCACGGCCGCCGTCACTGCACATCCACGAGGACACGGCCACGCTGCAGCTGATCGCGAGAGAGAAAACTGCTTTCTGAACACTAAAATCACTCTCAAGAACATTTTCAAAAGAGACTTTAAAGGAGATATATTATGTAAAGTCTGCTTTTTGAGTTGTAACTAGTGTCTTTCATCATTAGTTGCATTTGGACTGATTATTGCATGTTTGAGTAATCTTGTATTGTTCTGCAGATACTCGACTGCTTTCACCTACAAACTATTCTTGTCTATTTATTTCAATTACTAAAGAAAATCTGATCTAAACAAAGGATATTTACCTTTATCCACTCAGCCCACTTTTCCTGACAGCACATTTCAAGTCTAACTCTGGAAAATCCAGACGATATATTAAAAATATATCACCTGGTCATCTTGTCCCTCTTTCAGATTTCTGTAGCCGTGATTGACAGAGTAATTAGCCAATCAGAGACACGCATCTTCTGCCGTCTGAAAACCAACATGGCTGCTTCAGATGAAAAAAAAAAATACATGAAAAAAATATCACGTAGAACTGAAAAACATCGCAGATTTCTGCAGAATCAATGAGCGAAGAAAAAAACGATTTTAATGTGAGGTGAGTGAAGTTAGATTTTGGTCTAAATGACAGACGACCAATCAGCTTCTTTGTTTCATCAGCGTCACACAAATAAACAAACCAATTGCCCGGTACGATGTGGATTTGATTTGAAACGCAGGCGGAGGGCGTGGTGACTAGACCCACTCTTCACAGTTTGCTGAAGTGTGGGTTCTGGATCCCAGACAGGCAAGTTAACGTTTGGGGTAACTAACTTTTTTAATTGCAAATTAGTCAACTTTGTGTTTCCACTAAAAACTAAATTAAAAATGAAGCACTTTGTGAAAAATTAAAAAAAAAATTGTGTAGCCTACTGTGTACTGTGGGGTAAGTACAATTGTGTACTTACCCTACCTTTAGGAAGCTAACATGTTAGCTTGTATCTCTTGCAATCTCAAATAGATGCAACAAATAAATAAACCAAAAATAAACCCAACAATAGAATTCTACAAGATGTAAGCTTTCAGGCGAGGTACAGCATGTGTAAAAAGTGATTATTACAAGTCAAACCCCAATGTTTTATGAGGCTTCTATCACTGAGGTAGTTTGCTCTAAACCGCTGCAGCATAATGTGTTATTGTGTCTACTGTAACCTAAACTGGAAATGTGCTGCCAAGAAAAGTGGGCGGAGCAGAATAAGGTGAATAGGGCTCTAATTGTCAACCAAAAAAATATATGTTTGAGTAATTTCTTTTCTTGTCTTGAAGCTTATGCGTGTCTGCTCAGACAATAATAAGTTATTTAAAATCTGCTGCTTCTTCAGTTTTACAATAGTCAGGGCTTACCAGTTCTGCAGTTTTGAACACCAGTTTATATTTCAAAGCCATTTTAAATCACTTTTGTTTTACATTAAACATAATGTAAATTACAAAGCTACATCTTTTTAGTGTAATACTAAATACAAAAGAGTAAAAAGGGATATCCCTTGTCATCATACTGTATTTGTTTGCAGGACATGCCTGCGTTTAAAATGCCCAAATGACGCGAATATTTACATCGGGTTAATGTCAAAGATTTGAACGATTTGGAAAAAAAAATCTAATTGTGTTTGAATTATAGAATTCTGTTCAAAGTTCATATTAAAGGACAGTACAGGCCAAATTCTTTTTTCTATTTTGTTTTTAAACAGCTTGCTCTATCGATATATTGACTTTCATGTAGAAACAATAGTTCAATCTGCTCCTAACAATGCTTTATTATGTAAGTTGTAAGGTTCTACAGAACACTGACTTCAGATGCCATTTTCTCAAAATGCATTTCTTGCCAGAGGGGAACAATATCTCACCTAATTTAAGTTTTAACTCTATAATCTGCGGAGGGTCGGGGTCTGATCAGCCTGGTTTGGGTCGCCTGGATGAGAGTGTATGATGTGAAAAGACCCAAATGACTCCAGGAAACATCACTGATGATGAGTCCAGAATGCATTCACCTAGAATGTATCTAAGAGTATTAACTAAATAAATATGGTATTTTGGATGTGTGTGTTGTTTTTTTTCTCCACAAAAAATACTTTTTTCTTTATGAAAACATGACTTGATTAAAAAGAACTTACATTCTTGTGAGTAAATTGCAGATTTTATTCTATTTACCTCCAGTGTTTCCCCATAGACACGTCCAGGAGCACTCACTAATGTCTACAAACTAGGAATGGAAAAGAGTTTGAAAACTTTGAGTATCGTTCAAAGTCTGCAGTGATCGAATGGAAAAACCAGAATCGATCAGTTTTGCTCATACAGCCGCTGACTTAAACACACACTATAGTTTAATAATAATACAACAGCGACAATGTTTGAAGAAACAAAGCATGAACTTGTGCTAGACCTGACTGAATGTGCTTTATTATGTTGCTTCTGAGCAATAGTGGTTTTGTTTTAAACGTGATTAATTTTTAGTTTTAAGAGAAAAAAAACAAAATAAAATATTGTGGCTGCAAATTCCAAAACTGAATTGACACGCGACTTAAATGAATCGTCCCATTCCTACTACAAACAGAAAAAACAAATTCTAAAAGACTCTTATGGCAACTACGGTAACATTTTCTAATGCTGAAAATCACAGGATATTTTATCGTTTTTGGTGGAAATTATTTCAAAAACAGCAGCCTTTGCGCTTTGCCAACTGTGTCTAATAAAAAGGCAAGTTTAACTTTGGTTAATTGTGCAGCCATTATATTAGGAGCATCATATCAAAGTAATTAAATTGTAGTTTACTTCAGTGAAACATAAGACAGATTCATAGACGATATGTTTATTTTTTGTGCGTGTGACAAATAAAATGTAAGTGCTAAAAACATGCAAGTTTGTTTAATAACGCGTGCCCTTGTGTGTGTGTGTGTCTCCCAAAAAATATCACATTTGACAACTGTCTTTTGTATTTTAAACATTTATTTTTTTCCAACAAAAAGGAAGCATTCCAAGCCAACGTCAAAACACAAAAAGCCAATGGACCCTTCTTAAGCCGCGTTTGGCTCTTTGCATATAATAATAATAATAAAAGTTCAGTGATTAAAATATGAAGAAGCTCGTTTAGCTTTCCACACGGCGGCCGGAACAAGCAGCAGCAGCGGAAAACAATCTCTGAACAAAACAGTTTCATAAATAAGGCTCGTATCGTCTGCTTCACTTGTGCGTTATTGTGACAGGCGTTGAGTGTAGTGGAGAGTAGGGCTGGGCAGTAATAAGATGTTTTCAATCAGGGCTGCAGCTAAGTATTGTCTTGGTAATTAATCAGTTCTTTTGATTATTCGATTAGCTGTTCACATTGTAATTTCTGCTTCGTCTAAGTGTCTCATCACAAGTTTTGGACATAATTTAGGTTTAAAATCTGACACCTCCCTCTCATAAATCCTGTGACACATGATTAATATTGATGTGTTTTCATTTTGGTAGCAATTATAGCAAAAAACAAACAAAAAAAAAACAAGCTCAGTCAATCAGAGTGCAGCTTTTGGCTACAGATTTGAACTAAAATTCTTTATTATTCAGTTCAGACAGGACTCAGTGGTCTGTTTCTTTCACAAAGTGCTGCATCTACCACATACTTTTTAGTGAAAAACACTAAATTTAGTAAATTACTACTAATCAAATTTGGCTACCCCAGCTTTAATTAAACAATTTGACTACTAAATTAGCTGACAATTATTTCTTTAAAAGGTTACTGGCAATAATCTATTTTCAAAATGTCCAAAAATTTTATATAGAGAATCTAAATTATAGCAAAAATATTACAAAGAGAGCCGATTAAAATTAAAAAGTGACTCTGTAATTTCTGCACTTTTGTGATACAACTACAACTATGAGCTGCGTTCATGAGACATCTCAACTAGCAACTAGGTCTGCAACTAATGATTATTTTGGTAATCAATTAGTTGGCTGATAATTCTTTCGATTAATCGATTAGATGCTTAGAAAGCAACAGTTACTTAAACACAAGATTTTTGGTAGCCTGGGTAACGTCATGGAGATGTAGATTTGAGGTTTGTCAAAAGTATCAAAAATCAGATTCTCATCAACACTAAAACTGGTGCCTAATCAAAACTAGTTTAAAACCAAAATGTTTAAATAAAGAAAACGTTTGTATTTTGTGCTGAAAATGTCAGTTTATTGTGTAGAAATCTGATGTGAAAAGAGCATTTTTAATTCTAATTGTAGTGCCATAATTAGTAGTGTAAGTCCAATTCTTTGTTTTAAAAATTTGTATCACAAAACTTGATGTATGCAAACAAGTTTTACACTAAAAGCACATAGTTCTGTTTAATCTGAGGCTCCTGGGATGCTTGGAACATAAATACAAGTTAAAGATTATTTGAATACTAAATTAGTTAAGGATTATTTCAATTATCGATTAACTTGTTGCAACCCTAATCCCAACATTCTCCTCCCACAAACTAATTTCAAACTACATTTTCTGCCAGATAAGCATGATTTAAAGGTGAAAGGAGGGGCTGAGAGTGAAGAGCAGCAGTGTGTTTGTACATCAAATCCACGCTGATGTCACATAGAGGGAGTCTAAACGTTTATTTGCAGTGAGACACAGTCAGTTTGTGACTATTTTGACCTGATACCTGCTCAGTTAGCACTAAAACTCCCCCAAAATGATTCAGAATAATAGGCAGTGATATTTCAACACCATTAGGGCCTTAAACTCTAATATAAGCTCTACGAAATGTTGTTTAATTGTAGTATTGTTGTTGGATTGACATAACATCAACACTGAGACAAGCCCCGCCCCAAACACTGAGATATTCTTTTGTTGTTAATACGGCCCAACCCCACAGAGGAGGGTTAAACATAGTGTGCGTGTCTAAATGTACCGGATGTACCTCAACACTGAAGTAACGTGAAGCTGGATCTAAGTGCTTTCTAAAGAGCAGACAGACACCAAAACAGAAAAAGGGAAGCTTCAGTTTTTGGCTCTGGCTGCCTCCTGCTGGTCGTCCTGCTGCTTCAGGCGATAATCGGCCAGAGCGGCTTTGATGGCGTCTTCAGCCAGCACTAAAGAGACACAAGAAGAGACACAATAAGAGACATGATGATGAGTTTAGGCTTTAAGTGTGTATGACAGGTTAGATCAATTTTTCAGTAAAACATTGTGATTGTGATTATATGTAAGATTTCTCTAAACATTTAGCTCGTTTTCACCCACTTTGGCTGTTTTGATGAAGTTTTTTAATCGTGTTTTGTCCAGTAACAATAACAAACAATATGTAGCAGTAGTTCCATAACTTGTTTTTTTGCTATTACTTTAGTCTCAGTTAGTTCATAAAAAAATGAATCTTAGCAAATTTTGGTATCACTTTATATTAATTATGCCTTATTTAGCATTACTAAAGCCTTATTAAAGCATGAATAAAGAGTTAACAATTAATGGACAAATCATCAATTAATGAATGGAAGTGTTTATTAAGGCTTAGTAACTGCTCAATAAGGGAGCTAAGATTAGGATTTTGGGTTGAGGGGTGGGGCGTGTAGTAACTAAGTCGTTACTAAGACTTAATGGCCTAGTTTGTTCATTAACTTCTCATTTGTTCATTAGGAATTAATCCATTATTCATGCTTTATTAAGAGTGTATTAGGGCTAATCAAGATGTAGTTAATATAAAGTGTTACCCAAGCTTTCAGATTTGATTTATGGAAATATATCAATTTACATGACTGAAACATGGATTTTTAGCATGTTTTCATGTCTTAAAGTCACTTTTATGTCAGAAAAACACATACACTTGTTTTGCAGTAACACAAAGTTCTAATGAATCGATTCTTCTTAGATTGAAAGGCTGCATGAGTTTGCTTGTTTCTCTCTGAAAATCTGGCAACACTGGTTGGATTTTGACAGCTGGATTTAGCTGTTGATAGTGAACTGGCTCAAAGACAATAGAAAAATACAAGAATTGTGATAAAATCGAAATCGTGATCTGACTCCAAGAAAATGGTGATATTAATTTTTTGCCTTATCGCCCAGCTCTACCTGCAGGTTATGTTATTGTGACTTGAATAATCATGATTATGGATTAAACTAATAATCCTAACTTTCACAAATCACACAACTTACTGGAACAGTGAAGCTTAACAGGCGGAAGACACAGCTCTTTGGCGATGTCGGTGTTCTTAATCGTCAAAGCTTCATCTACCTGTTAAGCAAACACAGACTTAATGAGAAAACAATGCATTTGTGCGTTGAAAAATGTATTAAGTTGTGCAAAGGTTTACTGACCGACTTGCCCTTCACCCACTCAGTCGCTAAAGAGCTGGAGGCAATGGCAGAACCACACCCAAAGGTTTTGAATCTGGCATCTACAATCTTCCCCTGGTCGTCCACCTGGATCTGTGGAAATAATTAGTCAAAAAATAATTATTAAGTAGTAATTTCAAAGCCCTGGGTATTAGATAAATGCTTGCTCTATTGTTGTGTTCATATTTTTCAACACAAGATGGCACCAGTGTGTAATGGCAGTGGATTGAAATTGAACACAAAGCATTTCTCTGTTTAAAAGCAATACTAAGAGTAAAATTGTAAACATCTAGCTTTATCAGGCACAGAATCATTATTGTTATTGATCCCATCACTCAGACAGATAAGATCCCCAGTGTTGTGAAGTGACAGATGTTTTGAGATTGGGAAATGCAATTAGTCAGTAACCTGAAGCTTCATCACATCTCCACAGGCCGGAGCTCCAACCAGACCAGTCCCCACATTCTTGGAGTTTTTATCCAAAGAGCCAACGTTTCTTGGGTTTTCATAATGATCCACAACCTTAAAAACAAAAGAACAGCTGAGTTAGCAGCAGTGAAGGTAAGTGTTTACATTAACAGTATAACAGGATGGAACCGCTTCCAGCTTTACGGCATTTCCACTATTGTACAGAAATATGCACAGTGACATCACCCTTTCCCCCCAAGCTTCTGCTGAGTCACAGTGACAACAAAAATATGTAAAAATACTGTTTGATTTCTGTCATGTATATACAGTATATGGCTGCACTAACAATTATTTTGATAATATAGTGAATATTCTCCTACTGAATCAATTGGTTATTTAGATGTTCCAAAGAATACTTTTTAGGCCATGTTTGACCAAGATAAAGCTAAAGTGATGCCACTTGAAGACATTAGAAATATCTACAGAAAACAACATTTGACGTTTTCCATGTGCCTTTTTGGTGTAAATACTGCTTTGTCTCAGAAACATAAAACCTTTTTGCTCCGTATGGCATCTGTTGCAGTTTGTTTAGACCAGTTCCCCAAGATATAATACTGTTACATTAGATGATAATTATTTCAATAGTCGATTGGTTAATTAGTACAATTAATTAATTTGCTAATAGTTAGTTAATTAGTTTCAACCTTGAATTGTTTATTTAAGTTAAACTTTGATGTTTTAACAGCAGCTATGAGTGTAAATAACTTTAGACATTTTAATTAGAAATAAAGGAAAAAAGATTGCTATTCAACAAACCACGGCTAAAAGTCTAAACTAGCTTTAGCAACTGGATTACCAAAACAAGGCCAACAAAGTTAGGCATGCTAGTTTAAAAGAACAATGCTTCCTCCAGAATAACATAAAGACCAACATAACTTCGTAACTTATACAACATTTGCATCAAAGTAGTTTATTATTCGGTGCAGCACCTGAGTGACCAAACGTTACCAAACCAGCAACAACGACGACCTGTCAATGACACACGTTATCTTACGTAAAACTGTTATAAACACGGCTCTGACGCACATTTATAAATAAACAACACTTACCTTTACGTGATAACAGCATCTGCTGATGAACTCTGGAGCCGAGAGTCTCCTGGTGAGGAAAGCCAAAGGAGAAAAACATTTGTTTGCCACAGGACCCGCCATGTTTACAGCCCGTATGGGCAACGACGATCTGCGTCTGCGCTAGTCTAGCATGTAGCTTAGCATGTAGCCTAACATGTAGCCTAGCAGCAGGGGCGGAGCCATGGCGACGGAAAGAGCGAGGAAGTCCGAATCAGGTGGCGAAAATATGCTCATTTTGATGTATTTTTTTGTTTTGTTTTATTCATTATTTTCTATAAATGTCTAAACACCTAACCTAACTGTGAGTGGGGTTCAATCCACAAACTCGAGGACCTCCTCTAGCTTATTTCCCGTAAAGTGGGCGTAGGTGATTTCACACTGCACAACGCTTTTAGGTTTTAAATCTGATAACTTTCTCCCTTAAACACATTGTTAATATCAATATGTATTCAGTTTTTGTTGCAATTTTGACTTAAAAACCTCTTTTTTTTTAAACTGGAGAGGACCACCAAGCTCAGCCAATCAGAACTCTGCATTTTGCTGATTATCATGAAAATTCTTTATTATTTTAGAGAGTACTCTGTGGGCTAATTTTCTTTCACAAAGTATTGCATTATCAAAGACTTTTTGGTGGAAAACACAAATTTTACTTATTTACAACTAAAAAAGTTAGCTACTCCAACTTTAATATTCCACTGTGGCCTAAAAGCATGTACAATGTTCCGAAGTATGATTTTATTTCAGTGAACATTATTTCTATAATTTTACTAAACATTTTGCTTGTTTTCACCCAGTTTGGTTAATTTGGAGTTATTTTAGCCAGTAAATATTACTTTTGTAGAGGTAACTCTACCAACTATATTTATTTAACTAATCCACATCATAAATGACACAATAGTGTGTAATAGTGGGCCACCAAAGCCCCGGGGCTGCCTGGTTCTGGTTCTGTGTTACACAAACATTGGGCACATAACCTCTTACTCAAGATTATTTTAAGGAAGTGCGAAATAGTTCAACAAAGTTCAACAAATACTGGCTTTTATGCAAGATTGGAATCATCCTTGTGCAACTGCAATGGGTCCTATTTTAAGAAATAACATTTATGTGATTAAAAACATGTCTTAAAGTTTCATTTAATATCACTGATGTTATTGTTTATTTTCACTATTGACATTTGTCCAGAATAAATCCTTTGTCATGAACAGATGTTTGTCGAATCAGAGCACTTGCATCACTAACCAGGAAACTAAAGTGAGAAGTGAATCTTCCAGCCACCACATCCAGTGCTCGCCGAAGTGACCGGAAGAGCTGCCAACAACACCGAAGAAAACGTAAGTACATTTGAATGCTTTAAACTGGACTAAAATCAAACATCAGAAAATAAGAAATGGTACCACTTTATAATAACTACACCTTAATTGGCCTTAGTAAACCATGAATAAAGCATAAATTAAACCTTATTATTCCTTAACAAATGGTGAATTAATGAATGAAAAAGCTTATTAATGCTTAATAACTAATAGACTACGGACCTAAGGTTAGATTTAGGGTTAGGGGCAGGATTGGAGTAATTAAGTAGTTACTAAGCATTAATAAACTTTTCATATGTTAATTAATCATTTGTTCATGATAATTAATTTATTAAGGTGTTATTAATGATTTATTAAGTCTAATTTTTTATAGTTATTCTAAAGTGTTACCTATAAGAAATAATCCATTGATGCAGTTACTCTTTACGTGAACCAGTGTTTTACTTACAGAATAGCTACTGAATACCTGCAATAAAATGTATTCTTCTACTTAGTCAAGACATAGTATTGTATCCCAAATACTTATACCTTCAGGCTGAATTGTTTTGACATTGTTCATTAGATAAGAAAACATTATTCTTTAAGAAAATGCACTCACTATTAGAGATGTTTAAACTGTAGATTGTGTGCTGGAATACTAAATTAATTGATTAGATTTCAGTAAAAGTAGGCTGGTCTAACTGTAGCTGTATTATGAATGCCTCAGAATAAAGAGTAACTAAACACGGTTCCTCAAAATTAGTGTTTTATCACTTCCCAACACTGTACAAGACACGAGTTTCACAGGTGTCGTAAAGTGGGAGTCATAGATGCACAAATAAAAGAATTAAACAAAAAATTAAATATCATAATATAAAAAATTAAAAAAACTAAGACAGTGTTCATGCTCCAACAAATGTATAATTAAAAACAAGTTTATGACAATATGTTTGTTCGTGATCTAAAGTGTGATGGTGTCAAAAGGTCAAACAATGGGCAACAGACTTTTTTTTTAAATAATATTGTGCAAGAAATATCATCATGGTGACTAGATCCTGTTTCGTGTTATGACAAAAGAATCATAAATGTTAGCTGCCAAAAACATCTGTATTAAATTATTAGTCTGTTAAATGTTGTGATGTTACGTGAACAGAAGTTTATGCAGACGACATCACAGCGTTAAATGTCAGCAGTGAGAATCAATGGAGACAAATGACACATAACACCACTAACTAGAAAAATGCTTCATAACTGAATAAATGAATACTACTGCAAATATGATGTATTGAGTAAATAGAAAAGGTAAACAGTGGTAGAAAAGCAGAAAAACTACAACAGCACCTCTGCTTCTCTTTCATTTCTCACAGACGCAGACTTTAGGATCACACACAGAGAAACTCATTGCCTTTCTGTGCTTCATTTTGTGTTTTTTTAGTCCAATTGATCAGTGAATTATTTGTTGTTTAAGCGTAAAAATGTCCTAAATCTCCAACCGCCATTGGCAAACAGGCAAGCAAAAGTCTACACTGTTGCCCTGACAACAAAAATGTCACTGAATTAAAGTGTGTATGACAGGTTAGACTACATTTTTAGTAAAACAAAATAAACATGATTAGAATTAAGATTTCACTAAACATTTAGTTTGTTTTTACCCAATTTGGTTGCTTTGGTAAAGTTTATTATCGTCTTTTGTCCAGTAAATATGACACATGTGGAGGGGAATCCACAAATGTTACCTAGCAACCACATTGTAAATCTGGACCAAAATCAACATAAATAACACAGGATTGACACATTATTATAACTTATAACGCTTTAATTGTGATTGTTTAAACCTTAGGAAACTGTCCAAAATTGTTGTTGCACTTGGCGCTTTTTGACGACACGTGGAGAGATTGGTTTTAGAACTTAAATTACTTCCTGCAATTTGTCAATTCTTCATAAATTGCATTTTAACCGCTGTAAAACTCTGACAATTATTTACCACAAAGACGATCACACCAAACTAAGTCCAAGTTTTAAAACTGTAATAATCTGTCATATGGGCTTAGGTTTAAGCATAACCTTAAAAAAATTTAATAAAACTGCTAAAAAACACATTTGATCGCGTGTTCTTGTATACTTTTGCCATTGACGTCATTGCATAACCTCTTTTGCCAATAACAAGAACAAGAGTCAAAAAATGTGCTTTGTCGATAAACCATAACAAGCATTTCTGCTTTGTTTGCACTTTAACTTCATCATGTGACATGCATACAGAGGCCAAGGGCTATTCAACTATTTTTTCTTGTGGGGACAGATTTTTCCGAAGACCAAGGCATCTGGGCCGGATAGTTGCACAAAACATCACCACCTTGGACAAATTTTAGAGTTACACTAAATTTCCACAGCACTAGATCTGTTTCAGTAAGAAAAATGACACTTCTATGTTTGAATTTAAAGGCGGTGTAATCCCTCATTCGTCCAGGAGTGATACACAGTAGAGTCTTCAAAGTTGTCATCTGGACATCGTTTCCAAAGATCAAGACGTTTCGACTCTCATCGAAATTTCAATCTGATGTAAGTGATCTGAGACTGGCTGTATTTATACTAAGTTAACAGTGGGGTAGCTAACTTTTTTAGTTGTAAATTAGTAAACTTTGTGCTTCTACTAAAAAGTATATTGTAAATACAGCACTTTGTGAAAAAATTAGACCTCTGAGTACTGTCTGAACTGAATAATAAAGAATTTTAGCTCTAAACAGGAGTTGAATGCTGCTCTCTGATTGGCTGAGCTTGAGTGGTCCTCTCCAGTTTCACTTTGTTGTTTGTAAATATTGAGAACAAAGTTTATAATCCATAAATGCTACCAAATGAATACATGTCGATATTAACCAAGGATTTATGAGAGGAGGTTGTCAGATTTAAAACCTAAATTGTGTTTGCATGTAAAAATCAGCTACTACACCTTTAAGCCCTCCCCCTGAGGAGGGCTAAACTCTAAAATCCTGTTCTGTTCCTAAAACTGGGCTTAACTTAGTATAAATACAGCCAGTCTCAGATCACTTCCATCAGATTGAAAATGACTTTCAGATGAGAGTCGAAATGTCTTGATCTTTGGAAACGCTGTCCAGATGACTACTTTGAAGACTTTCTACTTTGAATTTGAAGACTCTACAAAACAGTGCTGCTGCACCACAATAGGCATTAAACCAGGATTAAACTTGGACCAAACAAGAATTAAACCAGAACCAAAATAGGACCCAATCAAGTCTAAGTAGAAGCCCAGTTTTAAACCGGCAAACAAGAAAAGTATCTTTATGTAATAATGGGAAAATGGGATGAAGGCCAGATCAAATCTTGGAGGGCCAATTGCAGTAACCTATGTTTCTTTTTTTTCCCTCTTCTTCTTCAGAAACAATGGATCTGGATTATGTCAATTACGATGACTACACTTCAACCAATGACACTGATGAGAACAGCACGACTGATGGCAGACAGTTTGTCTTCGCCGCGCCGCAGACCGCTTTGACTCCGGTGCTCGTCACGGTCAACATCATCATATCCGTGTGTGGGCTCGCGGAAACGCTCTGGTCATCTGGATCTGCGGCTGCAAAATGAAAAAGACAGTAATCACCACCTGGTACATCAGTCTGGCTGTTTCAAACTTTCTGTTCTGCGTGTTTTTGCCTCTGGAAGTGTTCTACACGATCACAGAGCACTGGCCTTTCGGTTCACTCATGTGCAAGCTGACCTCCTCCGTCTTATTTCTCAACATGTACAGCAGCGTGTTCCTGTTAGTCCTGATCAGCATGGATAGGTGTGTCATGGTTTCGTTTCCTGTCTGGTCCCAGAATCACCGCCGTCCGTGGAAAGCTCGGGTGACTGTGGCTTTCGTGTGGCTTTTGTCGACTCTCCTGACCGTCCCTTCGATGATCCACAGGCAAACCACGATATACGGCTCGGTCACGCAGTGTTTCTCGAATTACAAAGAGATTTCACATCACAGAGCAGTGGCGCAAACACGGTTCATCTGCGGATTTGTCATTCCCTTCTTGATAATCGTTTCGTGTGGTGTAGTTCTTGGCGTCCAGCTTAAAAATGTAACACTCAAATCTCAAAAACCGTACAAGATTTTGGCGTCTCTGATATGCTCGTTCTTCTTCTGCTGGGTTCCGTATCACACTTTCATCCTTTTGGAGATGGATTTGAAGAACCACAGTCCAGATGTTCTTCACACGGGAATGAAGGTTGGTGCGACCATGGCTGCGGCGAACAGCTTCATCTCACCAGTTCTGTACGTCTTCATCGGTAATGACTTCAAGACGACTCTGAAGCAGTCGCTAACGTCAAGGATAGAAGCGGCACTGGCAGAAGATTTACGGTCAGGAAGGTTTAGTTCTTCAAAATCAAAGTCTGTGGAAATACTTCAAAAAATATAATAATTGAACCAAAATTTAAAGATGTACATGGACACAGATCATGTCTTAAGTCAGACAGAAGGCAGCTATAATGAATGAATTTATTAGATTATGTTTTAGGCCTATAGTTCATGTTTAACTCTCTCTCTCTCTCTGAAACCTTCTATTCAAGTCAAGTTAGAAATCTGGGGTTAATAATGGACTCAGACTTGAACTTTAACAGCCACATTAAGTCAATAACATCAGCAGCTTTCTAACATCTAAAAAACATTGCCAAAATCAAAGGTTTAGTGTCAAAGCCTGACTTGGAGAGACTTATCCATGCATTTGTCTCCAGTAGGTTAGACTATAACGGCCTGGTCACCGGCCTATCCAAACGAGCTGTAAAACAGCTGCAGTACATCCAGAACGCTGCTGCTCCAGTCCTGACCTGAACCAGGAAGTACGATCACATTAGTCCTGTCCTTAGGTCCTTAGAGAATACAGTAGACTTTAAAACACCTCTGCTTGTGTTTAAGTCTCTCCATGGACTAGCACCAAAGTACATCTCTGACATGATAGTGCCTTAAGAACCATCTCACACTCTGAGGACCTCAGGGACCGGCCTCCTGCTGGTGCCCAGAGTCAGGACTAAACGTGGACCAGAGTCAGGACTAAACATGGACCAGAGACAGGACTAAACATGGACCAGAGTCAGGACTAAACACGAACAAGAGTCAGGACTAAACACGGACCAGAGTCAGGACTAAACATGGACCAGAGTCAGGACTAAACGTGGACCAGAGTCAGGACTAAACGTGGACCAGAGTCATCACTAAACATGGACCAGAATCATCACTAAACATGGACCAGAGACAGGACTAAACATGGACCAGAGTCAGGACTAAACACGAACAAGAGTCAGGACTAAACACGGACCAGAGTCAGGACTAAACATGGACCAGAGTCAGGACTAAACGTGGACCAGAGTCAGGACTAAACATAGACCAGAGTCAGGACTAAACGTGGACCAGAGTCATCACTAAACATGGACCAGAATCATCACTAAACATGGACCAGAGCCAGGACTAAACGTGGACCAGAGCCAGGACTAAACATGGACCAGATTCAAGATTAAACACAGACCAGAGTCAGGACTAAACACGAGGAATCAGTGTTTCAGTTTTGTGCAGCTCAGATCTGGAACAGTCTTTCTTCCTGAAGATGTAAGACAGGCCTCCACTGCACTCTTTACTTCTTTTAAAGAAAAATTTTATGCTGATTATTTATATTTTTTAATAATGTGGTTTTGTTTTGTTTTGTTTGTGATTTGATGCATTTTTTCCTGTCTTGTAAAGCACTTTGAATTGCTTTGTGTATGAATTGTGCTATACAAATAAATTTGTCTTGTCTTTTATGTCATTGTGTATCAAGATTTTGCCTGCTTCTGATTTTGTAAGATAATCCAAATAATATTACAATCTTTCTGTTCTTAGATATACATAATACAAAGATGTACTCAGAAAAAAACAAAACAAAAAACTCCACCCTGTATTTATTTTTCAGAAGATTTGAAACAAGATCAAACAAACACACAAAGAGGTGGAGTAACCGGAAAAATGTAAAACAGTTGCCAAGGTTAAACTAGATACAGTGGAAAAAATCATAAAATGTTCTTGAAGCAAAGGCACAAGCTGAACTCATGGACGATCACAAAACTTTTCCCAGCACAGACAGACACAGGTCAATTCTGAATAAAGACTAATTCATATTTCATCAGAAAGAAGAAGTTGGTACCTGGAATAGGGATGGGCAATATTGATAAAAATGAATTTCTCGATAATTTTTTGTCACATCTTGATAAAAATATTTAGAGGATATTATATCAATCCAACAGGAAAATGTTCAAACATGTCTTTAATTATAACCGTTTATCCTTAATGACATACTGGACCTAAAACACGTCCTACTCATCGATTAGTCGACTAAAAAAGAACATGCCCCCCTTTCAAAACTAGTAATATTTCAATATTCATGCTAAAGTACTATTTTGACAAAAAAAATGCAACTCTCTATAAAGGTGCATTGCGCTACAATAAACAAAAATAAACAAACAAAAAAAAATGCACATTCTGTCATTTAGATGCCTTTGTTGCACTAAATAATTAATACAAATCTGCGTTTTTACTTTCAGCGGGCATGGCCACAAAATAGGGTATTTTTTTGTTTTCGAAGAAATGCTGTTCCTTTTTCCTTCCTTTTTTCTTTCATATCATGCCATAAAATGTTTTCATATCCGTTCAGAAAGTCCCAAAGTATAGTTTTAACTTTCCATTGCTACTGATTTATGTAGATGACTTTTCACCTCCAGAAAGTTACACAATGCACCTTTAAATGAGATTTTCAAATGTTATAAAAGATGTCATAACTTAGCAATGTGCTTTCAAATACTTCTTATCCTAAAATCTGTATTTAAAAACGAATAAAATATAGTTATTTGAAAGTTTACAATATATTTTTAACTCTTTTTGAAAACATTTTTTACTACAAACGATATACTCAATTTTTAGCTTTTGCATGTCTTCAAAACCACATTCAAGATAATATCTAAAATTCGATATGTCGCTCAGCTCTAACCTGGAGCTGTGAGAAGAAGATGACATCATGTTTTTCCTAAAGCTGCAGGCACAAGAACAAACCTCTGCTTCTTATAAAGTGAACTTTAGTCATATAAGCAACAAACAGTTTATTACTATGATAATGATAGTTTTGGTTGTGGATGCTCCATCTCATCTTTTATACCCTGCTAGGCTTTATAAAATATTCATTAGGCCTACCTGAAATTATTTGTATTGAAATGCTAACATTTTACAGGTACTTACTTCGTTTTTGTTTGTCTGTTTTTGACATGTGCTGCTTATAAAAAATGCTGAGTGGGCTTTACCTGTTTATATGCCCCTATTATTGTGTTTAATAAAATAACTAAAAATAGAAAATACAAATGCTTTGTCTCCTCGTGTGGGAG
This sequence comes from Mugilogobius chulae, assembly GCA_038363315.1. Classification (NCBI taxonomy): domain Eukaryota; kingdom Metazoa; phylum Chordata; class Actinopteri; order Gobiiformes; family Gobiidae; genus Mugilogobius; species Mugilogobius chulae. Next base: position 2,303,439 of record CM076409.1, on the reverse strand, counting down.
TTGACTTTTCACCTCCAGGAGTTACATGGTGCACCATGCTCCCTGTATATCAACTAGGAAATGTAAGTGTATTTTTTTAGTTTTCACTATTTCAGTTTAAAATCGCTGTTAAATTTTTTTTTCTTTCTTATCTTTTTCTCAATCTTTTTTTCTTTTTTACCCTTTTCTTGATTGTGTGTTTTTGTTTTTTTTATTTTTATCATTATTATTATTATTATTATTATTATTATTATTATTATATTATTATTATTATTAATAATAATAATAATAATAATACTGTCTATGTAAACTAATCTTTGTTAAATAAAAAAAAACAAATGAAAAATACATAAAATAATTCTGTGGCCACGTGCCCCGCCCCCGGCAGATACCGGATCTAGTTACTTCCGGTTCAACTCTGTTTGTGTGGAAGTGTTGCAACAAACTGTAATGAGATTTTCTCAAGCTGACTGAAAGTTAATTTACCAACCAAAAAAAACAAGTTTCTAATGCGTGTGCCTTGTTAGCTTTCCTTCAGTTCGGCTTTACGTTCTGCGGAACATCGGGCACTTTTCAGGAGAAGAAGTAAGCAGCAGTCTTGTAGTTAGCATTCATAGAGTTAGCATTAGCAGCAGTTACTATTGACTCCACTGTTTATCTCTGTTACAGGCCAGAATTTCAACAATGTCTCTGCGTGTAATTGGGTCAAGCTAAACTGTCTTTGCTTCTGAGTGTCTGTAAAAGCGTAAAGTGTTGTCGGAACCACTGCAGCCTGCTCGATTTCAAAGCATCTATTTTTAAATGGCCACCTCCTCGGCTGCTGCTGCTGCTTCTGCTGCTGAAAACACAGGCACCACGTCCAACAACAACTCCAACACCGCCGACAGTGGAAGCCAGGACAGCACTTTTGAATGTAATATATGTCTGGACACTGCCAAAGATGCGGTCATAAGCCTGTGTGGCCACCCTCTTCTGGTAAGTGCTTTGTTATTGTCTGTAATAGAGGTTTTGCATTGACATCTTTTTATTTGAAAAAACATTCTGACTGAGACAAACTTGTGGGCAACACGATGGAGAAATTTTACTTTTTTGTTGCTTTTTACGGACTAAATTTTATCTCTGGAGTTTTTATTTTACACAAATATTTTTATGTGGCGAAATGCAAACTAACAAACAATCTAACGACAGTTTCTGTTGTCGTGGCAACAGTGTAGCGCTTCACTAACTTGTCTACTACGGCAGAGACTTACGACATTTTAACTGCAGAACAAGGTATATTCTCATCAAAAAGACTCAAAAACATCTTTTTAAAGAAGAATAAAGTAATTACTTCAACTGTGTGTGATTCCAAAGTCTGTGATAAAAGTGAGAGAGGCTAAAGTCTGTTTAGTGCTATTAGGTTCGGGAAGCATCTGTGGTTAGTACCATGGAAATAATGGCAAATCCGCCATGTTGTTGTCAGTTTAGCAGAACTTCCATAGGAATACGCTAGACAAAACGATTAATAAAAGTAAACAAAACAGTCGTGGAACAGCCCAATAAACTGCTGGGTCAGCACTGGTAAACTTATCTATCCCTCTGTAATGTCAGAATATGATTTAATTAATGCTATTTTCTGTATTTAGCAATTTAAATTTCCATTGGTTTAACATTAGACCAAACTGAACATTCTACAGGTGGATGATGTCACGATCCTGAGCCTAATAAAGAAACTACAGGTCATATTTTCTATGAATGTAATTTCTCAAAGATATTTTGGACTCAAAACACAAGAAAGGTTGGAAAGGAAAATGAGTCTTAAAACTGATCCAGGGTTTAGACTTGATAAAACTTTACATACACGATTCCAATCATTGCGTCATTGTCATGTTGTTTTTGTAAGGCATTTTTTCTTGACAACAAACTAGACAGTTTATTGGTAAAAGTCCTCACCAAGTAAAGCTTTTTACAATGAACTGAAATTATATTATAAAACCCTACGTCCTAACAATTCAAAAACAGCCAGTAAGTTGTCAAAAAAAACAGATTATTACAGACTTGTTGACCTTGACCTTTAAAACATTTCTTATTTTATTAATATTTTTAATGTTTCATTATATGTTTGAATGTAAAATGTCTTGACAAAAGCAAAATTGCATTAACCTGAAAATTGTTGTAAACCTTACTGCTGTGTATAAAAAAACAACAGAAAAAAGGTGAGCTGGTTGCCGTGGTAATGAGTTTATTTCTGTTGTTAAACGGGCCTAAACTGTTATTTTTTACCCAAACATTTTTTCCTATCCTTACCTATCACCCTAACCCTTTTCCTAAACTTACCTGTTCTCCTAAACTTAATCACTGTCCCTCCTGACCCGACTATCTAGCATTTACCTTCCCGTTTATCTGCTTTTCTGCCACTGTTAACCTACTTTTTTGCTTTTACATGTCAGTTGCAAACTCATTGTTCACAGAGTTGTTTGTTGGCTTAGATTTGAGCTCTATAATATCAATTCTCTCCATTGACTCTCATGCATTTCCCGCCACTCAAGCCTCACATTTAGAATCTATGATGTCATCTGCATAACCTTTATTACAGCTGTTATATCATTGCGTTTTAATTGGTGACTTCTGTTTACTAAAGTTAACCTTCATGTTTTTTTTTCTTTTTCTCTCCCAGCTGGCCTTGTTTGCACCAGGTAAGTGACAATTTGTGTATTTTGTGCCAGTCTCATTTTTGTCCATATTTGTGGTTGCCAGGTAATAGTTGTTGTTGAATTACCTCTACATATGTCATATTTACTGGACAAAAGATCATTTTAACCATTTATTGTGATGCTAATCTTCGGACAACAGTGACTAAGGTGTGACCCAGTCCATAGTTCCTGCTCTGTGTGAACATGCCTAAAATGGGGACTGGAACTAAATAAAGTACTAGGAAAAAGTACTAGGAACTGAAAAAAAAATTCTTCCATTACAAAAACATATAAACAGTCACAGTCATACGCACCATAAGTTTGTTAATTTGTGTTTGTTTGTTGCTGTCTGCAGTGGCTGGAGACTCGACCAACCAGACAAGTATGTCCTGTGTGCAAAGCTGGAATTAGTCGAGACAAAGTGATCCCATTGTACGGCAGAGGCAGCACCGGCCAGCAGGATCCCAGGTCAGGACGAGGAAGTACAAATACTAGTTTTCTCATATCTGTGTTCTAATTATTTGTATTGACTTCAACAGAGAAAGAACTCCCCCTCGACCACAAGGACAAAGGCCAGAGCCTGAGAATCGTGGTGTAAGTGCTGAAGTTGCCTGATTTTTTATTTCATTACATAAAGTATACACACAACAAGCAAATCAATACATAGATATTTAAATTATGTTTTTGTATGTTGTGTGATAAATGTATAGTAACTTTATTTAGTCTTTAAAGGAGACCTATTGTGTGTGTTTTTTTTTTTTTATATTTAGTAAGAAACTAGAACATATGTAGATCAGTAAGTTTACCTTTTGTTCAATGTAAAACACAAGTTGATCTAAAACAACTTAAAATAGAAGCAGCTCTATTGACTTCCTGTTCAAAACTGCAGAACTGATAAGCCCCGCCTCTTCATTTAAAATGTAACTGTAAAAAGCAACAGATTAAAAAAAAAAAAATTATTGTTGGAAAGTGGATATGGGACAGTTTTGAAACATATACGCGTCACTTTGAGTATTATCTTTTGAATTATAACAAGTAAATACAGACAAGTGGGAGGGATAGGTGGTAGGTGAGAACAGGGATTTGTGAGCACCTGAGCTGCAGCTGAAGAACAATACAAGATTACTCAAACATGCAGGAATTATTCAAATATAACTTTGAGTAAACTAATGATGAAGGGAAGCCATTATAACCAGGTTAAAAACTTAGAAAAGTGAAATAGGTCCCCTTTAAGCTTAATTGCTTGTTGATTATTTGAGTCAGTAAAGAACATGTCTACTCCAAAACCAGTATTGTTGCCATTTTAGACACCATAGTCTCATATAAATCTGTGGGAAACACGGATACACTATAGGCTCAGTGTTTCTTGTCATTTTTGTTAAGAGTTTAGCAAGATGTTGGATAAAAGCATTAGAATAAATACAAATTGGTTGCGTCATATCGTAGAATGTGACAATGAGATGAGGCCCGATGGTGAGCAAGAGACATTTTTCCTTTTACCGGTAATAACATTGTAATTGCTATGAAACATCTACAACAGTGCTATTCAACTTCAGGTTCTGGGGCCCAATCAGACCCCCTTACAACAATCCTTACATTGGAAAATGTGTGTTTGTTTTTAATTTACTGGTTTAGCTTTGAGTCAGTGAGCACAGATAATATTTTGGTGCAACAGCAAGTTTGGCGTAGCATCAACACCTCTGGTCCAGCAGTCTGGCACTTGAAAAAAAATGTATTTCTCCTTTTTAAACAAACAAAAAACTAATTTCACTTTAAATAAGAATAACATTTGCTTGTTCTAATAACCAATCTTAGCATAAAAAAGTCAAATTATGCCTAAACTTTTTTTTTTTAAGCCTAATTCAGGCATTATTTATATCAGCTTATTTGAGTCTGTATTTTTCCAGGTGTAACTTTGTTTGACACATTCTGGAGATGTAGAACTAGTGTTTACATCACAAAACAATATAGGTTTTGAGGTTTTCTCAGTACATGACTGTTTGAAAACCTAAAAAAACCAGTTAATGATTATTTCGATTACTAAATAGTTGACCATTATTTCAAGTAATAAAGAGTTAATTTTATGCACGGTACGATAAGATAAGATAAGATATCCTTTATTTGTCCCACAATGGGGAAATTCCAGTGTTGCAACGCACATTTTAAGAACAGCAGGGAAAATAGAAACATGCAATCAAATAAGATAATAGAAATAAAATAGACTTAAAATATATATAAAGATACAATAATTAAAAGACTATTATTTACAATAAATGTTTGCTATGGCACAGTGCAGGATATGACAGGATAAATAGATAAAGTGGCATCAGTATATAGTATATAGTATTATGTACAATATATGACTATGATTATGTACAACTGCAGCATATGAACAGAATAAATAACCAGTAATAAATATGAGGTAAAAGTTGACTATGTTTATGTACAGAGCAGCATTTAAGGAGGTGTAAATAGAGGTGAATAAATATAGCAGATAAAGTGACATGAGTGAGTTGTACCAGAGATGTTTCCATGGTAACACAGTATTGCACAAGATTAAATGTGATGATGTCCAGAGTTAACAGTGTTCGTTGTACAGTCTGACAGCAGCAGGAAGGAAGGACCTGCGGAACCGTTCCTTCACACAGCGAGGGTGAATCAGTCTGTCACTGAAGCTGCTCTCCAGAGCAGACAGGGCGTCCTGCAGGGGTGAGACTCATGGTCCAGCATAGATGTGAATCTAGCCAGGACCCTCCTGTCCCCACCTCCCGCACTGAGTCCAGAGGACAGCCCAGGACGGAGCTGGACTTCTTGATGACCTTGTCCAGCTTCTTCCTCTCCCTCTCTGTGATGCTGCTGCTCCAGCAGACCACACCGTACAGGATGGCAGATGCCACCACCGAGTCGTAGAAGGTCCTCAGGAGTGGCCCCCTCACTCCAAAAGACCTGAGTCTTCTCAGAAGGTAGAGCCTGCTCTGGCCTTTCCTGTACAGTGCATCAGTGTTGTGAGTCCAGTCCAGTTTATTGTTCAGATGAACACCCAGGTACTTGTATGAGTCCACTCTCTCAATGTCCCTTCCCTGGATGTTCACTGGTGGCGGGGCAATGGAGTGGCGTCTGCGAAAGTCCACCACCATCTCCTTGGTCTTCCCAGCGTTAAGGAGAAGATGGTTCTGCTGACACCAGTCCACAAAGTCCTGTGTTAGTCCTCTGTACTCTGCATCGTCGTCGTCCGTGATGAGTCCGATGATAGCAGAGTCGTCAGAGAACTTCTGCAGGACGCAGCTGTCCGTGTTGTGTCTGAAGTCTGCAGTGTAGAGGGTGAAGAGAAAGGGCGCGAGGACGGTGCCCTGCGGCGCCCCCACACTGCAGGTCAGAAGGTCAGACACACAGTCTCGGGCTCTCACAAACTGGGGCCTGTTTGTGAGGTAGTCCAGGATCCACTCTGCCAGGTCACAGTCCACACCGGCCGTCTCCAGCTTGTCCCTCAGGAGCAGGGGCTGGATGGTGTTGAAGGCACTGGAGAAGTCAAAAAATAGAATCCTCACAGCGCAGCCGGGCTTCTCCAGGTGGGACAGAGAGCGATGCAGCAGGAAGATGACGGCGTCCTCCACTCCGATGCCAGGTCGATACGCGAACTGCAGCGGATCCAATGCTGAGCTCACGGTGGAGCGAAGGTGGCCCAGGACCAGTCTCTCCAGTGTCTTCATCAGGTGGGATGTAAGAGCCACCGGCCTGAAGCTGCTGAGGTCTTTGGCGTGCGGTGTCTTAGGCACAGGTACCACGCAGGAGGTCTTCCAGAGCTGTGGTACCACCCTCAGCTTCAGGCTCATGTTGAAGACATGCTCCATAACTCCACACAGTTCATCTGCGCAGGACTTCAGGAGCCTGGGGCTGATGCAGTCTGGTCCAGCTGCCTTCCTGATTTTAATTCTCTTCAGCTCTCTCCTCACCTGGGCTGCTGTGACAGACAGAGCTGGGGCAGGGGGTGGTGCGCTGGGGGGATGGGTAGTCCATGTGTAGTGGTGAGCTGGGCTGAGGCAGAGGTGTGAAGAGTAGGTGTGGGCCTTTGTCCAGGCGTGGAGGAGAGGGCATGCAGCTGTGTGGGGGAGGGGTGGGTCTTTGATCAAACCTCAGGAAGTGAGAGTTGAGTTCATTGACCCACTGCTGGTCCCCCTCCGTCTGGACAGGGGGGGGCTTAAAGCCAGAGATGTGTTTTAGGCTCCTCCACACCCCTGCGATATTCTGGTTCTGCAGCTGCTGTTCCATTCTCCTCCGATACGCAGCCTTGGCCCGCCTGATCTTCCTCCTCAGCTTCTTCTGTGCAGTCCTCAGCCCTTCCTTGTTCCCTGACTTGAAAGCCCTCTTCTTCTCCTTCAGCAGGGCTTTAATGTCAGGGTTAATCCAGGGCTTGTTGTTTGAGAAGCACCGCACCGTCCGGGAGGGCACAGTGTTCTCAAAACAAAAGTTTATGTAGTCCGTGATGCACTCTGTCATGGCGTTGATGTCCTCACCGTGTGGGTCACAGAGCTCCGTCCAAACAGTAGTGTCAAAGCAGTCTCTTAAAGCCTCCTCGCTCTCAGGAGACCACCTCTTCACCACACGGGACACCACAGGCTGCCTGTGTACAATAGGTTGGTACACAGGCCTCAGGTGGACGATGTTGTGGTCAGCTCTACCCAGGGGAGGGAGGGGGGATGAAGAATAAGCCTCCTTGGCATTGACAAAAAATAAGTCCAGAGTTTTATTGTCTCTTGTGGGGCAGGTGACATACTGGGTGAATGTTGGCAGGACAGATGCAGGGGAAGAGTGGTTAAAGTCCCCAGAGATGAGAAAGAGGGCCTGTGGGTGCTGTGTTTGTAGGGTGCTGGTGCATGAGAGCAGCGTCTCACAGGCAGTCTCGGCGTTAGCAGAGGGGGGCACGTACACAGCTATCACAATAACATGTGTGAACTCCCTGGGCAGATAGTATGGCCTCACGCTAACAGCCAATAGTTCGATGTCCTTGTTACACCGCTGCTCTTTCACTACACAGTGTCCAGGTTTGCACCACTTTTCATTCACAAACACAGCCAGACCCCTCCCTTCTTCTTACCACTCTCAGCGGTCCTGTCCACGCGCAGCAGATGAAGGTTATCCATTGCGATGGCGGAGTCGGGGATGTGCGTCGTTAGCCATGTCTCCGTGAAAAGCATGAGGCTGGTGTCCCTGTACTCACCTGGTACCGCGTCAGCGCCGCAAGCTCGTCCGTTTTGTTGGAGAGCGACCTCACGTTTCCCATGATGACGGAGGGGAGCACAGGTCTGAAGCGCCTCTTCTTTTCCCGGAGCTTACGTCCCGCGCGGCAGCCTCTCCGTGTCTTTTTCAGCAAATCCGCGGGATTTCATGCGGTCCCTCAGCAACACAGCAGCGCTCCGCAGCGCCAACAGCTGTTCCTTTGTGTAGACGAGGGGGCTCGGGGTCCGACGCACATCTTCGTCGTGGTTTAGGTGATAAACCAGTCGTGAAAAGTTAAAACAAAGTTACGGCAAAGAGTGACGAAGTCCCCGGCGAGGGACTAATTGTAATTGGACTCGGGGGGAGGAAAATCGCGAATACGAAATAGTAAACGACGACGCACGTGCCCGGGAGTGGTGTCGAAAATTAGAACTCAGTGAGCTCTAATTTTGAGTGAAGACCGCGTGAAAAATAATGAAAGACGACTCGGTAGCGCCCCCTCGAAAATCAAATAACATTGGGCCAATGGGAGCCTGACGCCGAAAAAAGTCGCAGTAAAAATATGAAACGTAGCCCGAAAAATAGTTCATGTCCGAACATGAAAAAAATAATATTGTGGCCCCGCCCCCAAATGTACAGGAAGTCGGCCATCTTGGATCAAACACGTCGCTTGGAACAGCGCATTACCTCATACTTGTGACCACCACGTCCACAATTTTGGTCGAAAACACGTCAAACTTGGCTGAAATACAGTAAACCCATGTGAATGAAATCAATGGTTTGAAATTTGAATATCATGTTTGGCGTGGTCACGGTGATTTTTAAAAAAAATTTAACAATGTTATTATTTAGAAAAACTGGCTCCTACCCACATTTGGACTTTAGTCATCGTCACATTCTACAACAACTAATGCTACGTTCAAGGCAACTGGGAACTGGAATCTTTCCCACTTGAAAAATACCAGTTCCAGTTCAAAGCGTTTCAACCTAATCAACTCATATGTAAACATTACGGCTAATGCTAACCTTCAAGCTAAACAAAAGTAACGGTAAATGACCTGTAACCAATGTTTACATAGTTTATGTGTCATTTAAACCCTCCAAATAAATTTATTGTGGTGATTGTTGAGCTTGTATGTGAAGTGGGACTTCCTCGACCAGGTCCCAGTTCACAAGTGGTATTTACCAGTTCGAGTGGCATTCCAACGCATTTTTACAAGTGGGAAGTGGGAAATATCCCAATTCCCAGTTGCCTGGAACGCACCATTAGATCAAGCCTATTCAACTTAAGGTGGTGCCAAATCGGCCCTCCAATATATTCCTAATATTATAAAAATATATTTTTTCGTGTTTGTACACCCTGGAAATAGAAAACAAGGCACTAGTTTTCTTGATTTTATTATATTTTTACTATCTGAAAAATAATATTTGCCCATAAATCTAGTGTGTTTTTGTTGCTTCAATTCCAGTTGCATATTTTGATTCGTTTCCAGTGAGTAAATGCTGTCTTTTCCGCAAAACAATTCTCTTTGCGCTGGTTCTATTGGCAAATCTTATTGTAGACATTTAAAATATGCCCAAATAATAAACATAAATCTGAAGCCAAGGGTAAAATACTGTATGTCCCTCTGGAAAATTTTGTTGAATAGCCCTGACCTAGATTATAACTATACTTTTTTTGTTTGTTTTTAGGGGTTTCAGGGCTTTGGGTTTGGAGATGGAGGCTTTCAGATGTCATTCGGAATAGGAGCCTTTCCCTTTGGTATTTTTGCCACTGCGTTTAACATCAACGATGGAAGACCGCCTCCAGGTAAGAGTTAAGTACTTCTCTCATGAATATGTTTGTATTTAACCGTCTGCTCACCGTTTGCGTTTTTATATCAGCAGCTCCCGGGACGCCACAGCACATGGATGAGCAGTTCTTGTCACGGCTTTTCCTCTTTGTAGCTTTGGTAATAATGTTCTGGCTCCTGATTGCTTGATCGGTAAAACAAGAAAGACACAAAACAAGTATTCAGTGCAAAGGACACACGTCTTAAAAACAATATTCTCCCACGTGTATTTTTCCGTCATCTCAGAAATGTGTAAATCATAATAAGAACTGCTTTACTAATACAGCCTACAGCAACAGCGATGTGTGCAAGAATATTTAAAGCCTTAATCAGGGATCTCTCAAACTCAGTTGGTGTTCAGGTTGAAAACGACTGAAGTCAGAGTTGGTCGAGAGCCACATTTTAAAATATAAGCCTGATTATGTTATGTTCTAGAACAGGAGTGTCAAACTGTAATGGAGCAGAGGCCAGATAGATCAGAGTAAGAGTTGGTCATGAGACACGTGTAAAAATGTAGGTTATGTTCAAATAATTCAGCTAAAGCTAATATAATGTATAATAAGCTGATTTACTGTATGTCCAGATTTATATTGTAACACATTACAATACATTATTAACTATATTGTAGTCCTGGGCAATATCATGATAAAAATCAATCATGAGCTCATCCCTGTGACAATCTGCTTTTTTAAAGAAATTGTGATATCGGGATTTATCAATTCTCGATTTAATCATCGAAACACACACTCTTTCTTTTTTTTTTTTTTTTTCTAACTGACTTTTCTCAGCCTCAGAATTGTCAAGTTTTCTTACAGCAATATTGGACTGTTTTTTGTTTTGTTTTGCTGTTTTTTTTTTTTTTTCAAAGAATTTTTGAAAAATGTTTTTTGGGCCTGCACTGTGAAGTCATAAAGAGGTGAATTTGGCTCTTTTTCAGTCTAAATTAAAAATATAATGGACTTTTAGCATATTTGTAGGTCTAGAAGTTGATATTAGGCGTTTTCCCACATGAAAGTACCAAGAACTAGTCCCAAGAATCCTTCAGCCCCTGTTTAGTCAAAGGAACTACCCTGTCCCCATGTTTGTGTTCACACAGCAACAGTTCTGAAAGTGGGTCTAAGTAGCTTTAGCATTTGTAAAGTCTGGAACATTATGTGGTGTTAGGAAAACAAAGTTGTCTTTTTTTCGATTCCACATAAAACTATAATGTACAAAAGTTAAAAACATCACTGAAATTAAGAATTAAACTAAATTATTCACTGTAATTCCTAATAATAGTATTATAGGCTACTATTTACAAATTAAATAAATACATTTTGGAGAGTTCTGTCTTTAAATCATTTTTCTTAAGGATAAGGAAAGTTTATCTAAATGTGAAAATGTGTAAAACATGTTTAAAAACAAAGTTAGTGTTGTAAATTGTGCTTGTGTCACTAAAAGGTTCTTGGTCTGACTGAAAAGTACCTGCCCCAGTACAGGAGCTAAAAAAGTCCCTAAAGTGTGACCCCAGTTCATAGTTCCTGCTCTGTGTGAATGCTCCCAAAATGGGGACAGGAACTAAAAAAGTTCCTACAGTGGGAAAAGACCTATTGATGCTAAAAATTGCTAGAAACTTGTTTTGTGGAGATCCACAATGTTCTAATTTAATGATTATTTAAAATATTTTTTATTAAAGGATTAGTCGCTTGTTTTTACTCTGAAAATCTGGCAACACTGATTAACCTTTGACGGCTGGATCTAGACATTGACCGTGAAGAAGGAACTTTCTAAAAAAGCATTTTGAAAATAGACAATTTAACAATCGTGATAAAATTGAAATTGTGATATTTTTTGCCCTATCGCCCAGCCCTACTATATTGCACATACTGTTATTCCAGGAAAACTTTGGACAAATTGTACATAATCTGTTAGATTCCAGGGCATTTTAGGTTTTATAGTCACATCTCAGCAATTAAAACCTTTATATTTGTATATTTATATTATCCATTCTATCCAATGTGGCTCCTATCATCAATAATCGGCTGCTGTGCATTCTGCAGGGTTCGTATGGTCCTGGAAAACCTGGAAAAGTACAATTACATTTTTTAGGGCCTGGAAAAGTTTTGGAATTCTATTGGTTTCGGAAAAGTTTGGGAAAATTACAAAAATATTGGATTCAAAAATAACTTTGAGATATTTTGCTTTGACACAGTCCTGTTCATGTTGAAAAGAAAATATCATGCATTGGTTTTACTTTATTAAACTGAAAAACTGTAATTAATGCACTATTTTTTCAAGTGTTATGTTAAACGAGGTCATGGAAATGTAGGGAATTGCTTTGGATAAGTCTTGGAAAAGTTTTGGGAAATTTGAAGTTAAAATCTGTACCAACCCTGATTCTGGGATCTGTAGTTCAAATTGTTTTGTGCGTTTATCAGGAGGTCAATAATAATGTTTGACACTCCTGTTCTATTAAGTCTCTGAAATGCCTTTTATAACACATACGTCTACATTAAGTTATATTATTTTACATTATAGTCCATGTGATTAAAAGTAAATAAAAGTGGCCTACTATGATTGGACTGTCCTCTCTGGGAAAACTGTGAACTAATTGTATGCAAAGGTTTTATAAACAGTAGAGATGTAATGATATGGGAAGCTAAAGCTAAGCTAACTACTGTATATCTAGTCAAATTGTTATGTGTTGTCTATTGATGGGTTAATATCAAAACTAATCTGAAAGTTTAATTGATTGACAGGTGGAGGGAAACACAAAGCAAACAGTGAAGTTTAGAAGACTTTTTTTTTTCATTATTATTTTAAAGGAGACCTTCTGTGCTTCTCTGTGTATTTTGTAAAACGCAAAATTGATCTAAAACAGCTTAGAAATCTATCCAGATCTACTGACTTCCTGTTTGTAGCTGTAAAACCGAAGCTTCGCCTCTCACTGACTTATTTAATTGAACATTTTTTGTCACATAAGCAGCAGATGTTAAATTACTCATTTCTAAAGATGATCAGTTGCTATATGGCAAATTTTAACCTCATGTGCTTTACTCTAATTGTTCTAAATAAATACAGGACAAGACAAGATTACTCAAGTATGCATCAATCCAAATAAAACTTTGAGTAAACTAATGTGAAAACCCTGTTATAACATGGGATGATTAACATATAAATAAAAGTGGATTTTACTCAGTAGTAGGGCTGCAACAAGTTAATCGATTATTTAAATTATTTAGTAATTGAATAATCCTGAACTGGTTTTATTTAGGTTTCAAAACATGCCGTGTACAGAGAAAACCTCAGACTGAACAGAATTAATGATGACGAACAATACAAATTGTGTTTATTTATTGTTTTTGTGATGTAAACACTAGTTTCTACACCGTCAGAATGTTTTTAAAAGGCGTTTCACAAAAAAAAACAGACTTGCATAAACTAATATAAAAAGTACCTAAATTAACTAAAATGTATTTTGTTTTATAATTTGACTTTCTTGCACAAAGATTTGCTAATAGAACAAGCAAGATTTATTCTTATTTGAAATGAAGTGAGATGATTTTCCTGTTTTCAAGTGAGAAATGTTTATCATTTACTTATTCTAAGTAAAACTAAATGTTTTATTTATCTTGTACCAAATCTTAAGACAGTCAAAAGCTACTCAAAACAAGATAACATTTCAACCACTCATGAACTTATTACCTTAGTAAGATGGTGTAACTCAGCAGTGTTCAAGTTACTCATACTTCTAAACAACTAATAGAATAATCACCCAACTAATAACAAATTTACCGAAATATTTGTTTGTTGCAGCCCTACTGAATTGACTCTGTGCACAGAAGTCAGTTGGCTTATTTTTTTTCAAAAATGCTAACTTCCTGCCGGTATGTTCACTTCCTGTTTAGTTCATTTCTATGGGGTTTCTCTACTTCAAGGGACTGTACTCGATTTTTTTGCAACTTAAAAGCAATTTCCCCCTAGCACTGATGCCTTGTTAATGTATCTAATCAGGTGGAAATTAGTCCCCAAAGTCCTGTCTATGTTTAATAAAATCCTGTTTGTGTGCAGCTTTTTCTGTTTTTGTTTTTAGCATTGTGGCTAACTGTTGTTAGCATACAGACTCACCTCGCTGCTAAAAGCTGTGAAAAAACATTAAAACTCATCATGATGAACAATTCTGAAGCTCAGAATGCATTAGCCACGTAGGAAATCATGTAGCCGGAAGAAAAAGATTAAAATTAATTATTTCTGTTTGTTTACATTTTTAGGATGCAAAAATCAGGTACAGTCCCTTTCAGTCTAAAATGAGAAAATACTTGAAGATCCAGGGTTGCCAGACTTTCAGACAGCAACAAGCGACTTAGCCTTTGTAAAAAAGCCAAAACTTCAGACCCTCAATAAAAAAAGTAATTTGAATAATTAAACATTATGAGTCACAACAGAAGGAAGAATAATGGTTTTGACGTATTTTAAATAGTATTTGATCATTAATAGCGTAAAAATATGCTATGTGCGAGTACATTTTCTTGAGTCAAAATTTGGGAAAAACTGGTAAAAATCCTCTTGTTTATAATGTCAAAGTTAAATACATTACAAATGAGGAGAATATTTCACCAAAGAACCAAAATGTGTTTATGAAAAGACGTGTTTGTCAATGCTAATGCTAAAGTCTGACAATTTGAAACAGCTTCTATGCACAGGGTGATAAATGTGATCAATATATATAGATCTGTAACACGTTTAACAGATCAAGAGGACACCTGCTTTAACACAAAGAATGTTTTATTAATCGAATCATACAGTTCTACAAAACTACCTACAAAAACAACCGAGGACAGTTTTAAATTCAGCGTAGAAAAATGTACAAACCGTGTTATTTCACTGTATCCAACTACATCTTGTGTAAAATACTGTATAATCGACGTCAGCTATATTATCCACTAGAATCTTTACACGCAATGTAAATAAAGACGCTATTCATAACGCAAACCTTAGTAAGACTTTTTTTTTTTTTCTCTCGTTAGTCCTGGGAGTCTCCGTGTCTCTCCGAATCCAGCACGTTGAACTCCGCCTCGTACATTATCTGCTGGATCCTTATTTTGGTTTCACATCTTTTCTGAGGAGCAAGTCTCTTTAGGGCGGGAACAAAACTCAGCATGAACAGCTCGTCTTCGTCTCGCGGTCTGATGTTCGAAGGAGGAGAAGAAGAAGATGGAAGAAGAAGAGGTGGACTGCTACTGCTGCTGCTGCTGCTGGTGGTGGTTGTGGTGGTGGTGTTGTTGTTGTCTTTGGTCAGATACTTAGGAGACACTTCTGCGGTGTTTGTCGTGTCGGTGGGAGAAGCGTTGTCCCGCGCGTACCTTCGCTTGCGTCCGGGTTTGTTGATGATCGGCGAGATGCTGGACGAGATCTTGGCTAGCGCGGCCAGCTGAGCGATCTGAGCGTCTGAGCGATCTGCGGTTTGATGTCGGTTTGATTGAGCTGGTTGACTTTCGCGCAGGACTGTGGGGTTTTGATCACCTCGGACGTGGGTGTAGACTCGCCCTCCACGCTCCCAGATTCCATGTCGTTGTGATCCTGGTCGTCCTCCGGGGAAATGTCTGTCAGGCCTACCCTCGTCCCGGTGAACGGCGCAATGAAGTTCATCAGCTGTCTGTACCGCCATCGGCTTTGGACGGGTTCTCCGAAAAGTGACTTGCTTTTAATTTCCAGACGGATTTCTTTTAAATAGCGGTCTCTCATGTTCTTCCATTTTCGTTTGCACTCATCGGCTGTAACACAAATGACAAAAACACAATTATTTTACCAGAAAAAAACTATAATAATAAAGTCACCTACACATGTTAGTAGAAATAGAAAGTCAAAGCCATACTTAGAAACATTGTTAATAGGGATAATTGTGTGTTATGCCATTATAACTAAAAAGAAACAAACAGAAGGAGGTTTTCCTCCTGTCTAAATAAGGGTCTATTTTGTGGTCACGCAAGCACACTCAAAACATAAACACAGTTTATCTGTGTTAGCCTATTTAATGCACCAAAGACATCCAAGTTACAAAAACAAGCTTTTATGCAAGTCTAGATTTGAGCAAAAAGTTCCACAGTGCATCTTTAAACTATCAATGAAACTAACAGTCATTTGTAATGGAGAAACGGAATGCAATAAATAACTTTTTTAAAATTCCCAATATAATCAGTTTTCCGTAACTAAATACGCTCCCAAAGTATTCTTCCCAACACTGGTTACATGTGTTTTAACAATTGGCCTCCCTGCTGAGTCTGAGTTGTAGTAGCGTGCTCGTAAACATAAGAACACCAGCTAGAAAAAACGCTAAAGTAGCATTTAAAATGATATGTTCCAGGCCAGAGCTACATTCCATCACAAATTCAGTGTTCAAGGGTCATATATTCAGCGCCATGAAGTGTTTCCATCTCTTTTACTTTCTGTCGCCTCCACGACACGCTGCTTGTGCTTTAACTAGCTCGCGGCGCCATTGCGGTACCGAGCGAAAGACAACGCGGCCGTCTTTCCGCGCGCGGTGCCGCCTCCATTGCCGCGCCACAGGCTGCCTCACCGTTGTATCTTGCCGTGCCGTCGACGCGGCTAGCGGCACAAACGAAACCGCTAAACCGTGCGGATTACCGTTTGTGCAGCAGCGCGGCCTGCTGCTCATGCTACCGCTAGCACGGCACCGCGGCTACACAATCACAGATCACTGTTTCGCGCACAGAAAACAAAACAAACAACGATACGAAGCAACTTATACGTGGTATATTCTCAACGTTGTTTGTACTTTGCTATTTTAACCAGTTATTGCGTTTAACCAAGTAAACCAGTCTAGACTGAATAAAGTTTGGATAACCGTTTAAACTTTAAAATACTCACTGGGCAGACCGAGCGTCAGGCTGATGTTCTTCCACGCATTGGCGCGACTTTGTGTGCAGCGGTAATTTGGTAAAGTCACGTTGTAGAGCTCAGGGAAATTAAATACAGCCAAAATTAACTTATCGTCCATGTTGCTCCCGTGCTGCTGTGCTGTGTCTTTGCCGTGTGGCTTTGCTGCGCGGACGGACGCGGAAGCGGCACAGTATTCTCCCGCCTTTTCCGCTCGCGCCTGCCGCCCTCGCGCTCTTTCTGCCCAAGCAAATAATGAAAATCTTCTCACCATCAGTGTTGAATCCACCGCGTATCCTTTAACACTATGAAAGGATAACATTACAGGAAGAAATGGAAATATTAATTTATTAGGCTATTTTTTGTTACACAAAGTCAGTGGAGAAGCGTCATCTAACCTGGGATTGTATGGCCCCAGCTGACTAATAATATACAGTGAAATATGTTTTTCTTTTTAAAGATGCTTGTGAACAGTTGCTTAGGCTATATTATGAAATTAATATAAATAGGCCTATACAAAAGCCAGGCTACATAAGGTTAATTTATTACTTTTGTGGTGTGTGTACATTAGCATAGGCTACTTCCGTGGGACAACCCTTTAGGGCCCCCCTGCAGTGCCTCTGAGGTCCCACTTTGGGGGGCACTAGCCAGCGTTTTTACACCTTTCTTGAGTCACAGCGCACTATGTATAGCACACCTGATACTAAAACACTACCAAGTTAAAGACGATCTACTAAACTTTAATCATGCATCTCAAAATGTAAACAAGAAGAACTATTTATATAAAACATTTAAACTGACCACAATAAGTTAATGCTCACTCGTCTAATTTAATAAACCTCATGATTTTTTATCAATGAGTTTAGAAGTGCTTTTTTTTCTAATAATAATTTCTATTATTAGACTTAGATAGGAGACAAATAGATTTTATCCAAATATAAACTTGGACAATACAGTATAAATACAAAACAGATTTCAGGTTTGTTTTTATTTGGAAAAGGCTAATTAATCTTTCTAATGTTGTCTATATCACCATGCCTATAGCTTTTAAAATGTATAGTAATAGATTTGCACTTGCAACTGGTTAATTATCTAACTAGGGCCTGCATATTTAATTGAAAAAAAACATAGCACTACTGACCACAAGAGAGATTACTTTGGCATAGACCTAGTTATTCTCTATGCAACTTATAATAGACAAATACAGTGGTTATAAAAGGCTAGTACATTTTGATTTAAATGTTTATTTTTCTTTTAAAGGAGGTCAGGATGGAAAAGCCTTTTTTCACTCATAATATTTCTTCATATTACTGTTTATTGTACAATTACTGCTGTTATTTAAGTCTTATTGTCTATTTTCTCGTCTGTCATCTTAACACCAGGTGTATAAAATAGCATTGTTGACTTGTTTGTTTGTGGTCCTTGTGGCTGTAAATACATCAGAATCACTGTATCCAGAAAGAATAACCTCACACACTTCATCCTTATCGTGAGCAGAAACTCAGAAATGATTCATATCATTTTCAACATTGTGCATTTGTATAGACACAGATAGTGATCTATAAGCAGCATTAAAGGCTTATAAGATATCAACACTTATTATTATGGCAAGACAGAAGGGACAGACTGTTTTCAAAAGCCCTCACAAAAGAAGCTTAAGACCGATTGAGAAAATCCATTAATTCTTATAAAAAGGTTATTGCCTTGTATGAAATCTCAGGATTTGTAGAGGGATGAATTTAACTGAGCTGTGCACAGTCACATTGTCACAGGAGTCAAACTGAAAAGACTGCACAGCTCAGATAAGGCTTAAAACACCTCATAAATGTTTCTTATGTTAAGTTGGTTGTCTTTTTAAGATTGGGCTCATCGGTACGCTCCAAATGCTTCCAATTTGATCAGATTATTTGCAACATGAGTCAAGAAAAAGTGACATTATGAAATGTATTTAAGAGCTAATCCTAAAGTCTGCAACATAAGTCTCTGGCCACACCAAAACGTTCATCTGCTAAATCCTGGGGTATAATACCAAGCAATCCCCTTTTCTCTAAAACCTTAACAATAAGGATCTTAGCTGCTCTCCACTTCTCATTTTATGCAGTGAAATCTGATTTCTTTTGGAGAAAGGAATAAGGCAAGATTAACTGAATCTGCTGTCCTCTCTAACCTCTTCACAAAACTGCCCAGATTAGCCAGGAATTACGTTTCAGACGTTTTATGTGGCTGGTCCATAGGGGATTACAGTTTTACTATTTTTTTCTGCTTTCAAAATGCACTATAAGGAGCTGACACTGGAAGAGAGGGAAGAAGAATGATAGAAGCTCTGGACTGTTTAGATGGAGAGACAAAAGTTCCCTTTTAGCATAGAAAACATTCTGAATAAATACCCCAGCACTCATGCAGAGCATCCTTCATGTGGAATAACATCTCCTGGAGTTAAAGAGAACTTCAGTCTTCTGTGAATCGACTGGATCCTCCTGGTCACCAGAGCTGCTTCTGCTGCTGCTACTGCTCCCACTGCGCCTACTGTGGAGAAACCTTTCAGACAGAATATGAAGGTAGGCTTCCTAAAGCTGCTTAGCTTCTCTTTAAGGCGAAGAAGTACATGTCTCTTATTGTTTTAGCATGTCCCTACGGATGGTCCACAGCGCTGCTCTCAGATCAGTGCAGACTGGAAGACGACCAGAAAGAGGAGCTGTTACTGAGCCAAGGACAGAGGAGAACCAGACGTCACCGCACAATCTTTACGGAGGAGCAGCTGGACGCGCTGGAGGAGCTGTTTCTCCAGAACCAGTATCCAGATGTCAACACCAGGGAGAAACTAGCAGCACAAACACAGCTACGAGAAGAGAGAGTTGAGGTAAGCTGATTATTGAAACTGCATGAAAGGTCTTTATTTATTTCTAGTTTTGCATCTTGTAGATTCTGAGCAAAGGTGAATGTGACTGATGTTGTGTTTAAAAAAAACAGGTTTGGTTTAAAAACCGAAGAGCAAAGTGGAGACGACAGAAAAGACTTTCGTACAGTGTTGGGCATTTGGAAAGCTAGTATCAAAGAACAACCTATGTAACGTCACATCTTTTTAAACGTGTCATGTAAACTGTCACTTACCTTGTTTATGATTTAGCATTAAACTATCCATCTGGCTTTTTTCAATTAAAGGTGTAAAACGTTTATTCTCTCTGAGCGTGGAGTATCTTTATACATAAGTTTAATGACATTGGTGTTTTGCTTGTCTTAATTTTTTTCTCTGAAATGATAAATACATTGAAAATAGCTTGTAGTTAAACATGAAGCTTCCTCTCTCTTCTAACTAGCAAGAAACAAATCTGTGATGAATAGGTAACTAAAAAGTTTTGGAGTAGATGCCTGGAGATTATAAATGAACGTGGGTTTATCTAGCTAATACCACTTTTATTTCTGAATGTAACAATCTTCCTGTAACATATTTAGTGAAACTGCATCTTTAGAATTCTTTGTTTTGTCACTTTATATGATTGAAAAGTCTCTGGAACACTGGTGTACTTACGACATCAGTGACATTTGTTTAAACCAATGCAACGTTTCAGCCTGTGGGCTTCTTTAGGCAAGTCTCTTACACCAAAAATGTGGGTTTTTTTCGCTTTGTTTTGTCACTTTTTAAAATTATTTATTCAGATACAATGGTGTTTATAAAAATAAATTTAATATGTGTATTTATAAACATTTGCAATTAATTCTACAATTGCAGTTACATTATATGTCTACATATACTGTACATATGGCATTAATTGTATAACAGAGATATGGACGTGTTATGACTTGAGTCAGACTTGAGTAAGTGACTTGATAAACTGACTTATTGACTTGGACTTGAAGATATACAGACCAGGACTTGGGGCTCAGTGACTTGACACCTCTCTTAAAAAAAAAATGTATATATATATATTGTAAATTAACATGAACAAACTAGAAAATGACTCTCTTCATTCCTTTAATTGTGACCAAAACTTTGAAATATGATAGTTTTGAAAAATGTGTGGAAAAAAAAATCTGTTGTATAAATGTATAAACTTAGGGCCTGATTTATCAAGCCAGGTGCTAAATGCGGTTGCAAAAACAAAACAAAAGCAAAAACAAAAACGTGTTATTATGAGCATTTTACACAAACTTTAATTTTGGAAGATGCACGTGCATAAAACAAAACAAAAGAGATATGAACCATCTCAAATTCTGAATCGTTACAGTGTGTGAGAGAAAATTCTCATCTCTGCCAATGTTTTGCTCCCCCTAAACTCTTTTGCACTTGAGCAAATGCTTGATAATCTGTCCCTAAAAGTAGATCACTGACTTGCAAAACAATATTTTGGCCCCATCTCTAAAACATGCATAGAATTAGTTTAATTTACTCTTTATTTGCCAGCGACCATGTACAAAATTCATTAATCTTATTAAAAGAAGACATGCACCAGATTTAACTATTACTGCTTTCCATCTGCAGAACCTGGGCAGGTGAATTATGCAACAAAAACATAATTTTAAATAACTGTAAATATATTTTAGAATTAAATTCCTCAAAATAGCCTTTTTTCTTATTCAGGTGCTGATTAAAAGAAATATAATGTCACGCAGGGGTGCACGGTAGCAGAGTGGTTAGAGCTCTGGCTTCCCAATAAGGAGGTCGTGGGTTCGACTCCCGGGTCAGACCATATCAACATCTCACGATCTCTCTGGGTGGAGTTTGCATGTTCTCCCCGTGTCACCGGGGTTTTCTCCGGGTACTCCGGTTTCCTCCCACCTCCAAAAACATGTATGTTTAGGTTAATTGGGCATCACTGTAAATTTCCCTTAGAGAATGACTGAGAGAGTGAATGATTGTCTGTCTAACCCTGTGACGAGTTGGCCACTGTCCAGGGTGTTCCCCGCCTAAGGCCCACAGTTACTGGGATAGGCTCCAGTCACCCGTGACCCCTAATGGGATTAAGCGGTAGAAAATGAATGAATGAATAATGTCACGCAATCGGGGCATTCAGAGCTGGAAGGCCCAAATGAGTGAACTTACAGCTGAGGTACCTGACTTTCACTCTGGGAAACAAAAAGTAGGTATTTAGTATTTAATCTGTGATCGATCAAAGAAATTCGACTAAAAACATATTCCATCAATCAATTAATCGACTAAAAAGGGGTTATGGCAAAATCTCTGGAGCTAAAATTCATGGCTGTCTAAAGTGTCCAAATCAATGCTAAAACTGGTATTTACAAACTAATTTGAACAAATACTGATGTTAAAAATAACACGACTAAAATGTATATTATCTGACAAGTAAAATAAAAAATTGGTGTTGAAAATGTCAGGCATTTTAATTCTCATTGGTATCGATATTGATTATCAAGAATCGGGTCTATGCAATTTGTCTGAACCAAACTGTGCACAAAAGACTTCAAATATCATGCAGTTCATGTAAAAACAAAAAAATAACACAGACAATTTATAGAAAACCGTGTGTTTATAAGAGAGAGCAGGTCAGTGATGCTGTTCTAAATTAAATATTTTGTTAGCTAACAAGATTTTGGTCGACCTAAATGTCATTGATCGACTAATTGACGAAATTACTAAAAGACTAATTAGCTACTTTCACATCACATGCATTCATTTTGGCTTCAGAAATATTACAGACAGCAAAGTAAAATTGGGGTAAACCACCCAATCAGAGTGCTACTTTCGGTCATTAGTGAAAAATACATTCGTTATTTGTTATTATTATTATTATTATTATTATTATTATTATTATTATTTCTTATTATTATTATTATTATTATTATTATTATTATTATTATTATTATTATTATTATTATAATAATTTATTTGTTGTTATTATTATTTATTTTTATATTATCATTATTAATGAATTAACTTTTTTCATCCAGAAGGTGGCGGCATGTACACCATTCAGGATTTTAGCTGCCTACCGGAACTCCACCGAAGAAGAAGAAGAGAAGCTGTTTCCGGTTACGTTTCTTGAACCAAAACGCCTGATTTTTTTTCCAACCCAGTTATGCCAGACACCATCACTTTGCATTGGTGGCTATGCTAGCAAAAGTTTATAGTTTAAGATATTTACAAAGGATTTGGTTAAGGTTAGGTTAGGATTAGGGTTAGGGTTAGGTTAAGTTAATTTGGTTAAGTTTAGGATTTGGGAAGGTATGCTAACCAGGAAGCGGCATAACTGTGTTGGGAAAAATAAAGACGCAACCAAAACATACGACATGTTGGCTAAAGATGTTCGTACTTCTTACAAACTAGTCTAGATATTCTCCCGTTGTTGTAACTACGGAGCGGATATGTGATTGTGCTTCATTTGTGGAAACGGATTTCACTCAATCTTTTTGTTTATCAGTTCTGTAGTAGAAGCTAAGTGTGTGTTTTGTCCCATGGAGGGCAGCGCTAGCGTCAGGAAAGCCCTGTCCGGGACTCTGGTCTCTTCATCGGTCACAACTGTGGCTCTGCGGGCTCCAAACGAAGAGCAGAAAGACGACAAACCCAAGAAGAAAGTGCTCGATGAAGAAGAGTACATAGAGGTGAAAAGAAATTAACTATTTTACTCATTTAATCCTACGCAAGTCCGCTGTTTGCTAATGCTAACAGAGCTCGTTATGATTACACAACACATACTGAATTAGAGTTCATTCACATTCTGGTTAGAGCTGTGCTATATATATATATATATATATATATATTATATATATATATATATATATATATATATATATATATTATATATATATATATATATATATATATATATATAATTTTAAATAATATCGTGAATGTGGTTTTCAAGCTATCCAAAAATGGAATATCGAGTACATCGTTTATAGTTAAATTGCCACGAAAAGAAGCTGGTAGGAATAGAAAATAGAGAAAAGGATGCTAGTAACTTTTAACTTAGGATATATGTCTGCACTTCTGTGATTCTTTTGTAAACATTTGACATTGTGACATCCCAGTATTCTCCAGACCAATAATACTTAATAATAGATGTTTGCAGCTCAAGTAAATCTTGTTCAAAGTTGTAATACAAAAGTGATCAGGTCTAGTTATTAAAGGAAATCACCAGATTGAAACAGTTTGAGATTATCTTTTAGATATCTCATGACAAAGAGAAAATCAGAAATTTTGTTCACCATCTAGATCTGTGGCCCGGGGGCCAGTTGCAGTCCTTGGACTGTTTTAATCTGGCCCCCAGCACCCTTTCGAGAATAAGTGTTACTCTTTACTTCTTTTATTCGATTGATTTAGCTATGGAGTGTCTTTGCCTGTTTTACTAATATAGAGGTTATGCAGGTGACATAATTTTATTCCAAAAATGCTTAGCAACTTTAGAATGAGTGGCATTTCTTCATGTATTTCTTTGTTGTCGTGACAACGGCTTGTTTGCTACAAGCTTGTCTGCTAAAACAGTTGATGATTTAAGACATTTTAATGACAACAAACGGACTTAAAAACATCTTTTTAAAGAAGAAAACGGTAATAAGTTCAACTGTGTATGACTTCTATGTCTGATAAATGTGAGAAGCTAAAGTCTTGTTATTTATCTACTTTGCTACGACTGTTGACTTGATTTTTTCTTTTTACATGTCAGTTACAAACCCAGTGCTCAGTAGACTTGTGGTGGGTTGAATTTGTTTTCAAACTGTAGTTTATTTTTCCTGTTTTAGCTGTTTATTGAACTCTTACAAGAGAAAATGTCCTTTCTCTCCATTAACTCTCATGCATCCTTGCCACTCAGCATGAACATTTAGAATGCTGTGATGTCACCTGCATAACCTCTATTCATCATCAAAAAATGTCAAAATAGTGGATTAAAAAGCCTGTTTTACAAAAAATGTGAACATAATAATGATAATTTGTTGCACCAATGACCACGGACCGGCCCTCCATCAGTTTTCCGGGTTCGAATCTGGCCCTTGGTGAAAAATAATTGCCCACCTCTGGTCTAGATTCATGACAACGTTGCATTCTTACTTGAACGCCTTGACGTAATAATCGTCTTAATATCGTTATCGAGATGTGATGTGCCCAAAAAATATCGAGATATTCATTTTTGTCAATATCGCCCAGCCCTAACATTACCTGTGCTGACTTTGTTTTGTTTGTCTCAGAATTTGGAGAAAATCATCCAGCGAGACTTCTTCCCTGATGTGACAAAGCTCCAAGCGCAAAAGGACTATTTGGAGGCCGAGGAAAACGGAGATCTGGAGAGAATGAGGCAGATTTCCATCAGATACGGCTCTTCTCTGGCCAAAGCGACGCCTCAGTCCGCCGCGCCCTGTAAGTAAAGTTTAGATTGTTTTAACGTGAAGTCAGTTTGATTTATCGTTTATACTTTTGTGTTTTTGAAAAGATGTAACACCGGCCAGTTTCGAGACGCCGGTGGGTCAACCCGGATCGCCTACGTCCGGTCAAAGCAGGAGTTTAACCAGTAAAGGTGCAGCAGACAAACATAATAATCAGTGAAGCGAATGAGCAGCTGTTTCTCTAACCTTCACGACATTCTTTTAGACAACAAAGACGATGAGGAGAAGGAGAAAGAGCTGCCGTGTCTGGATCGTTTTCTGGCCAAAAACACGAGCGAGGACAACGCGTCGTTTGAACAGATCATGGACATGGCCAAAGACAAAGAGAAGCTGAAGCACGCCTGGTTGTACGAAGCAGAGAATGAGTTTAAAGAGGTAAGACGAGTTATTTTAGTTACTACACATGAATCATGAATGAAATGATTGTAGAATTCTTAAAGTAATGACTGGAGAGAGAGTTCTGTTGCCATGGTAGTTGTGTTATTATAAAACAAGGTCATACAGTTCATATAGATTAAAGTGAGTAAATTAACATAGGATGATCTATTCGAGGTGCTAATAATGCATCAAATTCCACTTTTCCACTGTGTTTTTCCCTCTGAATTATGAAAAATAACATTCACCTCTAAAATACTGGAATGATTAATATTTTATGCAAAATCAAACTATAGTAATATTTATTTTTTAGTTTAGTTAGCACATGAGCAATAAATTATGACAAAAAGATACAGCTATCAAAGTATTTATGGGAAAAAAATTAATTTAATATTCACTAAAATAATATTTTAAAAGCCAACAAGTCAACGATTATTTACGTTTTTTTCTACTAGTCAAACAATGATTTCTGTTGTGTATTTAGACTTTTAATTATTAAAAATAATAAATATAGACAAATAAAGACTGAAAAATTGTGACAAAAGGCATTGGCCTATAGTTGGATAATATTTACAAATTCAGTGTTTTGTTAATAAAAACTATTAGGGTTTTGACTTTTTTGCTATAAAAATGTGTTTTTACATAAAATCAGGGTTTTGAGAGCCTTATGCATCATTGCAGCTCGTTTGTTGTGAGGCGGGGACTTTTTATTAACCAATCACTGCTTTTGGTCGTTTTGTCGTCCAGGAAGTAGAGCATAAACATGTGTGTCAGTGCCATTTTTATGAGGTAAACTTACAAATTAAAAGGTAAAATATCATATATATGTTAATATTTGAAGGAGGAGAACATATAGAGGGATTTTTTTCTTTTTCAACACGGGCGATGCGAGTGCACCCGTTATGCAGAAAGAGCCGCCGCTGATTGACACAAACAGTGGAAACAAGTTGAAAAAGCGTCGTTGTCAGCGAACTACAAGAGTTTATCACTGTGTGAAAACAAACGTTCTGCTGCTAAGTCAATATTTGTGAATGAAATCGACGACCTACGAACCTGAAAAGTTAAATTCAGATGAAAAAACGGCGAAAGAACACTGTCTCAAGCTTCAGGAGACAGACGTCTGTCAGACCGGTTCAGACCTGAATAAAACGGCTAGCTGTTGTCCCGTTTCATTTAATTCATAGCAGTTTCCACAGCTAAGCAGATGGAGAGCGGGTCTTTGTGCATAACGCATGTACAGTCTGCTGTCTCAACTCAGGCTAGGTTTTTTGCTGGGTCTTGTGTAAAAAAAAAAAAAAAAAAAAGTCTATATATAAAAGAAAAGTTTGAATTTAAAGCCTTTAAAATAGTTGTAAATTTGTTGTTGTAGGTCTTAAAATATTTTTACACTTCTTAAATGTATTAGTGAAGCAATTTCTGTACGATTTCCTGATCTATTTCTAAATGATAATGTTTTTTTTTCTATTGTTAATTGGTGGATGGAATAAGTTGAACGCTTGGTTGTTGTATAAATTGCGTTCTTTTTTGTTAATTTTGTAGATTTTTCATGATTTTAGCAAAATATAAAATTATATCTTAAGAGGCCGTCTGGAGAAGAAGCAGCATTATGAAATACTATAGGTCACGACTCACAATATGTTTTAATTTGTGTGTTTTGAGGCCTTAAAAAGTCTTACCCCAGGGACACACTGCAAGCGTATTTCGCGCTACGCAAGCCCTACGCGCGTTAAAAATAGCCCAACGATGCACGCGTATCGTTTAGAAAACATGTAAAGTCAATGAGACCGGCCACACACCCGGCGCTTGACGCGCGTAGCGAGCGTGACGTCGTGCGAGCGTTGCGCGCGCGAGAATCGGGAGCGAAAGAATCCAACCTATTTTTTTTGTCGCTTGACGCTGGCGTAGTTGCGTAGAAGCGTAGAATACAGAGAATACAGAGAAATCAGGCTTCTACAGTTGTATGTGTGTACTTGCCATCAGCAGCACACGTCCTGGGACAGACCTGGACTGTGTGACGGAGCCCTGCTTCAATAGAACTGCCTGCTTGAGTTTTCATATTTACTATTGAAAACCTTGCGTTTGCCATGATCAGCCGGTCCAGAGGGGAAATAGAAGCCTGTTTATGTGATTATTTTCACTATAGACCTGATACAAGAGCAGAAACAGACAGACAAACTTGAACAGCTTTCCCATAAAGAAACACAGGGTCAGTGGCTCGCGATGACGCACCACAGGCGCGCACGGGGCACGCTCACATATTGGCGGTGTGGTAACCCATGCGTGGACGCACGGCTATCGTTTCGCTTGTTCACGAACGTCATTTTTGTCGCTTGCTGTGTGTCTGGGCCCTTAGATTTGACCTCTCGATGCCTGCAGAAACCCTGTGAACTGTAGAGTATGTAAAGTCCTGTAAACAGTCAAAGGAATTATTATTTTATTTTTCAGTTATTGTCGCAGCTTCCTCTGTAGATGGATTTTCCAACACAACACGGAGCTGGACGTTTGTAGTTATACTGTAGGTTACCATGGCTACGCTCTCTCTCTGGTCATTATGAAAACTCGATTATTCTGGCTCCGTTCTAATCACATCTGCTCCTCTACAGCGCCATCAAGAAAACCTGGCGTTACCGGCTCCAGAGAAAGCGGCTCTGGAGTGTGTGAAGGCCGGTCTGGAGACTTGGGAATACAAAGCCAAGAATTCACTCATGTATTATCCCGAAGGTGAGAGTGAGAGTGTTTTCTGTTTGTACAAAGAAAACAGTTATTGTCCTGTACAGTTTTAATTCTGTTTTTGTTTGTTTTCTAAAGGCGTTCCAGATGACACCGTCTTTAAGAAACCAAGAGAGGTCGTCCACAAGAACACTCGGTTTTCGGGAGATCCTTTCAGCAAAGCGCTCAACAAAAGCCAGATACAGCAGGCGGCAGCTCTCAATGCTCAGGTAATATTTCACAAACTGGGCTCAGAAAAAGGCGGGAGGAAATAGGAGAAAAAAAAATTATTATTTATAGCTATCAGTGTGAAACTTCTGCTGTAGTTTACTCACATAAATGCAAAAAAAACAGTGTATTACAAGTGTTTCATCATGTCATGTTTTAATAAAGAAATAAAGCATTAGGTATGGAAAAAATGGCTAAAATTGCACTCAAAGGCATCAATAAAATATGGAAACATGGAAAGAGAAAAGTTTAAACTTAATTAGACACAACAATTTTTATGGAACGGATTGTTTTATTTTTGAGCTGTAATAAAGCAGATATTAAGAAATACTTCTATTAAAACCATCACAATCTTGTTCAGTCTCTGATTGTAAAGTTTGGTGTGTGTTGAATCGACTTTAGAGGCTGATATTGACTAGCCTGATGCATTAGTTTCATTTCACTCCATGGAAACCGTCTGAAGTCGCATTGGAGCTTGTTTGTTCCATGGTACGTGGGTCCTTTTTCGCATTAGTAAGTAAGTAAGTAATCTTTATTTGTAAAGCGCATTTTCACAGTGAAATGAACCCTTTTCCTCCTCACTCAGTGATAGTAAACTGCCCTGGGGCAGCTCACCAGAGGCGATTCGCCTAAACACCTGACTACCACCAAGTGTTTTCTAACCTGCATGTTATTGGTTGGTGGGGAAACCGGAGTGCCCGGAAGAAACCCAATGCAAACTCCACATAGAAAGGCCCGAGCCGTGCGGGAATCGAACTCACGACCTTCTTGCTGTGAGGCCAGAGCGCTATCTGCTCTGTCACCGTGTCACATTAACCAATCACTGCTATTTGTGCGTTACCGGACGTTATGTATGTATGTGACCAACACATCAGTCGTTGTCTGGGAAGTCCAGCGTAAACAAGGAATTAGTGATCGTTGCCGTTTCCACAGATTGAAATGAAACATACTGATACATCTGGCTAGAGCGACTCCATCAAATCATAAAAAAGATGATACTGAATTTGACATCACCTCTTAATTTCTGTTCACTGATTGGTCGATCGTCTCAAGCTTGATTCAAGCACCAACAAACTCCAACAAACAACAAATTCCTGACCTAGAGCTGGAGTGAAATGAAATGTAGCGGAGGCTTTATTGATGACTCTGTGAAGTAAAAATGCATTTCAGCTGCTGAAGTTTCTCTTTTCTTCTTCGTCTCACTGTGACACCTGAGGTTCCTCCAGCGTCTCCCATCCAAGTACTGCCCAGGCCCAACATGCTTAGCTTCTGAGATTTAACGGGATCAGGCTTTAGCGAGCTGGTATGGCCACAAATAATTAAAACATCGTTTGGAGCAGATTGGACGATTTTGTTGTTCACATATAAAGGACAATGTACAGAGGGCGCAAACTGACCAAAAACAGAAAAAGTTTTGGCTGCAGTGTCTCATCTAAAGTTGCATTTTCTTGTCTCATTTATGTGTATATTTTATGTTCTTTGTGTGTCCAGTTTAAACAGGGCAAAGTTGGTCCTGATGGAAAAGAGCTCATTCCTCAAGAATCTCCGAATGTGAACGGATACGGCTACGTGGCGACTCCTTCACCTGCGCCTGGTCAGTGTCACTCGACTGTCACCAACTGTCTTTAAAATATCCCTCAAAGTAACATTATATTTATGTTTTGTGATGTGTTCCAGGTGTGGCGGACTCTCCTCTTATGACCTGGGGAGAGATCGAGAGCACGCCGTTTCGACTGGACGGCTCCGACACGCCGTACATAGAGAGAAACCACGGCCCGTCATTTAAGGTAAACTGTGGTGGTATTAGTAATAACACACTAATATCTGCAAGGCATTTACAAGTTTTGTTAACATGCTGGTTTTGGAAAAGTTTTGAGAAATTAGAAAATATTTTGGATTTAAAGTGGGAATAATTTGCTCTGGCAGAGTCCCACACATAAAGTAAAAAAAAAAACCTTTGTTCTTTTGTTTGAAACTGTAATTAAATGGATTAAAAATGAAAGTATAATGTAACTGAATTGTTTGAAGTTTCACATTTTCCAGGGTTCATACAGTCATGGAAAACCTTAAAAAGTCATAGAAAAGTTTTGGAATTCTATGGGTTTAGAAAACGTTTTGGAAAAATCTAAATGATTTTGGATTCAAAAATAAATTGTGGATTCTTATTGTTCTATGTATTGTTATGTGTGTGTGTCTGTGTGTATGTATACTATATAATTGTTTGCCACGTATGTCTTAAGCCAGGGGTCCCCAACCACCGGTCTGGGGCCCAAAACCGGTCCGCGAGCCATCTGCTACCGGGCCCCAGAGGATCTTTTAAGATGTATTTTATTTTTTATTTGATAGTTTATCACTACTTCCTTGTGCTTTACTATGAAAATATTATGCCATTTAACCTAATAAACTCCAAATTAAAGCAATAAGAGCTAAAAATATGCACAATAATCAGTTGTATGCATTTTGCGTTGTTGTTATTGCCGCTACCCAAACTCAACCGGTCCCCAGAAAAGAAAATTGTGACTGTACTGGTCCTTGCAAGAAAAAAGGTTGGGGACCACTGTCTTAAGCTTTCTTGTCTTGTTTTAAAACTCCTTTACCATTGTCCATCTTCCTGAAGAAGTAATAATAAAAATATAATAAATAAATACTGTAAATAAATTGGAGATAATTTGTTTTGTCCCGCTGGTAGAGATCAAGATTCAGTCATGTCCAATCGTCAATTATTTGGTTTTGAATCAATAGATCGATAACCAATCCTTTGTCAGTAGAAACTTGTGGCAGAATATTAATATTTTTATTTATTTTTATTTTTTTCAGTAAAATAGAAAAGAATAAACGTGCTAGTCATTTATGTTTATGAAATCATTACTTAAAACTATTTTTATTTTGTTTTTGGAAGGGCTGAATAAAATGTAATAAAAATACATTTATTAAGATTAAGGGAAAACAGGTTACTTTATATAACCGAAAGATTTAGCAATTTAGTTTGAAGCTGGAAAAAAATCACTGAATTTGAAAGTATTTTATAATCCAAATAATTTGGAATTTATAATTTTTATGTCTAAAAATCTATAAAAATGTCAAGACGATGTTGACTGAAAGGTTTGTTAAACAAGGTCATTGAAAAGTTGAGAATTGTTTTGGAGAAGTCATGGAGAAATTATAGAAAACCCTAAAGTTAAAATTTGTACAAACCCTGATTTTCATTTTCTTTGTTTGTGTTTAGAAAACCCTTTAGATAATAATTTATTTTCTTTATTGTTCTGATAAGATCCCAGAACCAGGAAGAAGGGAAAGACTCGGTTTGAAGATGGCCAACGAAGCAGCGGCCAAGAATCGTGCAAATAAACAGGAGGCTTTGCGGAAGGTCACACAGAACCTGGCGAGGTACAGTTCAAGGGTTTACAGACACATTTTACAGTTGCACTCATAAATGTACTTATCCAGGCAGTGACTTGTGGTTGAGTGTAGCCATTTATTATCAAACAAATGTGTTTGCTCTTTTAAAATAATGATCAGAGAAAGTATCAAAACAGAAAAAGTATTCAAGAAAGACTCAACAAGGCAACATGAGAGAAGATCCACCATTCCTACAGCAAAACACAGCAGGGAACTTGGTCACAAATAATGGTGAAATTAATGTAGCAGGTTATCCGAACAAACTGGAGGAAAATTTGTAATAATAAGCTCAGAAGCTGTGCATGGGACGTACTTTGACGACCCAACATGGCAACAATCCAAAACACAAAGCCAAGTTGACCTGACTTTAAAACAGCTTAGAAATAGAAAGAGGTCCATTTACTTCCTGTGCAGAACTGATAAGCCCCGCCTGTTCATTGTAAGAATTTAATGTAACAAGCAGCAGATTTTAAATTTGTAATGTTTTTATTGTTGTTAAGTGACTTGTTGACTATTTTGAACCATACCTGCTTTATTATGAAACCGAATTTTTTGAATAATCACAATTAAACACAGACAAGTGGGCGGGGATAGGTGGCAGGTGAGGACAGGGCTTTTATAAAACTTTGAGTGAACTAATGATAAAAGAAGTAACAAGGATAAAAAAACTATAAAAATAGATTTTACAAAATAGGTCTCCTTTAAACATGCAGTTAATGCTGGACTGCCCAGGTAATTGTAGTCTTTTTGCAAAGACCAAGCTGTCATTGAACTGAAAAGGGCAGTAGACGCAGTGACGTGCGGTCAGTGGAGGCAGTGAGTAATGGGCTAAACACATTTGTATTTATTTGTTTATTTTGAGATACAATTTTAAAGGGAACCCTGGATATAAAGACAATATGGCTAAAACACTAGTACTGGTCAGCTTATTAAAATAAATTACAAACAAATATATAACTGCTTACTATTTTTTAAAAAGTTGTCATTGTTTATGTTGTTTTCAAGCCACTGGGAGCCGCCATTTTGGTTGATGACATAAAATAGTGTTTCCATGGTTACTCCCACAGTTTCATCTGTGAACAGTTGAAACAAAAACACCTCTGACAGTGTCCAGTTCTCGCTCTTCCTCTTGATTATCTTCAGTTTTACTAGATTCCACATAATCGTTCTGTATTTGGCTTTGCTCCGGCTCAAACTGACAAGGTTTAACCCAGGAATTCATGTTGCTTAGTTACCTGCTACTGCCTGTTACCTTGACAACACTATTTTATGTCATAACCGCAGCAAAATGGCAGCCTCCATGTCATTTCTTCATAACACTATTTTAATAAAACTACAAATACTTCCAAGGTATTTGTCCTGTATTTATATAAGTGATGATATTAAAAGTGTTATAGGGCAAACATGTGATTATATCCAGGGTTCGCTTTAAAAACTGCTGTGTAAACTTTTGATTCAAGTAATTTTGATTTAGTGTTTGCTTGATAATGATTTGTTTGGGTTCACTCAAACAGTAACCATAAGTGAAAGAATAGTTTTTGTGTTCTCATTTACATTCTCTCATCTGGCCAAAGAAATCACAAATTCTGCCAGCTGTAACACTTCTGGTAATTCATTTATTATCTCTCTGTGTGTTTGCAGTCTCACACCAAAAGGCACGAGTCCAGCCCTGAGTCCGGCCCTGCAGAGACTTGTAAATCGGACTTCCAGTAAATACACGGACAAAGCGCTGAGAGCCAGTTACACTCCGTCGCCCTCCCGCAGAAACGCCCTGAAGTCGCCCTTTAACGGCCCCGCGACCCCTTCAGGAACGCCCACGCCCACCAAAGCCAAGACGCCCAGCTCTCAGGACATCACCTCCCTCACGGACAATTTGTTACAGCTTCCCAAACGGAGGAAAGCGTCGGACTTCTTCTAAAAACCAAACCGCAATTCCATGTTTGTTGATAAAACTGAATGGTCTAATCTGTATTTTGAACAAGAATGTACTTATCTTATTTCAACACAAGTGCAAGTTTTTCTCTTTTTTAGCTTGTTTTTATTGTAGTTGTGTTGCATTTTAAAGAAGACCTACTGTGTTTTTCCATGTATTTACTGATACGTTCATTGTAAAACACAAAACTGATCTAAAACATAAACGTATAAACAGGTTCATTGACTTTTGTTCAAAACTGCAGCCCTAATAAGACTCACCTCTTCATTGTAAAATTTAAATGCAGCAATTTAGGTCTTTTTCACCTGTAGGAACTTTTTTCTGTTCCTAGTACTTTTTTAGTTCAGTCCCCATTTTAGGCACATTCACACAGAGCAAGAACTATGAACTTGGGCCACGCTTTAGGTGTTTTTCCACATAAAAGTACCAAGAACTAGTCCCAACATTTCTTCCAGCCCCTATTTAGTCAGAAGAACTACCCTGTCCCCATGTTTGTGTTCACACAGGAACGTTTCTGAAACTGAGTCTATCTGGCTTTGGTTTATTTAACATTTACCAGTAAATAAGTAATTATGTGATGTTAGAAAAACAAAAGTTGTCTTTTTTCAGTTCCACATAAAACTATGATGTACAAAAGTTAAAAAACAAAATTAACAATTAAATAAAATTGTCTCTGTAATTCCTAGTAATATTATTATAGGTTACTATTTACAAATTAAATAAATATATTCTTTGGGAGTTGCTGCTTTTAAATCATTTTTTCTTAAGGATAAGGAAAGTGTATCTAACAAAGTTAGCATTGTGCTTGTGTCACCAAAAGGTTCTTGGTTTGACTGAAAGTACCTGTCCCAACAACACAAAATTGTAATTTTTAAATCTGTGGCTTTTTAAAACTTGATTTTACAAGAAGACAAGCTTATCAGTTCTGCAGTTTTGAACAGGAAGTCAGTGGACCTGCTTCTATTTCTAAGCCGTTTTAGATAATTTTGTGTTTTACAGTGAACAAAATGTAATTATTGACATACTGCATATGTACTATAGTTTCTTACTAAATATACAAAAAAATCACAATAGGTCTCCTTTAAAGACTTTACAAATCAAGAGAATACTTAATCAAACGTATAAAGGGACATGTTTGAGTCTAAATGCTAACAGGAAGTACTTTTATATACATAAGTTTGTCAAATATAAACAAGAGCCAGTTGTGTGCGCAGAGCCAGTTGGCAGATACTTGACTAAAATATCGTAATGTATATCGAAACTGAAAAAAGCTGGATTGGTGCATCCCTAATTACTGATTCTCTTTCTTTGTAACATGGCTGGAGTCTGGTCAGTGTCTTTATTGAAACTTTGCAACTAAAAACTACAGAGTTCTCATTTTTTTTGACATTTTTTGGACGTTAGAGGGCAGCACTCTACGTCTACTTCACCTGCCACAACACTCACTGTAATAAACCATTGTACAATTTCAAGTGGTTTCATACTTTATTAGAGACAAAGCCGGTATTGTTGGCGCTGACTCAAAAAGAAAGAACAAAACTTATATTACAGCTCCGTAGATTAATGTGCTTAACTTTTACCATCGTCAGACAGATTTAACTTTTGGAAACTTTACCTGTGAGTCTATATGAAGTAATCCAGAGCAAAGTCTAGTTGGTTGAATACAGTTATGCAATACAAATAAACTTTTCTTTAATTATTGTGTGTAAAGTGCATGTTGTAATAGGCTTTATCTATCGTATGATACACTAGTCACATGACAAGTGTCCTAGTTTTCAAAGCCTGATTTTCAAAGTGCATTTAAACCACTCTGTCTTGTTCTCTTCCTTTTGCACATGTAGAGGTCTAATTGTGTGCTTTTTTCATTTAGTGAAGTGAAACTGAGGTCAGTTGCTCAAGCACACCACAGCTCTGACTTCCTGATTGGAAAAAAGATTGTGAAAAATAATGTTGCGGTTTTCTAATTTAGTCCCAATGTGCTGCCTCTACAACAAACTAATGGGTAAAATACCTTTAATCAATTAAATAACCAATGCTGTATTGATATTAAAGATTATAAGGAAATTCAATTTAAGCTTAATTTAAGTGAGCAACTTTTGGAAGGTGGAAAAATAAGCGCATATTCCTTTGAAAATAAGCAATTTAGAACATTCTGTGTGCAGATACGGCATAGACTGTATATATCAGATAAGTTTTATGTCACAGGTAAACATTTGCATGAGCAAGACCTAGTTCTCGTATAGACCAAATACAAGTCCATTTTGGGGAGATGCTATCAATGTAAGTTCTGGTGACAATCTTCACTTCAGATCATCTGAAGAGAGGGCATCTGAATCAGATGCCCTCTCATTACAGAATGGCTGATTTGACATCATACAAGAGGGTTCAAATGTTCATTTTTATTGTTTAATAGAGCTGGGATGATGTGCTTTTATCGTGATACAAGAGGCTACAATACCATACATATTGCAATACTCAAGATAGTGCAATGCACAGGATATGGTGACTCAGTATTAATAAGAAATACAATATTTTGACAATAACATGAAAAAAGCTTATTCAGATGTAATTACATTTTAAATCAAATTAATGGTTGGGTTGTAATATGGACCTAACCCTATGTCTTTCCTTTTCAATGGATAACTTAACTCTGCATTTTATAGATGTAACTACATCTTGATTAGCCTTAACACATTCTTACTAAAGCATGAATAATGGGTTAATTAATCATGAACAAATGAGAAGATAATTAACAAAAAAGTTTATTAAGGCAAAGTAACGACTTAATTACTAAAATCCCTACTCATCAACCGTAAATCCTAACCATAGCTCCTTAAGTGAGCAGTTACTAAACTATTTATTCATGCTTTATTAAGGCTTTACTAAGGCTAAATAAGGTGTAGCTATTATAAAGTGATACCTACATGTAGGACTGGTCAAAATTGACAAAAATAAATATCTCAACAATTTTTGTACATATTTCAATTACAATGTTGAGATGATATTATTTCAAACCAAGAAACAAGTATGTCTTTAAATGTTTTAGTTGAAGTTTGAGGATCAGAACAATTGTGTTTAACTGGGTTGACTTTTTGGTCGACTTAAGACGTGCTACCAACTTATTAGTAGACTACATACAAAACTAGCAAAAGTCTCAGTGATGTGACCAACTGCATTCACAAGACCACAAGCTCATATGTTTGCATGCTAATTAACTCTTCATAAAGAAAAACAACCAGTGTTGGGTAAGTTACTGTAAATTGTAAGACATTATATATTATAGTGACAGGGAGAAAAATGTAATACGTTTGTATTTACAATATTGTGTGTCACAACACATTTTCCTCATATTTGATTCACCTTTAGGCAAACAGACAGTATTTTAGTGGTGTTTTGGTCTGGAAGTGTCGTTTTCAATAGAATATAAAAGCAATGAATTTCTATGCAAGTAACTTGAGTTACTCAGATTGTAACATATTATCAACATGTATGAGTTACACTAGTTACTGAAAAGTGGAATACATTACAGTGATTAGTTACTATTGGCGCCTGGTCCTCCCTCACCTCAAGTCCTTCACCTCCCCCCTCCTGGACCCTCTGCAGTTCGCCTACAGAGCCAACAGGTCTGTAGACGACGCCATCAACCTGGCCCTCCACTTCATCCTGCAGCACCTGGACTCCCCGGGAACCTACGCTAGGATCCTGTTTGTGGACTTCAGCTCTGCGTTCAACACCATCCTCCCTGCTCTGCTCCAGGACAAGCTCTCCCAGCTCAACGTGCCCGACTCCACCTGCAGGTGGATCACTGACTTCCTGACGGACCGGAGGCAGTGCGTGCGGCTGGGGAAGAATGTCTCCACCACTCGGACTATCAACACAGGATCTCCGCAGGGCTGTGTACTTTCTCCCCTGCTCTTCTCCCTGTACACCAACTGCTGCACCACCAGCCACGACTCTGTTAAACTGATCAAGTTTGCGGACGACACCACCCTCATCGGACTCATCTCGGACGGTGATGAGTCTGTCTACAGGAGGGAGGTAGACCGGCTGGTGTCCTGGTGCAGCAGCAACAACCTGGAGCTCAACGCTCAGAAGACAGTGGAGATGATTGTGGACTTCAGGAAAGTCACAGCCCCCTCACCCCCCCTCGCCCTGACAGACTCTCCCATCACCACTGTGGACTCCATCCGCTTCCTCGCACCACCATCACACAGGACCTGAAGTGGGAGCCTTCCATCAGCTCCCTGATCAAAAAGGCCCAGCAGAGGATGTACTTCCTGCGGCAGCTGAAGAAAGCCAAGCTGCCGGCACAGATGATGGTGCAGTTTTACACGGCCATCATTGAGTCCATCCTCACCTCCTCCATCACCGTGTGGTACGCTGGAGCCACAGTCAGGGACAGACACAGACTGCAGCGCATTGTGCGCTCTGCTGAGAAGGTGATTGGCTGCAGCCTTCCATCTCTCCAGGACCTGTACGTCTCCAGGACTCGGGGGCGTGCAGGCCGGATAGCAGCTGACCCTTCTCACCCTGGACATAGACTTTTTGAGCCACTCCCCTCGGGCAGGAGGCTACGGTCCATCCGGACCAGAACCTCACGCCACAAGAACAGTTTCTTTCCCTCTGCTGTTGGACTCATGAACACTCTATAAACCTGCGACTCTGTTGATCTCCTGCATTGTCACTTTAACAGTCATATCATCACCTGTCACTTTATTCACTTTATTCATTCGTTCATTTATTCATTATGTTAATATTGTCCTACCTCTTGCACTGACAGATTGCACTATTGTTCTGATTACTGTGTATATTTTTATTGCCTAATTTTTATTGGCCTATTTTTGCATGCCCTTATACTTGATTTTATATATCTTAAATATTTTTACTATATTTGATATTTTTTACTCTTTAGATTCTTTATCTTTATTTGTGTTTTCTGTGTTATATGTTGCACATTAGCACCGCAGCAAGTTCCTAGTCTGTGAATTCTGTTTGTTCACTGACAATGGCAATAAAATTCTTTCTGATTCTGATTCTGATTGTTATGAGTTGTTCCCAACGCTGAAAACAACAAATGAAAAAACAGCTAAGCGAGATTTTTATGTAAAATAAATTATATGAATACATTTGCAATGTGTTTTCTAACACAAATAATACAAGTTGCTTTTTAATACAAAAACTGGTCAAGAGACCAATGAGTGATATTGACTAAATATCATTGTACTTTATTTAAACATTGACAATGTAATTGTGTTAATTTGTTGCCTTTTCACTACAAACAAGATACTCAATATTCTGTTATTTCATGACCACAATTACAATTTTATCTACAATTTATATATTGCACACCTTCCTACATGTGCTACGATATGATACAGCAAATTGTATCACAATATAAAGCCTAATATAGCCTAATCGAATTAACATCTGATCCCAAAGTGTGACAGTGGGAAATTGGG
Organism: Mugilogobius chulae; assembly: GCA_038363315.1. NCBI lineage: Eukaryota > Metazoa > Chordata > Actinopteri > Gobiiformes > Gobiidae > Mugilogobius > Mugilogobius chulae. Next base: position 2,264,423 of record CM076409.1, on the reverse strand, counting down.
AAATGTGAACAATGCAGAAGTGTTCCTGTTGTTCTTCTGCTTTTCTGCTACTGTTTAACTACCAGTAGCAGTAGCAGAGTTGTTTATATTTGCTTTTTTTTACATGTTGTTTATCTCTCGTGTATTTTCGCCACTGACACTTTAGAACGACGTCACCGTGTCATCTGCATAACTATGATATAACATAATAAATCGGACCAGATAAAAGCTCTTTAGCCGTCCCCCTCCTCTTCTCTCTCTGCTCTATCCACTGCCTCCTTCTCTCTCTCTCTCTCTGCTAACTCTCTCCCTCTCCCTCTCTCTCTCTCTCTCTCTCTCTCTCTCTCTCTCTCTCCGGCGTAATCCGCAGAGCTCCGCCCCCTCGCGCGCCTCCCTCCCTCTCTCCAGCTGATGCCCGTTTGCCTCTGCGTGTTTGGGATTGTTGTGATAGGAGCCGCGGCCATCTTGGATTCGCTCGGGACGCACCACAGCGAGAGAAGAAGTAGCAGCAGGACACAGCAGCAGCAGCACAACGCTAGCCCCCTTCTTCGCCCTAATTAACCACACCAGGGAGTTGTTTCGGCAGTAATGTGATCCGCGAGACTGATTTTTTTTTTTTGCGTTTTTACGTCCTCAGAAATGGTCCGAACGTGCGTTAACGGTTGAAATCGGAAGGAGAAGGGCGACGCGGCTACTGCTGCTACCGCTGCACAACATCAACGGCTCTATTTTTTATTTTTCTGAGGCGGGATATACTATGAATGGGGGATAAATGTTGCCAAAGGCTGACAGCTGCAGTTTGGTCCTCTTCTCGCTGTTCTTCGTCCAGGCTTTGACGGACCCACCGCGCACAGGTAAACGCACAAATCTCTGTTTAGACTAGCGCTTCTTCTGCTGCTGCTGGGTTTAGGGTTTAGCCCGTGCAGACTCCAGGCTTCAGGCGGCGGGTCGGACTAGCAGGCCCGGGCCGCTGATCCTGATCCTGCTGCTGGTGGTGATCGTACACGGTAAATCTGCTCAGGAAAAGTGCAATTAGGTCAGCGATATGTGTACTCAGTGTTAATGCGTAGAAGGTTGGGAAATACTGGAAAATATACTATATACAGGGTTCGTACAGTCATGGAAAAGTCTTGGAAAATTCTATTCTAATTTCCAGGCCCTGGAAAAGTTATGGAATTCTATGGGTTTTTAAAAACGTTTTGGAAAAATCGAAATTGTTTTAGATTCAAAATAAATTGGGGATAATTTGTTCTGTTCTGCTGGTAGGGCAGGGCAATTAATTAAACAAACAACAATAAGGGATTCAGATTCAGTCCAATCGCCAATTATTGAGTTTGGATCGAAAGCCAATTAAATGTCTGAGTCACATTTATAAAATTATTACTTAAATAATTTTTTAATTTTGTTTTTGGAAAAGCTGAATAAAAAACAATTTGTTAACATGGGGGAAAACATGTTACTTTATTAAACAAAAGATTTTGCACTTGAAATAAAATAACCTGAAGTTGAAAGTATTTTCTGATCCAAATGATTTGAAATTTAACTTATTTTATGTCTAAAAATCTTTAAAGTAGACCTATCATATCAAATTAACTTTTTTCAAGTTTTCAACCTTGTTATGATGGCCTTCCTTCATCATTAGTTTACTCAAAGTTATATTTGAATTGATTCCTGCATGTTTGAGTACTTTTGTATTGTTCTTCGGCTGGAGCTCAAGTGCTCAGAAATCCCTGTTCTCACCTACCACCTATCCCCTCCCACTTGTCTATATTTACCTGTTATAATTCAAAAGATTAATACTCAAAGTGAAGCTTATATGGTTCAAAACTGTCCCAGAGACACTTTCCAACAATAAAAATCGTTTTTAAAAATTTGCTGCTTCTCACAGTTAAATTTTAAAATGAAGAGGCGGGGCTTATCAGTTCTGCAGTTTTGAACAGGAAGTCAATAGAGCTAGTACTATTTTTAAGTTGTTTTAGATCAGCTTTGTGTTTTACAATGAACCAAAGGTAACCTACTGATCTGCACGTTCTAGTTTCTTACTAACCAAAAAAAACACAATAGGTCTCCTTTAAAAACTTTGGTTTTGGTCCTAAAACCCTAATAACCCTTATTACCTAAATAAATGTACACACTTTTATACTTTTACTCAAGTAAAGGAGTTTCAGCAGGACTTTCACTTTTATCAGAGTTGTTTTGTATTGAGTCATGCAATCTTGGATTGTTTAGAAAGTGCTCAGAAAATCCCTGTCTTCACCTACCACCTATCCCCGCCCACTTGTCTCAGTCTGTATTTCCTTGTGATGACTCCAAATCTAGGATTGCGAGTAAAATATGTAGAGTTAAAAAATGTCATGTAGACACTTTCCAACAGCAAAAAGTAGTAATTTTTAAATCTGTGGCTTATTAAAGTTACATTTTATCAGTTCTGCGGTTTTGAACAAGAAGCCAATGGACCTGTTTCTATCCTTTTGCATTGTACAATGAACAAAATGTGAATTATTGATCTACTTATGCCATATTTTTCCTAAATATACCAAAAAATCACAATAGGTCTCCTTTAAAGCATATTCTGACGCTACAAAATTATGCATTTTTTATCAGTGTTGACTAAGCAGTTTTTGGGTTGTTCCAAAGCTGTTTACTTTTTATAGCCTGCTGTTTTGGTTAAAGGGGCACTATGTAGAAAAACAAACAAACAAAGTGATTTCCACTTTTGAACACTTGAGGGAGCCTTTCACATGCATTTTGCCTATTAAGCATGATGCCATCTAGCGTCAATGATCCATATTCCGGCCCGTAATAAAACATTTCAAATGCGTATAAATGTATCACAGTTGATGTGGATTGGTTAACAGTGCTCTCTTAAGTATTCATGTTGTAAAGAATAAATATGATTTAAATGTTTGTGGACTATATGTGATAATTAAAATTCCTCTCAATCTTACACAGTGCCCCTTTAATGTAGCTCTATCTAAATCTTAAATAGAAAAGTTTGAATTCAAAGCCTTAAAAATTTTAAATTTGCCGTTGTAGTTCTCAAAAATGTTTGCACAAGTCATATTTTTTTTTTTTTTTTGGACAAAACACTCTCTCTGTGAATGCTACTAAGCTCTGGAACAGTATTCCTCTTTAAATAAGAGATTGCTCCACACATTACCCGTGAGATTTCTCCACATTACTCGCTTTTAAAACAACTTAAATCATGGCTGAAGCTAAATCAGTCATGTGATCATTAACCATAACATGTAATGTACTTTTTCCACATGTTTTCAGATGTTGTAATATTCTTCTGTTTGTATCTGGTTGACTTGTATTTGTTACCTGCCTACAAACAGCAGACGTACAGTAAATTAGCTTTGTAGCATATTTACGTTCGTTCACAACAGATCAGGATTTGTACAGTCATGGAACAGCTATTTAGAACTAGTTAACTTCGACAATATTGATCGTATCACTACGAAATAAAAAACTGAGGCACAGCTTCGACTGTTCTCTGTCAGAATATGTCTGCTAAAAGTCTGTGTGTGGACGAGACTTTTTACTACAGCTGTTCAAAGATACGTAATTAATGTGAACTAAAGTCGGGACAACATGGAGCTGTGGAAGCAGCGGTGAAAAAGGACCAAACCAGGAACGCGCTTTAACCAAGTGTTTTATAAGAAGTGTGATCGGTGCGTCTGATCGGCCCATTTTGCCGATTGGCTCGATCGTGATCGATGGCCGATCAATCAGAGCATCTCTAATTGTAAGCGTTCAGTTAATTTGGCTTGTTAAAGGTAGGGTAGGTGAGTTTAGGTTTTAAATCTGACAACTTTCTCTCATAAATCCTTCAACGCATTGTTAATATCAATATTTAGGTTTTGGCTGCAATTTTGACTTAGAACCCTCTTTTTTCTTTTTTAAGTGAAACTGGAGATTACGCTGCATTCTGCTCCTGATAGAACTAAAATTCTTTATTATTTAATTCTAAGAGTACACTGTGAACTATTTTTTTTCACAAAGTGTTGTATTTATCATATAGTTTTTGATGGAAAACACAAAATGTACTTATTTCCTTTAAAAAAGTTAGCTACCCCAACTTTAAGTTTAGCGTACAGCAGTTTGATGTTTTCCCCTTGCAACCGAGCAAAAACGTCACGCCACGTAATAGTTACCCAGATTTAACAATAAGCACAGATGTATCTCCATAAGTCACATTCATCCAATTTCACACTGTCCAACTGTTCACTGTAAATTGCATTTGGTAAATAGATTTATGAGACAAAAAACATCTTGTGGTTTTCTTCAGGCCGTGTCTTGTGATGCTCGCTTGTGTCTTCATAAAATGGTTCAAAAGTTGACTTCTATAAAAGACTGTGCAGAATGTTGTTTCATTTTTGGGTTTTGTCCAGTGCTTCTCAAATTACTTTAGCACCTAATTTTATATTTAAAAATGTAGTTCAATAAATAGACTGTGTAGCCAATTAAATAATTCTAATACCAGTGTTCATAAGTTTGGAAATGTTTGTGTTATTTCATCTTGTTTAGGCTGAACAGATATTTAAATATGCAAACTAATGTGTTTTTGTCACTAATTGAAGAGTCGTATAATAGAGTCGTATAATATCGTATCGCCGCTAATGCTTTGCACGCATATTTAATAATTGCACGCATACTTAATTAACGTCACTCTCTGTTTGAAGATTTTTACGGGCCGTATCTCTGTGATTCCTGGGTCTTTTTTGGATGACGTAAAAGCTCAGACAGCGATCAGACTCACCTCTGACAGTACAGCAAGCCTCTCTTCCTCGTGGAAAAAGCTTCAAACCAAGAGTGAGAGTTGACTAGTTGGTTAGAATTAGAGCTGAAACTTAATCGTGAGTGGAAGAAAATTAGAGAAAACAGTGTCTAAAGCTTCAGGAGCCAGATTTTGTCATGCCCCAGTTTCCCCAGCCAACTAGACAGACAGCTTTTCTCTCTGAAGGCGACATGAACAGAAGAGCGGAAAGTGACGTCGACCGATAATGCCTCTACAAACATATCCTTATAGACGCGTTAAATCAAACTTAACGATATATTTTTCTCTGAATTTCACCGCCTCACTTTGTACAATCAAAAACACGAGTATTCATCTGCGTCTGCGTTTTCACTGCATAAAGTACAAAGTCTGAATCCTCCAAGACCCTTGAATCTGCAGCTGAACTCAGTGACCTGCTGTAAGTCACAAAGAATAATGCATCAGCTTTTCACACAAGATTTCACTTCCTAGAATCAAGTTTATTAAATGTGTTTTATTGTGCAAATGTCTGGTTTGGTTTATGTTGTAATCTCGGTTCCTCATCAAAACCAAAACCGGAGTTTCAGTCTTACTTATTCAACGCAAATTCATTCTTAGTTTTGTAGGAAGTGATCCATTGTGTTTTGGAACTCCTTCACAAGAATCATTTTGATAATTTCAGCCTTGAATTTGCCTAATTTTGTAGCTATTGTTTTAGCCTCATTTAAGCAGCTTCACAGTTGAAAACATTGAAAACTTTCTCTGGTTTTCACGACTGAATAAAAGACAAAACTTAAGATTTGTACAAAGCAATGACTACAAACTAAGTTAAAGTAGATCTGTTTTAAAGAGGTTAAGAACATATTCATTTTAAAAGCACCAAATAATGACATCACAAATTGAAGCAGAGCATTTTAAGCTTTAGAGATGTGGAAGACCTAAAATCAAAGAGAGCTCAGAGATATTTTTAGTGAGGTAATAACATTATAACACAGTTAAAGATTCACAGAAGTAAAATATTTTGACTTTATAATCTATGATTATTTAGATGGTATTGAAAACATTAATATTCTGTGAATCACTCACAAGTGACAAAATGAAATAATGGCACAAACATAGGAGACCTATTGTGTTTTCAGTGAGGGCCATAATTTGGGTCGAGGACTGCCCTGTGTCTTGACAAACACCCTTTAGGATCCTCTGGCTCAGCGCAGCCGCAGATGTCATTTTTTGGGGTCTACCACTTGACTTTGTTGTTCCATAATGCTCAGGATCTTTCAAAATATTTTTTGAACATTTAGAATGAGTGTCTGACTGCGTCCAGCCTCAGCAGCAGTGAGTCGCTGTGAGAGGCTTTGCTTATGCAGCTCGATGATCCGGCCACGTTCAAGAAGTGAAAACTTCTTTGCTTCAACCATCAGGAGGACATAACTGTCTGAAAGCCTGACAGAAAGGGCAAATTTTGAGCAGATTTTGGCTTTTGATAGCCTTTGGTCTTAAGATTTCGATCAGCTGAAAAACAACCTTTTTAAGTTTATTATTATTTTCTTTAAAATGACAAGTTCCAAATTTTTTTCGTCACACTCCCCCTTCTTGTTTTTGCATATTGTAACTCTACTTAAAACCTCATTAGGATCCAAATGTGCAAAATGTGAATTTTAGCAAATTTTCAACTGGTCTTAAGATTTTGATCAGGACTGTATATGTTGATCAGTATTATACAATTTGTTTTTGTGAAACACAAAATTACTGTAAAACAGCTTAGAAATAGGTTGAGGTCTATTTACTTCCTGCAGAACTGATACGTCCCGCCTCTTCACTGATTTAATAAATTTATGGGGATAGGGTTAACATTTTTATGGGTTGAATATGTTTACCCATTATATGAAAAATGTCTGCAAGCCTGCTCAGAGTAAAGACGCAAATTTTGATTTATTTAGTACAACAAAGACATCTAGAAAATTACAAAAACATGATTTGATTAAAGCAATTTTAGTCAAAAAGTTACACTGTGGAACTTTGAAATGGATTGCAATTTTGTTTTCACATTAGCGTGTTAAAACTTAATAGCAGGTTGAAGCAGATTATCCACCACAGATCTTCAGATTCTCCAGGAAACACGACTGATACAGAGTCACACAAGAGTCTTTATACTATAACCAAGAATCTTAGAGTAACTTTATTCTCCAGAGGGACAGATTTCACCCAAGACCATCAGGCTTCTGGGCCGAGTAGTTGCACAAAACATCACCACTTTTAACACGAGGTTGTGCCAAATATTCACAGGACTAGATCTGTTTCTGTAGCGATAATAACTGATGCTGCAGTCTGCTTTTATTGCAAGTAATAATCAAATCTGAACCTGGAGCATTTCAGCTTTAAACCAAATCTAAACCAGGACCAAACACAGTCTAAAGCAGGACAAGAATAGGACCATAAAAGTGACCATGAGTGAATACATACTTAAGCCATTTTTCTTTTTATTTGAGCACATTTTAACTGTCTTAAAACAATATTTACCAACAGCACAAAAGCAAAAGAGGTTGTTTTGCCAAATTATAAAAAATACAGGATTTTCTCACTGTAAATGAGTAAAAAAAAGCAACTGTAACTGAAACAAGAAAAATACACTAGACTCTTTGGGCAAATCTTATTTGAAGACAGTAAAAATATATAATAAAAACAAGATAACTATTGCCTAGTTCAAGCACTTACTGATACAATAAGACATTTTAAGTTGACAATTTTTTCCTGAGAAATAACCCAGAATTAAATCAACAAACAAAAATATAATTTTGTAACATTAAAGGGGCACTGTGTAAGATTGAGAGGAATTTTAATTATCACATATAGTCCACAAACATTTAAATCATATTTATTCTTTACAACATGAATACTTAAGAGAGCACTGTTAACCAATCCACATCAATTGTGATACATTTATACGTATTTGAAATGTTTTATTACGGGCCGGAATGTGGATCATTGACGCTAGATGGCATATGCTTAATAGGCAAAATGCATGTGAAAGGCTCCCTCTGGTGTTCAAAAGTGGAAATCACTTTGTTTGTTTGTTTTTCTTACATAGTGCCCCTTTAAGAAAATGAATTGGGTGCGCCGCGTCACAAGCCACTGTTCATTTGGGCAACATTAGTTGAATCACGCACTGAGCAAATACAAGCAAAAAAATAAATAAATAAAAAATACAGATTTAGGGAGATCATTTTATAAATAAACAAATACAAGCTCAATCTAAATAAAGATGTTGTTTCTTTAAGATATTCTCGCTGCAGGGCATCAGCGTTAATTTAATATTAATAGAAATATGTGTGTCCTTTTTTAAAAATAAAACCTAAACTGAAAAAATACCGAACCGACAACTTTGAAACTGAAAACCGAACCGGATATGATTTAGCGTACCGTTACACCCCCAGACCTGATGTATAGTGTCAGTATTTACATTGAATAAACTCATTTTGGTGATACCTTTTCTTTTGGTAAGTAAAACTAATTTTTATTGTTTGGCTACAATAAAAAAATAATTGAGCTTCTCATTCTTTGTCATTTTTCTCTGTAAATGCAGCTGCTTTTCATTCAGTTCTTTTCACTAATTACAATATCTTGATATTTACAAAGTGGCCAAATGTATCTGTTCAGAAAATATCTTGATAAATCATGCAGCTCAAATGCATAAATCTGATAAAATGTTCTTATATGTTTGGATATTTGGATGTATTTTTCCGATACAATGCTGTTCTGTTTAACAATGACTAAACTGTCCAAAAGGATAATTCTGATTAACTAAAGGACAAGCAACATTTGTGTTTTGTTTTTTTCCTCACATATTGACTTTATTTAACACATGCAGTTCTCTTGTCACCATTAGGTTATTTTTATGTCAATACTTGTTCAAATGAGTATCTATTCAGTAGTTATTGCATTGATTAATACTTTCTTTACTTTAACCGCATTCGTCCAAATGTCAGATGCCTATATTGTCTGACCTAATTAGACTGATTTAGTTCAGTCTCATTTGGAACCTAAATACTTAAATCTGTATAAGGCCTGACCAGTGTTGAACTTAAAAGGAACTAAGTATTAGAAGTCACACTTATAGAGGTTCCACTTCTTTTTCCAGCAGCAGCAGCAGCAGCAGCAGACTAAAACTGCAGACGTGGTTTTTGAGGCTGTACAATGTAGCTTTTTTGAAACTGCCAGTGTGTTGTAAGGTTGCAGAAGTAGAATAGAGAAGCAAACAATGTACCCAAGTAAGAATTAAGTTACAGCAAAATATGTATTAATTTATAAAAGTACAATGTAGTGGTCTAAATAGGGCTAATAAATAATTTTTGTACAATCGCTCTAAAACCTTGAGCGAGAGCAACTTAAGCCCAGACTGTGGAGGCTCTGCAGAAGCTAAAACAAGAATAATGACAGAAATAAAATGTAGAGAGTGGAAGCAGAACTTACAATTGTAACTGAACTAGTCTGAAACACATAATACTAAAATTACAAACATCAGCTTTAGCTATATCGTCAATAATTTGTTATTGCAAATTTTAGACCATATTGCCCTGCCCTAGGTGTAGGTCACAGTGATAAACTCTTGTAGTTAGCTGAGAACAGCGCTGGCTCGACTTGTTGCTACAGTTTGTGTCTATGAGCAGCAGCTCTTTCATGCATACCAGGCTGGCGCGCATCTCTCATGTTGATAAGCAAATAATCCTTCAAGGTATTTTTGATTTTACTATTTCACCCCAGCTCTGCTTTTAAAACTAAAAAAAGAAAATCTGCCTCAGAAATTGGTCTTGAAAATTGTCCATTATCAGCGTCGGCCAAAGAAAAACTTATGTTCGATCTCTAAATAAAACCATTTGCTTCTTCATACATTTTCTAATTACTGTGAATGGCTAAATCCAGAAGTAGGTGTCAAAAAGGTCTCTATTTGAACACATGCATCAAATGGAGAAATCACAACATGACAAATATCGTATAAAATTCCATATATTGCTTATCTCTAGCTCAAGCTCTAAAACGTCACCACTTTTTGTAAATGTTTTAGTGTAGGCTTCATTAAAGGTAAATGTGAGTGCAAAGAAGAGTCTTATGCAACACTTTTCTTCACTTCTTCGACACAAATGAACCTCTGACGCTAAAGTTTTCTTGTTTTTAATAATGTGTTTCAGAGCAACGGTGTCCGGGCCAGTTCGCCTGTCGCAGTGGGAAGCTGCAGTGTATCCCTTTGACCTGGCAGTGTGACGGCTGGACAGCATGTGAGGACAAGAGCGACGAGATGGACTGTCCTCGTGAGTAAACAAAACATTTAGTCCAGAGTCTCCTCCAGGCTTTGTCTCACACTCTAACTCTGAATATGTAGGTTTTCTTTTGCTAAATTGTCAGTTTCACCATGTTTTAAAATGTATACCCAGAATTCTACAAAAATATTCAACTTTGACAGCAAATACTATTTTTTTTTTTTTTTTTTTTGACTAGCAAATACTAATAATATACTTTTGGCCCTCCTTAAAGACTGTAACTAGTGGTAAGTCAGTGTTTGCATATTCTCCCGTTTTATTTATCAAGGCGTCTGGATTTAAATTAGCTACGACTGAAAAAAGGTTTGAACCACTTGTTTAGAATGCAAAAGTCAGATTTTTAAACATTTGACCTAAGGTAATGTCACTGAGGTGTGGATTTGTAGGAAAACTAAACCTAAAGTCCATATGACAATTATCTAACTGTTTTAACTCTTTGTGGTAAATATTTATCTTAGTTTTACAGCAGTTAAGTAGCAATTATTTAAAACAAAGTTTATTACAAAATATTATCATAACATCTGTGTAATTTATGTGGGTTTTGGCCACATTTACAATGCGGTTGCTAGGTAACAGTTGTAAGTTCACCTCTACATACTGTATGTCATATTTGCAGGACAAAAACAACTGCAAACCTTTTAAAAAGGTATAAAAACCTTATAAAACTCTAGGTGAAAACAAGATTTCAACAATTGTTTGCTGAAATCTTAACTATAATCATGTTCCCTGTGTTTTATGAGAACATGGTCTAATCTGTCATGTGACCTTTAGATCAGTAGAATGTATAATGTATGTTACATAATTTCATTGCTCATCGTAAACGCTGTTGAAGTGGAGGTTTGTCTTTACGTGTTTAAACTTACATAAAGACTTATTAAGTAATGTGTCTCATAATGGATTAGCTGTGAATAAGTGATTAACAGTTGCATCTCTACACACTGCAGACTGAACTGAGTCTTTAAAGTGTCTGTTTTGGTCGTGGTCACATGACTAAGTCACATGACTGAGGCTGAGTGGACATGTGTCTGAGGTTGATCTCGTCTGTAGTGAGACTGCTAAGCCTTTGACTGAAATCCTTTTGTTTTCCTCTTTATTAAGTCGAGAACGACTTGATCCTCAGATCTGTGACCGCATAATGGGAATTATTAAAGGGATTGAGTCCAACATGTGACCTGCATACTGCAGAGACTGAGCCGGGCTTTTGACAACAGCAGCACAGGGATCACTGTTTAAGACCCGGGGTTGTTTTCATTCATAAAATACACCACATGTCAACAAACTGTGTAAATACTGAACATTCAGATTTTTCTATTTTTTGCTCATTACTTTTTAAAATGCTATATTCAGGGTTTTGTTCAGTTAAACCTGTTAAAGTCATAGAAAATTCATCTAGTCTCCAGGCCCTGGGGGAAAAAATTGATTATTTTAAAAATTGTACGGGGGGGGGGCATACTAAAAATGGGAATAATTTGTTTGAACATATCCTCATTTAGTTTAGACCAAGAGAAAACATGATAAATAATGAATTTGCGACTAAAACCTTTGGCACTCTTTTCTCTTGTTTGAAAAATTGAATTACTGGCACTGAATTTTTTGAGAATGTTTAACATTTTCATTTGTTATGGATGTATGTTAAAAGTCCTTCTAAAGACAAGTGCTGCAGATTTTTTTGCTATAAGCACTGCTGTGCCAAAATGTTTGATTAAAAAAAGCTCTTGTATTTTGTGCTGAAAATGTTTATTGTGTTAGAAATTTGACATGAAAAGAACATTTTTAATTATCATTGTAGTTCCATAATTAGCAGTCTTATTCTCTTCCTTTATTTCGAAATTTTGTTTCAGAACAGCTGATGTAGTCAAACATGTTTTTACATCAGAAACACTTCATTCTGTTGTTTGGATGTTTGGAATATATATAAAAACTAGTTCACAATTATTGTATCACTAAATTACCTAAAATAAACCAATACTTAAATATTTAGAAGTCTGTAAAGTTTATACATTTAAGTCTTAATAGATTAATGAAAGCAAATGATTTATTGAAGCGTAATTAAGATATAAAAGACTGTAGAAATGTTGAGATTTGTTTCGGAAAAGTCATGAAATAGAAACCTTAGATTAAATTCTGTACGAATCCTGTATATTTACCTCTTGGTTTTCATGGCTTAGTTTCCTCAAAGCTTAAATATTCTGTCAAATGATTAAATATAAAAATGTGTAAATGCTCTGTGTTTTTTTTCCAGTAGACTAATCACAGAAACAAGAACAGAAAGAGCAGAAACACAGCAATTTTTCCAGATAAAACAGTTTCATGTGTAATTACTGATACGAGACGAACCAAAGCCAGAATAATTCATCTTCTTTGATCCGTTCTGCCTCGGACGGTGACGTAACCTCCTCACGGACCTTGTGCCTCGTGTTTTTGCAGCTGCGAAGGAGGAACGGTATCGCTATGGAAACGGCTTTGACCAGGTCGAGGACGTCATCGGCGTGCCCAGCCCATGCGCTTCAACAGTAAGCTTCACGCAGTCGCTGTAAATACATTTGGAAACGGCATTAATCGTGTTTTTTTATTGTCCGCAGAGAAGTGTCCGACCGGCTGGCACCACTACGAGAAGACGGCCAGCTGCTACAAGGTCTATCTGAGGAACGAAAACTACTGGCAGGCGGTGGACACGTGTCAGAAGGTCAACGGCTCCCTGGCCACGTTTGTGACCAACGAGGAGCTGCAGTTCATCCTGAAGATCGAGGTGGATTTCGACGAGAAAGTCTGTGAACGCAAAGACCAGTGCAAGTGAGTTATTTATGAAGCCCGAGTGACAGATTAAACAAGCTGATAGATTCTAATGTTGGCTTAGTTTGTTGTGATAGTCTTTGTGGTAAATATTTATCCTGGTTCTACAGCAGTGACTTTGCAATTTATGGAGAAAGTGGCAAAAAAAGTAGAAAGTTTTTGAGTTTAAAAGGAATTCTCCACGTGTGTCTTCAAAAAGCACCAAAATGCAATGAAATAAAGTGTTGGCAGATATTATCATTTGTCAAATCATACTTACAATATTTGTTGTTAGGTAATAGTTGGGGAATTATCTCTACATGTGGACTTTGTTGGACTAAAGATAATTACAAACTACAAGACAGATGTTTGTGAAATCTTACACATAATATCTGGATTTCTGCAAGGCCTTAAAAAATCTGAAATTTGCTGTTGTAGGTCTTAAAAATGTAAGTGTTAATTTTTAATGAAGCATTTGGCCAGCTTCGATCTAATTCACACTGCTGTCGCTTTGTTGAGGCAAACGTCAACGCAGGCTGCGACGCAATCCTGAAAGTTGAAAAGTTTCAACTTTTGTCGTTGTTGCCTGTTTCTTTGACCTATAGGAATATAACATGAGAAATGCACTAATTTGAAGCACATTGAATTAAAAACTCCCCTGTGTCCAGTTTGACCATATTTGTATTTATGAAACTATTACCTGTTGTCATTACAACCCAGAGTCAACTTTTTATTTTGACTTGAAACAAGTCAATCATAGCAAATTTAGTCAATTTGTGCAAGCTTCTGATGGCTCTTTAAATACTTTTTACTTCTGAAACTAAAGTCATTTGTCAAAACTATCTGCATTTTCTTGAATTTAGCAGCTAATCAAATGTGTGTTAGACCCTGGATCTGCCCTGGAGCAGAGCCACATGTGACACTACTGCTGGCGCTGCCATGTGTTTGATTTTAACCCATCTGCTCTCGCTATCACACATCCCTGTGTGTCGAGCGGATCTTAAGCTTTTGGGGAAAAGCAGTATTATGAAATACATAACACTGTAATACGACTCTTGGATAGGTCTTAATGTGTATGTTTTGTGGCTTACATATCTCTGCAGATGGTAGGTCATCCCTGTTTTACTGGAACATGTAGTCTAACCTGGTTAGGTTTGTTTAAATAGAAAAATATTAAATATTTAACATGTTGTATGTTTTCAGGTTTTGGGTTGGCTACCAGTATGTGATTACCAACCAGAACCACTCGCTGCAGGGCCGCTGGGAAGTGGCTTATAAAGGTGAGAGTTAAACACTGTTATACTTGGTCCATCTGCTGTACGTCTGTAACATTTACATTTGTCGTTGGCTCGTGCAGGTGCCATGCAGGTGTTTCTGCCTCCGGAGGGTCTGGCTTCCATTGGAGACGCCTCTCCTCCCAGGACAATGTGTTTTGTGCCCAGCTCCAGCGCTTTCAGATCAGAAGCATGAATGAAAGAGGTCTGCACAGCTGGCACGCAGAAAACTGCTACAAGAAGTTTCCTTTTCTCTGCAAACGAAGTATGTTTTACCAGAATAACAGTTTCCTTTGAGTTATCTTTGTGTTTCTCATCTTGACACATGTTTTCACAGGGCAGACTTGTGTTGATATAAAGACAATGTTGTAAACGAGGGCTACTACTTCACGCCTAAAGGAGACGACCCGTGTCTGAGCTGCACATGTCACGATGGAGAGCCTGAGATGTGTGTAGCTGCTCTGTGTGAGCGACCGCAGGGCTGCCAACACTTCCGCAAAGACCCAAAAGAGTGCTGCAAGTTCACCTGCCTCGACCCAGGTACTGAGCTGCTCACAACAGACTGATGTGTGAATCACTCTGAAATAGTTCTACGAGGGATGCAGCGAAGTATGCAGCGATCTAATCGAAAGGCCAGAAATGATCAGTTTTACTCATGCAGTCACTGACCTACACACACTGTAGTTGTACAATGCAAATAATAATACAATAATAGCCAGATGTTTGAAGAAACAAAGCATGAGCTTATGCCAGCACTGACTGAGTGTGCATTATATTATATTGTGTTAACAACAGATGGTGAACTCTTAAATATGGACACTAAACATTATTGTTTACTGTTCAAATGTTGTTGTTCAGTGACTTAATGAAGTTAATATGGTTTATTGTGGGGTTTAGGGTAAAAAAAATCTAAATTTGAGGCTGCAAACGCAAAAACTGAATTGAATCGTGTTTTAAGTAAATAATCTCATGCCTAAATTCACACATTCTCAATCTGGGTGAACAGAAATGTCACAGCGAGTATTTGAATCTGATTGGTCAAAGTGTCTGAACCAGGAAGTAGCTGGGCAGTCATGTTTTTTGTTACAGTAAATCTAGATGAGAGAAAAGCACATCTGTTTGTACAAAAATGCACAGATCACTTGTTTCTGTACGTTTTTCAAAAGTCAAAATCGTCCGTAATTCTTCTTTTACAGTCAGTTTAGCCAGGCACATCTCACCTCAAATAAACATCAACAGAGACCACAAGGAGGCGCCACGAGCTGTAGTGTGCTGTGTCCTGCCAGCTCTCAGCAGCACACAGTGATGAGAGTACATCCAACTGTTTGAACCCAAAGAGTCTAAATATTCCTGTGTTTGTCCTGCAGATGGGAACAGCCTGTTTGACTCGATGGCCAGTGGAATGAGGCTGATCGTGAGCTGCATCTCGTCCTTCCTGATCCTGTCGCTGTTGCTGTTCATGGTGCACAGACTTCGTCAGAGGCGGCGCGAGAGGATCGAAACACTCATCGGAGGAAACTGTAAGATATGGTTTATAGTTTTACTTTTCTCTGTCAGTGCTTGTCTGAAGATGTGTTTTTGTCTCAGTGCATCACTTTAACCTGGGCCGGAGAGTTCCTGGGTTTGATTACGGCCCGGACTGTTTGGGACCGGCCTCACACCCTTACACCTGTCTGACGATGGAGAGGGAGGGGCTTTTCACTTCCAGGAGCCGCCTCCACCTTACGCTGCGTACAAATACCCCGACATACCACACCCGGACGACCCTCCTCCTCCATACGAGGCCTCCATAAACCCAGACAGTCTGCTCTATGTGGATCTTGGTAAGACTCTAACTCTTCTACAGGTTTTAGATGCTTAAAGCTCAGTATTGGCGTCAGTGCTTCCTGCTAGAGCTCAAAGCCAGAGCTGTTATTAAATTAACTACTAACAACTAACTACCTTTGAGGTGTTTTTGCACAGGAAAGTACCAAGAACTAGTCCCAACATTCCTCCAGTTCCTGTTTAGTCAGAAGAATTAACCTCTTCTCGTGTGTGTCACACAGCAACAGTTTCTGAAAGTGGGTTAAATAGTTATTAAGTGGTGTTAGTAAAGTAAAAGTTGTCTGTTTAGATTCCACATAAAACTATGATCTACAAAACCTAAAAACTTCACGGAAATTAACTATAAAACAAAATTATTCACTGTAATTCCTAGTTAGGCTACTATTTACAAATAAATACATATATTTTCGAGTTAGTGAAATTAAACCATTCTTCATAGGCTAGGGAAAGTTTGTCTGAATGTGAGAATGTATAAAACTTGTTTCAAACAAAGTTAGTGTTTTAAATGTGCTTGTGTCACCAAAAGGTTCCTAGTCTGACTGAAAATAGCTTTTCCCATGTAGGAACTTTTGTCAGTTCCTAGTACTTTGTTTAGTTCCAGTCCCCATTTAGGCGTGTTCACACAGAGCAGGAACTATGAACTGGGGCCACACTTAAGGGACTTTATTAGCTCCTGCTCTGGGGCAGGTACTTTCAGTCAGACCAGGAACCTTTTGGTGACACAAAACACATTTACAACATTAGCTTTGTTTGGAAACATGTTTTATATATTCTCACTTAGACAAGCCTTCCTTATCCCAGAGAAAAAATACTAAAGGCATAAATTCAGTAGCTCCCAAAATAAATGCTTACATTTGTAAATAGTATATTATTAGGAATTAGTGAATAGTTGTTGATTTCAGTGATGAGTTTAGTTTTTGTGCAAAAACAAACAAACAAAAAACTTTTGTTTTCCTAACTCAAACAAATGACTGTTCCAAACTAAAAGATGCTATTGTTAAAGTTTTTGTTAAAGTTGCTGTTGAACGCAAACATGGGGCAGGGTATTCCTCTGAATAAACAGGACTAAAGGAATGTGGGAACTGAGTTCTTGGTACTTTCATGTGGGAAAACGCCTAATACCTGCACCAGGCAGGGGCTAAAAAAGTCCCTAAGTAAGGCCCCAGTCCATAGTTCCTGCAAGGAACTAAACAAAAAAGTTCCAACTGCGGGAAAAGGCCTTATATGTAGTAGTTAGTTCTAAACTTTCAAGAATGCTATAATGTAACTCACTTAGACTCAACCTCCTCAGGTCACACTGGGGTTGCCATGGTACCAGGCCAGATGAACGCTCTCGGAGACGGACTCCAGCCGGATCTTCCTAATCGCGCGGTCCGGGCTCGATCGCCCCTCCGCCTCAGGAGAGAGAGGACTCCATAGACAGCAGCACGCTCCTGGTGGGTCCCGACACGCCCACCGACGGCCCCATGTCCCCCAGCCCAGTGTCCCCGGACTCCTCCCTCAGTACGGCCGTATAGGACCGACCCGGCGGGCGGACGCTGGAGGGGCTCGGAGGTTACCGCGGAAACCTCCAGCGAAAATACGTCAAGACATTTGAAGTTTGTACAGAAATAGTTTGATTAAAAGGACTTAATGTTTTTTCTAAAGAGACACCGGAGCGAGCAGAAGACTTCCACGGGACGCATTTTTACTCCAAACGCTTTACACGTGCTGCGACCTGGCCTTCAGATCCAGATGCTCTGCTGTAAATACAGGTCTCAGGTCTGCACTGGTCCAGTCTGTTCTCCTGTGACGACGACGATAATGCTACAAGTCCTGCTCCTGCTCCGACAGACCCAGCTTTAGACCTGTGCTACTCGTTTTGAATCTGAAGAATTTCTATCGCTCTAATAACTATTCTCTCCATCAGCTGCAGCTCACCACAAGCTAACCTTCCTTCACGTTTCATAGTCGTGTGATAATACTAGGCAGAAAGGATGGGACGATTCTTGATTCCTCACGATTCAATTCTTATCTCAATCTTGGCGCAATTTCTTTATATTTTCTGGTTTTAATGAGCTTGAAAAAAACCAAAAACAGCTTTTCCAAAACTTACAATATTACCGTAATTTCTGGACTATTAGCTGCTATTTTTCTCACAAGCTTTGAACTCAAATATGTACTTTAAAAATATGGCTAAATTATAGATTATTACAGACAAGTGAGGCCTGTAAATGTGTTATTTTTTTAATAAATATAGTTTGTGTGGCTAAATATTCAGGTGCGCTAATAGTGTGAACATTACGGTACTCATTTATTGTAATCTGGGTTGAATTAAGTCTGGCATTTCTTTGATTTTGAAGATAATGTCTAAAAAGTACTGTATCTTTTTTTCCCTGAGAGTCATGACTAGAGCTGCAACTAACAAATTATTTTGCCACTCGATAAGTTGGTCGATTCTTTTTCCAATTAATCGATTAGCTGTTTAGAACGCAAAAGTCACTCAAGTTTTTCAGCAAAATTTCAGCCGAAGCAGCGTCACCGGAGAAGGTTCTGGACGTGTGAATATAAATATGCAGCATAAAAACATAGCTTTTGATTCAGAATTAAACTATGTGCCATTGCTTTAAAGGAGCACAAACATTTATCATAATTGTAACTCTTGAAATTAAAAGTATGTTTTTTCAATATTTTTTCACATTAGTTTGGTTGAATAGAAGCATACGTAAAAGTACAAATGCTAAAAGGTTAAATTACTAACAGAAAAAGTCTTTAAAAGTTCTGCTTTTTTTTTTAGTTTGTAGACTTTCCCTACACAAGATGGCTGCCGGAACTGGACTTGTGTTGCTATAGGTTTAGTTACCATGGGTTTAGTTACCATGGCTACGCTCTCTCCAGTCTTCATGATAACTCAAAGGACAAGCACTTGTGTTTGCGTCAAAAAAAACAAAAGTTACAGCTGTTTCCGTTGCTCATAATTATCAATGCTGTTCAGTTTAATCTTCTCCACAGCTCACGACATGTTTTGAAGCCAGTTAACAATTAATTGAACCCTAAATTAGTTGATGATTATTTTAATTTTAGACTTTGAAGTAAATACAGTCATCTGCTTTTTCAGAAGGTTCGTATTTAGACATGAAAATATGCTAAAAATCCAGTATTAATTGTACAAACTGAATTGTACAAACCTCGAATGAAGAAATGATAAATCACGATAAGACAATTTCATCAAAAGCAGATTATTACAAAGATGAGCTGACAATTCAATTAACTTGTTGTAGCCTTTGTCATGACTTGTACTACATTTGAATTACGAGTGCTTTTATTGAAATTTCAAGCCAAAAATCATCTCAAAGTTCATATTTTAGTCACTCCTGGGTCTATTATTGAGACAGAATGATAAAACCCAACTCTATTCGAACGTAGCAGCTGTAAATCTTGACTTTTACTTTCTCCGACTGCGAAAGAACGACAAAATCAACCTTTTTTAACTCGACAAAACATCCAGAACTGAATCACAGTTTCAGGAATCGTCCCATCTCTTCTAGGCGGGTGTCTTCCGGGTTCAAGGAGCACATTTGAGGTTTAAGATGTTTTGTAATTGTACAGTTTAAACACGACTCGTTCTGGTTAGATTTATACAGTTTTGACGGACGTAGTATCCGAGGGTAAAGCTGATTTCTGTTGTGATAATAATATGACTGTAGTTTGCAAAGAACTCTCCCGTGAAAGTTTTATACGGAAACAAAAGGCGAGAGAGTCGTTATGAGATGATTAAATAGTCGGTTATATTTCATTAAGTGACCAAATTTTGCGCACGAGGCTCAAAATATACGGTTTTGGAGACATATCGAATTTGCGTCGACGCGAAATGCAACAGAGGTTATGCAGGTGACGTCGCAGCGGTTTAAATGTGAGCAGTGAGTGGCAAAAATGCACAAAAGTCAATGGTGAGAAAGAGCCATTTGACAAAAATATAAAAACTACAACTGTGCCGAATTTTGAGTGTGTATCTGGCCATGTAAATCGGGTAAACAGTGGCAGAAAAGCAGCAAAACAACAGGAACACGGATTTTTCACAGTTTAACTCATTGCCGTTTTTGAGCTGGTTTGATGAGGAAATTATTTGTCGTGTGACTGTTAAAATGTCCTAAATCTGTATCTACTGTATTAGGTTGCAGATGATTGATTTGGATATTTAAGTGTCTGTATCAACGAATATTCACTATTTTTTGATGACGAATTGATCAATCTAAAAATATCGACACGGATACTTTAAGAAGAGGTTTTGTCCTCAGAGAATAAAATGTGTTAAAGCTACAAAAACGGCTGCAAATTTACAACAGAATAGTTTTAAATCCAGATAAATACATTAATTTTTTACTAAAGAGATAAGATAAAATGAAAATGTATGTTGCCAGCCATTGTAGGAAGCCAAAAATCCAATATCTGCTCCAAAAAAATCCAATGTCGGCCCATTCATAGCTATAACCAAACAAGCTAGTTAAGCTCTGCGCAGTTGCCATGACAACAGAGAAGCTACTGTCAGTTTACGTTTTGCTGCATAAACATAATCTCTGCGTAACAAAGAGATAAATTAGGCCGACAAACATTAAGAAACACATTTTATCAGATGTTGTTCTCTTAATCAGTTAAAATGACGTCGTTGCGTAACCTCTGCGGCCGTAAAGGTTTAACACATTTGACTTAAACTGTCACTCGAAGCTCATAACAGTGGCTTCTCTGTATTTTTTTTGTGGGAGATTAACTGTGAGAATCTGCTCCAGACTTCAGATGTGACGCTGAAGATCGGCTCAACTTAAATTGATTTATTTTAGAAAACTGTTTTGATGTGAATGCAGCCTGTTCATCCTCACCTTTTATTGTGATTCAGTTCAAGTCTGAGCGTTTGAGTTTCTGCTGCTGCACCAGAGGATTTTAGGTCTGAACATGTTTTAGTGAATTTATTAATTTAATGGGACGATTGAAAAGTGTACTCCGACTGTATGAAAGGACAAATGTGATGCATTAGTGAAGTAAAGTACATATGACAGAAATGTGCTTTCAGTTAGAGCTCCATCTACTGGCTGCAATGGAAATGACACACTGGAAACAATCAGAGCTATCTTGTCTGATATGCTAAAGCTGCAGAAATGCACAAAACAAGTCTGGATGATTTAGACCAGTGATTTTCAGCTGTTTTTGATGAGAAAACAATCTTAGAACAAGATTCTTAAAAAGTAAATTGTGTATAATTGCCTTTTTACATATGAAAATTTGAAGAAGCCTTGTCTAGGACCAATCGACTGGGACAAATAATCGTTGCAAACTTTGCCTGAGATTTTAAAATCCTCTTCTGTGCAGCCAGTTTAGCTGATTTAAAGGTGCACTGTGTAACTTTTTGACAAAAATATAAAGGTTTTTGTCACTTAAGACATCTTTGATGCGCTAAAAAATTATACAAATCAGTGTTTTTTATTTGAGCAGACTAGTGCTGTTGTCATTTAGTCGTTTAGTCGATTAATCGATTGATGGAGTCTTAGTCGACCCAAACTTTTATTAGTCCACTTTATTTATTTCGATTATAAGGTTGAACAGCAATGAAAGATGGTGGATTAGCTGAAGATTTTAGACTGAATCATCAGTCTAATTAGTTTTTTTTCTAAAACATATAGCAGATGAATACCTTTTCACTTTCTTCATAAATTATTGTTTTTGATGAACTATAACAGCAAGAAGTCAACAGCAATGAAAACTGCTTAGCTTCAGATCATTTACCGTGACGCCTTTTTAGTCAATTAATTGGTTGATAGAACAGGTTTTTAGTCGACCAAGAACTTCTTTGGTCGACTGCAGCCCTAGAGCAGACTTGCATGTTCACAAAATGAACTATTTGGCCTGGAGGAGCCTCTTGTGTGTTTCCATGAAAAAAAAATCTTTATTTTTTCATCTTTAAAGTGCCACGGTGTAACTTTCTGTGAGTGAAGAATCTGATGCATAATCCCACTGGAATATAAAGTAATATAAACATTTGTTTGGGTCATTCTTCATCGATGTGCGTCAGGTTCATGACATGACAAGGTACAAGGTTTCCATGGAAACAACTGGAGGCTCCTCTGGGACATGAAAGAGTTGATTTTATGAAGATTCAGGCTCGCAGAATAAAAAATCAAACGAGTTCAAGTCTGTTTAAGTCTGCTTTAAAGTCAAAATTCAGTGTTTATGAGTTCTTTCTCCAGTTTTTTTTTTTCTTTTTAAATGTCATTCAAATAAATCCCATTTGAATTCATGTTTTTTTGTTTGTACGACAATCGTCTGAGCAGCGACAAAAGGAGCTTCACATCTCAACCAGCATCACGTCTGCTCCTGAATCTGATCTGAAAACCGGCTGTAAATGTGACGCTCTGCAGATCTCATGTCTGAATGTAACGAAACTATGCTTTAAGATGCCCCATATTTTGTCTTTTTTTGTTGTTTTTTATTATTATTTTAGCTTCGACAATCCCTCGCGGAAGTGTGTTGTCGACGAAACAGATTTTTTTTTTTGCTTCTTTTCCTGCTTTTGTGGTGCATGATGATCTGTTTTACGTTTGGCATGCTTGTAATTGCTTTTCTTTTCCACCGCCACGACATCTTTCAGCGAATTTATCCGACATGTACACAACAACTCGACCAGCCGCTTCATCCCGTGTGTTACGAAAACCAGCCTGAGAAGACAAAAAAAACAAAAACATATCGCATTTTAATCCTGTAAAATATAGACCACATTTTGTCATTGATTTCCGAAGTTTTAATCCAGAAAAGATGCTTTGTTTTGGTGGGACTTGTGTTTCCTAAAGGTGAATTTACATTTGATCAAAAAGCCAAATAAACTTGCACCATAAAGTACGAGCTCTGTGTCTGTGGACGTTATTGTCAGGGGGTTTACTTTGGCCCTCAAAGAGATGCTAAGATGTCTGTTTGATTATAATTTTAGTTGCCGAAAGTGTTAAAGTAGACAAATACAAGTTTTTTCTACTAAAATGTGTTTATAAAATACAGTTTCATTACTATCTTATTGCAAATTAATGTTTTAGATGCAACATAAAATTAGGCATGGCCCTCAGCACCTGGCAAAACAGTTTATAATGGCCCTTCGAGAGAAAAAAATTATGTAATTTGGCCCACTGAGTAAAAAGATTTGAGCACTCCTGGGCTAAACTGAATAATAAAAGATTTTTGGTTTTCTTTAGGAGCCAAATGCAAATATAAGAAGTTTATAAGTCGTAATTGCAACCAAAATTAATACACGTGGCTATTAACCATGTGAGGAAGGATTCATGAGACAAAGTTGTCAGATTTAAACCTGATTTGTGTTTGCAATGAAAAAATCTGCTCCAGTGTTCATTGTACAGTTTGATAGTGGCAGGAAGGAAGGACCTGCGGAACCTTTCCTTCACTCAGTGAGAGTGAATCAGTCACTGAAGCTAAAGGAGACAAGGCGTCCTGCAGGGGTGAGACTCTTGGTCCAGATGTGAATCTAGCCAGGACCTTTCTGTCTCTCACCTTCTGCACTGAGTCCAGAGAACAGCCCAGGACCGAGCAGCTCCTCATGATGACCTTCTTGATCCAGCTTCTTCTTCTCCCTCCACACTGCACAGGACGCACAGACTGATGCCACCACAGAGTCATAAAAGGTCCTCAGAAAGTGGAGCAGAACAATTGACTCAGTGCAGTTGTCTTGTTTTGGTTTAAAATACTACATCCTGTAGACACAACCACTTCGTGTACAATTCTTTTCAATGAGGTTTTCACTCCATCAGTTTAAAACAAATAAATCCTCTTTAGATCAGACAGTTGTGGTGAATGTTACAGAAAACATGTTAAAGACTTTACATATCAGAGGAATATTTCATCAGAAACACTTCTGTGTTTAAAAAGAGACATGTTTGTGTCTAAATGCTAACGCTAACAGGAAATGGTCTTAAGTACAGAAGTTAGCATTTTTGAACGTACACAAGCCAACTGAAATTCCGTGCACACAGCCAATTAGCTCTGTGCATGGAACGTCAGTTGACTCGTTTATATTTAAAAAATGACAACTTTCTGTTGGCATGTTCATTTCCTGGTCAGTTCATTTTCTACTGAGCTGAACTAAAAATAAAAAACACCTTACGTACACAAGGTCAATAGCCACTGTGCACAGCACGTCAGTTGGCTTGTTTATTTTCAAAATCTGCTGTACTTAGGAGCATTTTCTGTTAGCAGTGTCAATTTATATTCAGGATGTAACATTTTACCTCTAACAAAAATAACAAAACCATTGAGTGACTGGAGACAGGGTGGGTTCTGTTGCCGTGGCAGTTTTGGCGAGTGGAGAAGCAGCAGAATTCTAACTGAAAATAATGTAAAAACAAGGCAATAAAGTTAATAGATTAAAAGGAGTAATTTAATACATAAGTATTAGTAGTAGCACTTTTTCCTCAAAAGTATGATTAAAAATATTCAACCAAAAACCACAGAAATTGACCAAGCGCTTTGAGTGTCTTGAAAGGTGGAAAAGTGCCATATAAAACCATTACATTTAATCAACACTCTATAAATGACTTTCTCAGGATCACATGGCTCATTGAGTTGTGTCGACATTTACCTCCTGTGACTCGTGGAGGGAAATCCTGCCTTCAAATGTCAGGGATTTTAAGGTGCGTCGCGGGAAAGTCCCACAGGTCACAGGCGGCTGGACAAATCGACTTCAACCTAAAGACTCATTTTATTTAGAGTAAGGAGATCTAGTGCTCCACGCTGAGACTGAGACGACGGCTGAACGCAGAAACACACACGCAGCTGAGAAAGAGATCTTTGTTCAGAACTAAACCAGCCTGGACCAAGGAGTTTAGCTCGACTACTTCATAATGTTTGGCCCCGAGTGAGACAAGAGGGTTAAAGGAGATGTGTCGTGTGAATTTCACTGTTCTGAATGTTAAAATAGTGTCTCTCATCATCACAGTAGTTTACTCAAAGTTGTATTTGGATTGATTCATGCACATTTGAGTTCTCTTGTATTGTCCAGCCGCTGATGCTCATAAAATCTCTTTTCACCTATCACCTATCCCTGCCCACTTCTCTGTAGCCTAATGTGATCACTCAAAATAATTCAAATGTAAAACATGCAGCATTTTAAATTGCCAAGTAGACACTTTCTATTAATTAAAAAATATTAAGTTAACGTTGGTCTCAAACTGGTGGCCCAAGGACCAAATCTGGTCTAAAGAGTGTTTATTGTTTATTGACAGCCGCCATCTGAGAAAATGCAGCCCAGAGCTCCAATCACGAGTGTCTAACCGACCTCCATTAGGAGGCACTTCCACTGAGAAAACCACTGAGTGGCCATACCAGCTCGCTAAAGCCTGATCTCGTCAGATCCCAGAAGCTAAGCATGTTGGGCCTGGTTAGTACTTGGATGGGCAACTGCGGAGGAACCTCAGGTGATACATGAACAGAGGAGAAACTTGTTGTTGTGTCCTTAGGCAAGACACTTCACCCACATTGCCTAGTATGAATCTGGTGTGACTGTGAACGGTTGGTGGTGGTCGAGGGGCCGATGGAGCAAAATGGCAGCCTCGCTTATGTCAGTCTGCCCCAGGGCAGCTGTGGCTATAATAGTAGCTTACCACTGCCCAGTATGGAATGAATTAATAATGTGAAGCGTCTTTGGATGTCTTGAAAAGCGCTATATAAATCCAAAGCATTAGGGCAGTCTTGGTAAATGCTAAGGACGGTGATAACGTCTAGGAGAACGTGTTTAGGAAAAAAGGTTTTGATAAAAAAACATATTTAACAGCTTAGTGCCACTTACTGTATTGTATGCATCATATGGGTGAAGATCCAGCCTTATGGGCTTCTGGATGGAGGTAAGTCAGGAGAGGGGTCTCCTCATAGAGGTTTGCAGCGAGATGTCTCTCACGTCAACAGTCTGTGCACAGAACATCAATTGGTTATGTACAATTTCTGTTCAGTTTATTTCTATGTTACTTTATAATAATAAATAATACTTAATTTTAATCAGGCAGGGAGAAGTAACTTTGCATATTTCACCAAATGACACTGCTAATGCTAACAGGAAATATTCATAAGTAACAAAAGTCAGCCTATTTTGAACATAAACAATCCAAATAACGTTCTGTGCACAGTCTATTGACTTTGAGACTCCTGCACAAAACTGTCAGTTTTACCTTTTGGTTTGGATGCACCAACAAATTACCATCATTGTATATTACATAATATGATTATTTTTAGAATTTGTTACAAATGTTGGAAATTCTGCAGTTTCTGAACTATAAGACACTACTTTATACAGATGTAGACAAACTTTACTTGTCTTTTGTACTTTATTACTCTTTTCTTTTCTATACACTTTCTACATTGTTGCAAAAAAAAAAAAAAAACTAAAATAAAAATCCTCAAGAACATGTTCATTTATTTTTATTTCTTTCTCTAATCAAAAAAATCAAATAAAACCTCCTAAACGAAGCACGAGCTGAACACACAACCAACACTCTCTGCTTCTTCCTTTGAACAGGCAGCACATCCCGGACCTTTCCCATGGGATGAATGCTTCTTGTTACTAGTCCTTGGACATCGCGCTGCAGTCGGGGGGGCGCGGGGGGGTTTAGGAGGGTTCGGGGGGTGAGAGCAGGAGCTGTCCTCGCATCAATGAGCTCGTTCATCAGTTAAGACGACCACTGCTCTGGTAATGACAGCCATCAGACCCGGACCTGAATAAAACCCGCTGCTTCTCTCCTCTTCTCTCCTCTTCTCTCTGCACCTGACGCCTCTTACACCTGAGCCGACTCGTGAGGATCATGATCTGGGCCGCTGTCTTCCTCGTGGCTGCTTCTCGTGTGGATGCAGGTGGGTTTGTTGTGGTGATTTGTGAAATATACAGTAGGGCTGGGCAATATCGTGATACAAATCAAATCGTGAGCTCACTGTTGTGACAATCTTTTGGTGAAATCGTCATTTCCCATCTCTCTAAGTTTGTTAACATACAGACAATTATTTCCAGACTACTTCTCTAAGCCTCAGAGTTGCCAAGTTAGTTTCTTTAACGACTTATGATTATGAATTTTGAAGGTCATGTGTTGAGGTCTGTTGTGCTGCAGCTTTAAATCAAGTTCCAGATGAATTTTAGCAAATTTTCAGGTTTGATTTAGAAAATTTATTTCTTTGTTGTCGTGACAACGGCTTGTCTGCTAACAGCAGTTGATGATTTAGGATGTTTTAACTGCAACAAACTCAAAAACATTTTTTTTTTTTTTAAGAAAAGGGTAATAAGTTCAACTGTGCGTGATTTTATTGTGATAAATGTGAGAAGCTAAAGTCTTGTTGTTTATCTGCTTTACTACAACTGTTGATTTGATTTTCTCTGTTTACATGTCAGTTACAAACCCAGTGCTCAGTTGTGGGTTGAATTTGTTATCAAACTAGGTTAGCATATTTTGTGACCATATAATAGAAGTTCTGCAGGTGACATGACAGCGTTCTAAATGTTCATGCTGAGAGAGTCAATGGAGACAAAGGACATTTTCTCTAGTAAGAGTTCAATAAACAGCTAAAACAGGGAAAATAAACTACAGTTTGATAACAAATTCAACCCTCAACAAGTCTACTGAGCACTGGGTTTGTAACTGACATGTAAAAAGAGAAAATCAAGTCAACAGTTGTAGCAAAGCAGATAAACAGCAAGACTTAAGCTTCTCACATTTATCAGACATTGAAATCACACACAGTTGAACTTATTACTTTTTTCTTCTTAAAAAGATGTTTTTGAGTCTGTTTGTTGCAGTTAAAATGTCCTAAATCATCAACTGTTGTTGCAGACAAGCCGTTGCCACGACAACAAAGAAATACATTGAAGAGATGCCACTCATTCTAGATGTTACTAAGCATTTTTGGAATAAAATGTCAGTGCATAACCTCTATTGCTGTAATCGTTTGCAAAAATTGTGTAATCGTATTTGCTTAATTTAGAAATATAGGCGGTTTCTTTACAGTTGTAGAATACATTTACAACAGTTTATTTGGGTGAGATCTGTCACATATTTCATTTTAACTCTTCGCTCTTTATATTTAAAGAGCGCTAACAGAAAAACTGCAAAGTCTCTGTAAAAATAGTCGTTAGAATTATTGTGATTTCAATTATGATTTAAGTCATCGTGATTAGTATTTTCATCATAATCAAGCAGCTCTACTTATGACTACATGGATTTTAGCATATTTCAAAAGCTGTTATTAGAAAGGCAAACATTTTATTATTACACAATGTTCTAACTTTATTTATGGGCTGAGGTCGCTTGTTTTTGGATTTTTCAAAGACTTTGTCGTGTTTTTCTCTGAATATCTGGCAACTCTGGTCAGTTTTTGTTCTGTGTGAGTGACAGCTGGATTCAATCAATCACAGTAAAGTAAGAACTTTCAGAAAAAGAAGATGATTTAATTTACCTCAAAGGCAACAGACGATAGTCTACAAGAAATGTGATTAAATCAAAATTGTATAATTATTTTTTGTCGTATCGCCCAGCCCTATCATACAGTGAAAGATGTGACAATATTATGTGTGTCTTTCAGATGATTATTGCTACAACGAGCCTTATTGTGGTGAGTAGATTCTTGCTTCTAGACTTTATAAAACAGTGTGGTGTTTAATAGTAATATATTGTAGGGTGAGACAAGTATAAGAGTAAGTGTTATGTAAAATATCTTTATTATAACATTGCTTCATGAAAGCTGTAAGTTTTGTTTGTGAGATACTATTCTTTCCCCTCTGAGCCTCAGAAAACAATGTTCAATGTTGCATTCATGTGCGCTCAGAAAACTGGGAAGGTCCGATCTCTGTCTGGGAAAATGTGTTTGCTCGAGTTGTAATTTCAGCTCAGGAAACATGGACAGAAGTGTGACCATGCAATTTTGTTTTTTAATTTGTACCACAAAGACATCTTAACACGAAAAACAGTTTTATTTAAGTTTATTTTTGGTCAAAAAGTTACACAATAACCTTTAATACATTGTTTTCATTGATTCTGATGGATTTTAAAGTGGAGGTGAAGCTTGTTTGAAGAACAGAAACAATGAATGTGTGATCTTTGTCCTTTAATTTATTAATCGCAACTAATCAGAATAATTTCCCAAATAGTAATCAAGAGGGCCTAATCATTATTTAACTTTAGGGGAGACCGGGGTCAATTGTAACACGGGCAAATGTAACAGAGGCTTCCATCGTAGCAGAAAAAACCAGAAGCTTGCTTGCACAGAACCTGCTCATTTCATCTCCACCTGATGTTTGAGTGGAAAGAGATTTGAGGAAACTTTTTACATAAAAAAACAGTTTTTTGAGTAGTAAAGTTCACATCTCATGAGCTCATGTTTTTGTTCTGGACACAGATGTGACTGAGACATGGCTGTCATGTTTATATGTTTAAATATGGTTTTGTGGTCTGTGTTTGTTAAGTTTTACAACAACAAATATGAATGCTAACATAGAAAAAAATCCCTCCAAATATGGCGCCTCATCTGTGTTACAACTGCCCCTCGGCCATTTTATAATTCATTTTGGATGGATTTATTTAGATTTTGTTTTTTATCAGGAGCCCTTAATATTTTTTTTTTTTTTCAGTATAATTCTCATTTTAGTTTAAAAAGACATAAGTAACGTTAAGCAGACTGTATTTTTTTTTCCACAGCAGTTTTGTGTTTTATTATAATAAGATTACAGAGTTAAGGTTGTTTAAATGTGGTCAACCTTCCAGTCTGTCAAATGCATTATCTTTAATAAAGAAAAAATAAATATTATAGTTGTAATTTCATATGTTACATTTGCTCCTTGGTGTGTTATAATTGCCTCATGTTGTGTGGAGTTGTAAACTTGACTTTCTTGTCTTGAAATAAAAACAGCTTCAAAATAAATCGCTCTAGAGAATCCAGACCTGTTCATATGTCAAGCCAAGATCTGCAGCTTTCATTTCATTTAGTTTAAAGCAGGATTCAACTATGATTAAGCTGATACGTTGAATTTGGAAAAAAGTGTTACAATTGTCCCCAGTCTCCCCAACACAAACTCCAACACCTGCCTTGTGCCCAGAGAAGTTTTAAGACATAGGGGGTATTCATGAAAGTGGGCTTAACAAGTCTAGGCTTATCCTAAAATCCTGAGCTGAAACTAGCTTCATCTCCAACTTAAGCCTCAAGTCGTTCCATGAAAGAAATAAGCCTGGGTCTGAACAACGCTAATTCAAGCTTGAAGATTAATCTGGGCTGTGAGCGCGCTCCCGCTGAATGTGACGAGACCAGATCAATGGAGCGAAGACATCACTGAGAATGAGAGAGAAAAACGCTTATTTTACATGATTTGACTGAAACACGAGAGGAGCCAAAGTGCACACGGACTATAGTTTGATTTGCATCGCAAAAGTTTTCAGTTATAGTGGTTTATTCTGATGCGGGGAGCGAGAGGCAGCCCCTCCCCTCCTGTACACTGCTGGAGAAAGACGAGGCGGAGATCCAGAGGATTTATCATCGTATTTGTGACTAGTAGGCTCATCGTTTTTTAATGCAATGCACAGTTTTCCACTCCGCATGTGGAACTAGTCCTGGTGCGTAAAGTTGTCACAAAGTTGTAGCGTAACCTGAGCGTAAGTCTTCACAACCAGAACTGACCAATCAGAGCAGAGGATGTGTGTCCGTGGTGTGAGGAGAGACGAGGGCTCCTTCCGAATTCATCAATTATCCCCGTAGCCACTAGCCACTTAAGGCCAAACCGGATGCACGTGACCACACGCCATATTAAGAGCCGTTCGAATTGAGCATCTGGGAGCTAGGAGTTAGGAGCTAGGAGCCTCTATGCTAACTAACTTGGCTCCTTTAGCATAGGAACCTCTGATGCTAACTTACTGCCGGTAAGGAGCTAGTGGACATCCCACAATGCACTGCGCAGCTCGCTCCGCAAATAAATGGATATTTATGACAACATATGATCTGTGAATGATGAGTTTGTAATGAATGAAAAGTTTTGTTGCCTCAGACTTTAGACACACAAAACAATTCTCTGCATAAAACAAACTTTATAAACTTTAAAAATATAAGGTTTTAGTGCCACATCACCTTCATTAAATGTATTGCCGCATCTCTTAACACTATTTACATGTGAAGAAGCCACAGGGCCATTTGCATAAAGTCCGCTCTGGCAGCGGGAGAAAAGGGGAGACACGCTGCTGCTGCTGCTGCTGCTGCTGCTGCAGACAAAGAAGGATTACTGGAATATATTTGTCTTTTCTCTCACAGTTTGATGACGGTGAGTCTATTTTATTTATTCTGTTCTGTCCTGTGCATATATATGCCTAGCTGTTTATGATGAAAAGTGTTGAAGCTTCGTGTTTAAACTTTTCACAAAGATGGCTCAGGCTGAGGTTCATTACAGTATATTTATTAAACAGCAGCAGATTCATGAACAAATGTGTTGTTTCTGTAACTGTCGTGTCATTCAAATCAGCCCAGAGGTGCGTGTTTTGTAGTCCGCTAGTGGATGTTGTAGTTTTTCATGAACAGCTGTAGAGTCGCGTCATTTCCCTCGTTGTTTCCCGCCGCTGGTTAGGACGTTCGGATTCACCAAACAGAGCTAAGAGCTCTTCTCTCAGATGTCTAGTGCTCTTACTGTTGACCTCGTGGCGACCTCCACTGGTAAGGAGCTAGAGGCTAGGAACTAGAAGCTAGTGGCTATAAATTAGGGCTATTCGGAACCAGGGGAGGAAAGGAGATGCGATGAAGCGCTTTTGAGCGTAAAAGCAGCAGCACGACTCCACGGCTTGTTCTCATACTTTAGTCATGCTTTCATTGCTTCATCCTTAAGAGAAATATCTGCATGTCTGTGGGAGATCTTACGTAGGTTAGATGCACGTAGGAGTAACCTACAAGTTAATTTTCCAGTTAAATATGTGGCCAATGTGACGTTTGCTCTTACAAACGCGTCTCTCCACAGCGAAAGCGGCTCAAAAAAGGATGAAAAGAAACGGTCAGAGCGGTTCTCTGGTGCCAATGCCAAGTAAATAAAAGTAAATAAAAAGTGACTTTATGAGTTGTGTTGGGACAGACAGAGAGATTTCACACAATTGTGGAAGTGTGTGAGGATAAACATGTGATTTAAGTGTTTTTTAAACGTTTTTTGAGACAAAGCTAAAATAATCTTGGCTGTTAGCCTGGTCCCGACCAGGTTTATGTCTGTGCACTTGTTACTGCGGCAACTCAGCGTCACCTCTGGTTAGCCGCGTTAGTGGAACGGAAATGGAAATTTCATAAGCCTAGATTGGCCAAATAAGCCAGGCTTTGGCTTTAGCTCGCTTCATGGAATACCCCCATAAACATATTGCTGTAATTCCTACCCTACTCAAAAAAATTGGTGAAATATGATTTTTTATGTATTTATTTATTCTAGTTAATGACTTTCTCAAACGTTGTGTTGATACATTTTTCTTGAGTCTTTTGTATTCATCCAAATCAGCTAATCAAAAGAAATAATCAACAGACTGATTATTTACCAACATCCATCACTAGTTGCTGCTACAATATAGTATTGTTTTGACTTGTTGTTGGAGTGTAGTTTGTCATTATCAACTAAAAAGACTTTCCCTGCAGAAACCGTCTCAGTGACAAAGACATGTAAATGAGTTCTCACCAGATACAATTGTCCTTTGTTTGACTGTTTCACTTTTATGTTGTGACGAAACATTAACTGAGGTCAAACTAAAAAGAAAGATTATGTCACTGAAACAGAACCTATAATCATTTAAAAGGCAGACATTAAGTAAATCCACTTTTCTAAGTTTTTAATCATGTTGTAGCACTGTTTTCTCATCATTAGTTTACTCAAAGTTGCGAATTATTCTGGGGGCGTGGCCTGCTGAGGGGGAAAGTCAGGTTGGAAATATGATGCTAAAGCTAAGGGAAGCTAAACTTTTAACCTCTTTAAAGACGTTTTCTGAAGATTGAAGTGCATTTTTACCACAACTAATTCAAGTCGAGTCACAATCATGTTTAAATGGAGGTTGTTGATGTGGCGTTATGTCAGAAAAGTAAACAAAAAGTTACTTAAAGAAGCTAAAACACACCAGGCGGCGCTAGCATCGCGTTAGCATTTAGCTCGCAGTTACCGTTAGCATTGTTAGATATATTTACAAAGTTGGACCCTTGGTTCAATTTATTCATCTCTATGTCTTTGTATTAGTACTTGACACAATATATTTCCATAAGTCCACATTTGCTGTTGTATTTGTTGAGCAATAAGTGATAAAACTGTTGTTCTGATTTACTTTCAATGTTAAGTTTGCCACACGGAGGATTGTCAGTGGGCGTGGCAGCTTGTTAAATTAATGTTTAGACTTCATTAATATAGGTCAGTCGATTAAACTGTTAGAAAAATATGTACATACATTTTCAGTTAAGAGGGAATATCACATTTTGATGACATACGTGAAGAAATGCCTTCCTTTAGAACTGAGCTTCTTACTGTAATTTTCAGCCTGCATTTGTCCTTTTTCTTCACAAACTGAAACTTTATCACTTTACCATAATAATAAATATAAGATTATCATAGCAAAAGAAGTCATCAAAGTAAAAAGTAAAGTGATTAAAAAATTTAAGAGATTAATTAGTTATGATCTGTAATGAATCCATCTATGGAGCTCAACAGTGACCGCCCACTTATAAAAAATTATATTAAAAGTTTGAAAACGTCCTTGGGGCTAAGCAGCTATGTGGTGAGTCACGAGTATAAGACCTACATTTTTGTTTAAAAAACGTTTTTTCAGCTTTGTAAACTACGAAGTTATTACGACATTTTGCCGAATTTTAAGTTCTAGATGTGCTTTTTAGACTGAAAACAACCGCGCTGTGGATCTGAGTTAGCACATAGCTGGCTAGCCCGCGGTATGTCTTTAAACTCTTAATATTTGAATTTTTCGAAAAGCCTATGGCACTATAACATGGGGCAAAACTCTTCCGGAACCAGGGCGGTCTTTCACTGTGCAGCTCCATTATTAATCTCACCTAAAGATTGCTGAGAAAAACACTCAAGTGTTTTTTGTTTTGTTTTTATCCAATTTAATTAATTACATTATTGTTGCAGATGGAAATATTAGTATTGCAAAAAATGAAGACTTTGTCTTTTGTTGTTAAGTTGTCAAGTTGAACAACCCTTATATCCACTTTGCAACTGGCATTAGGAAACAATGAATTTAAAGATTTCAAAATAGATTAATGCAATTAAAAAAATAATTGATTAATTAATCGCAGTAAATGCACTAATTTGACACCCCAAAGTAAAACATGAGATCTTGTCTTGCAGGGCAGTGATAATGTATATTATTTTAATAGTTTTCAGGTTGTGATGCAAAAAGCCAATGGAGTCAGTAATGGAAATCGCCAGACTGAAAATGTGTGAAAATACCTTTTAGATATTTTCTGGCAAATATTATTTATAGGGAGAACAGGAACATAATCTATTCTGCTTTACATTTACATTTGTTGTAATGTACCTGTTGTGTTTCTGTAGATCCTTATGCGTGGGGCGACTTTTTCCACTCGTGTCACCCGTTACTTGAAGAACATCACTCTCCCATCGACCTGGACGTCCACATGAGGCGGGACAGCTCTCTGGAGGCGCTGCAGCTCCACGGATTCGATGAGCTGCAGGAGGGACACTGGACACTGGAGAACGACGGACACTCGGGTGAGCAAATGTACTGTTCAAGACAAGAGCATTTAAAGGCAAGAAAAAAAGCCTTTATGTGAAAACAACTGTAGTCTGTGTTGTGAGAGTGTGTGTTTCTGTTTGTTAGTCTGTGACGCAGTGGCACAGCAGCAGGTAGCAGTCTGGCCTCGGGGACCCACCTCCAGATCCTCTGCCAGACTTGGACAGATGATCTATCGTAGCTGGCGGATATTCTTTAATGTGCATATTTTAGTAAATGGAGTAAATCCATTCAGACACGAGGAGAAACATTTAAACTTCAGAGACCCAGGTTCATGCAGAGGTCGAACCCGCAGCCTTAGACACACGCCAGGATAAGTTTTAGTACAAACTGTGAAGACCGCTTTTGTCAGTATCGCCCAGCTCTAGCAAGTGGCTTTCCAAAGAAACAAGCTCAAAAGCTATTTTCCTCCTTTATTCTTCCAGGACTGCCCAGTTTACCAGCTCTGTTTGAAATGTGTTTGTGGCTGGAGTTTAGATTAGAATCACTTTAAAGTACTGGCCTAGCTCAACTTGTTAATATCTACTTTCTACACTCTACTTGTCATCAGATTGTAACAGCTGAATGTATGAGAGAAGGTAGTTTGACTCTCTCTGTGTGTGTTGCAGTGCTGCTGTCGCTGGGCAGTGGGATGTCTGTGAGTGGGGGAGGTCTGCCTGGGCTCTTTCACACCCTCCAGCTGCACTTCCACTGGGGCAGTCCCTCCTCTAACGGCTCGGAGCACACCCTTTACTCTCGCAGATTCCCGATGGAGGTACAGTACGGTCAGTAGACGTAGCTGCAGCGGCGCTCGTGTCCTGTCGGCTGTGGGTCACATGACTGCCCTCTCTCTCACAGATGCACATCGTCAACATGAAGTCCGTCCACCCCAACATGTCCGCCGCGCTGGAGGATCCAACAGGGCTGGCCGTCCTGGGGTTCTTCATAGATGTCAGTACTTATAAGTAAAATTGAAATACAGTCATACCACACTGAGAATGCCTGGTCTGGTCAGATCTCACAGCTGAGAGGGATCAGACCTGGTTTGTACTTGGTGTGGCAGCATGGTGGCAGAGTGGATAGCTCTCACAGCAAGGTCGTGGGTTCAATTCCCGGGCCGCCCGGGGCCTTTCTATGTGGAGTTTGCATGTTCTTCCCGTGTCTGCGTAGGTTTCCTCCGGGTGCTCCGGTTTCCTCCTACAACTAAAAACATGTCCAATGTGCCTCCCCTCCCCAGGACTACAGATGGAAATTAGCTGTAAGCTAGAATCTGGTGCAAACATGTCCGCCTTTGTGCTAAATGCAAAATTGTACATTGTCCTAAATAAACATTCCTATTCCTATAATACAAATAAAGATTGCTTACTTACTTGTTCTTAAATCGATGCTATTGTCTTTGGCCAAGGTGCAGTAAAACATGCAGAACTGAGGTGTTTGGCACTGCTTTCTTGAGCAGGTGCAATAAGTAGATCTTTGCATTTACACAAATGTTTCAATGCAAGTATTAAGCAAATAAAATACACACCTTTACATTTTCAGGTTGTTGTTGTCATTATTACTCTATTTATGCATGCAGATTTTAATTACAATAAAAAATTATTAAATTTATTAAAAAATATATGCTACCTTTAGTTAGGGCCAGAATCTTTTGTTTCAGTGCTTTAGACCTGATGGGATCAGGTTTCGACTAATTTATGGTCATGAATAGATCAATATTTGCCATTTATAAGGAGCAAAATTACACATATTGACCTAGTTATGTTAGTTCAAAACCTAAATAAAAAAAGAAACGAGAAAGAATTATACCTAAGTGCTTCCAAATAATGTAAACTTAGACATTTGCTCTGTACGTTTATCTTCAGTCAGTGATGTGTGTGTTGTACCTTACAGGTTGTTTATGCAGACAATGTTCACTTCAGTCACATCTCACAGAAGCTCTCCTCTGTCGCTCACAAAGGTAAAACTCTGCAGGTTTTAATATTCTCTGTGTTCGTGTAATAATGTTTATGTTTCCCAAAGGACAAGTGACTAAAATCAGGCCGTTTCCTCTGATGAGTCTTCTGCCAAAGCACAACCTGAGTCAGTATTATCGGTATCACGGCAGCTTGACCACTCCGCCCTGCTCTCAGTCTGTCGTGTGGACGCTGTATGAAGTCCCCGTCTACATCTCATGGACTCAGGTATGTTACAGAAAATAAGTAAGTAAGTAAATAAGCAAGTAAGTAAGTAATCTTTATTTATATAGCACGTTTCACAGATTGTAAAAAAATCATCAAAGTGCTTTACAAAGAGAGAGTGGCCAAACCTCAAGTAAAATCACTGTTGACAATTCAGTAATTACAGAAGGATATGTTTAATAGTGCTCTGTGTAGCTTTTCCAATGGGAGGTTCACCACCTGTTTGACTCAATGAGGATGGTATCAGTTTGTCTGTAAAGTTCCAAAACAATTAAGGATTTTTTATTTTAGAGCACAACTTTACACTAAGTAGTTTTATGTGCTTCACAAAACAGGAAAATATGTATTAAAATCAATAAATAATTTATATAAAGGTAACGAAAGAGAATATTGCACTATCCCAGAACTGCATATGGTTCCCACAATCCAGGAAGTACAATCGGCCAATCAGCAAACAGCAAAGATTCAAACTGCAGCAATTGTTTTATTTTTAGGTTAATTTCCATCTTTGAGAAGTGTACTGACAGGATCTATAACGGTCAAGAAAGAT
The DNA here is from genome assembly GCA_038363315.1 of Mugilogobius chulae. Lineage (NCBI taxonomy): Eukaryota > Metazoa > Chordata > Actinopteri > Gobiiformes > Gobiidae > Mugilogobius > Mugilogobius chulae. Next base: position 2,227,039 of record CM076409.1, on the reverse strand, counting down.
GCAGAACTATTTTTTCCAATATAGCCTTTTCAATTTCAATTTCAATTGCTCTCAATGCAGCATAATTCCACATGTAGCATGGACACCACTTGGACCACATTTTTTAGCTGAGAGAGTTGCTATATACTAAATAAAATGTTGATTTTTGAGATATTATGTCTGAATACACACATTAGTGGCGTTTATCCGCTGCAAGGTTCCTGAGCGTTGAAAAGTCTTCACTTGCTGATAAAACTGATCATGTCCGCGTGTAACTTTCATGGACGCCAACAGTTACATACGGATACCCAGGAATTCGGCTTCATTTTCACAAAACTGAATACAAAAAGTAGAAAAACGAAATGCAAACATATTTTCCAACATTATTATTCATTTTATTGTGTTTCAATGCAGTATTGTATCGAGTTTACATGAGGAAATTACATCATGTTTATTGCTGGATAAAAATATCACACTTTTGGTTATGATTTAAGCTATTTTTTTGAAAAACAGGTTGTAAAAAAAAAAGTTCCATCTTATCTTGGGCTGCAATTTTTAAAAATCTTTTAGAGGTACATTAGTAGTATATATTACATAAAAAATGAAAACAAAATTATTATTATTTACTTAACCAATTGGTCAAATAACCAATGGGTTCAGAGAATGACCCATTTGCCAATTGTGGAGTGAACAAACCCAATGGTGCAATGTCAGATAGTTTCCACAGAGTGAAATGTATCAGGTTAATGTCTCAGATGTCAGATGTATAAATCTGAAATAGTGTCACATTAAAGGAAGGAGGCATCCAGAGCTTGTCCGGTCAGAGGGTGTTGGGATCAAATTTAATAGTAAAAACACAAATATGGGATTGTGAAATGGGTTTGGGGATCAAAACGCCATGATTGTTTATTTGTCTGAAATAATCGATTGTTACTAATACTGATCATATTTGAGACTGAGTCCATTCTTATTTTCAAAGTTAATTTGTTGGTTTCAGAAAGACGATGGTTTGATTATTTGTTTGCAGCTTGTAAAGTTCGAACAGTTGAGGTCTCAAGACTGATCCCTGAGGAAACCCAAAGCCGAGAGGCACTATATAAATAAAAAAACATGAACGAAGCTACATTTTTTCCATGTATTTCTAGAAGATTTGCATCAATCATGTTGCTTACACAGGTCACTATTTGACACAGTATTCTTCCTGAGGTTTGTATTTGTTCTTGTAGTTTGATTGTTGAGCATTGGTTAATCATTCTCCTTTATTTCAATGGAATACGTGAAATAGTGCAGAAACTGGTGTAATGTGTAATGGGAATTAGTGCAACTGAAATCAGCTGTATGTGACTTAAAGTGAACCCTGGATATAATCACATGTTTATCCTAAAACACTTATAATATCATCACTTATATAAATACAGGACAAATACCTTGGAAGTATTTGTAGTTTTATTAAAATAGTGTTATGAAGAAATTACATGGAGGCTGCCATTTTGCTGCTGTTATGACATAAAATAGTGTTGTCAAGGTAACAGGCAGTAGCAGGTAACTAAGCAACATGAATTCCTGGGTTAGACCTTGTCAGTTTGAGCCGGAGCAAAGCCAAATACAGAACGATTATGTGGAATCTAGTAAAACTGAAGATAATCAAGAGGAAGAGGCAAGAACTGGACACTGTCAGTGGTGTTTTTGTGGAACTGTTCACAGATTAAATTGTGGGAGTAACCATAGAAACACTATTTTATGTCATCAACCAAAATGGCGGCTCCCAGTGGCTTGAAAACAACATGAACAATAACAATTTTATAAAAATAGTAAGCAGTTATATATTTATTGTAATTTATTTTAATAAGCATGACCAGTACTAGTGTTTTAGCCAGATTTTTCTTCATGACCAGGGTTCCCTTAAGGTTATAGGCAGGAGGAGCTAGCACTGCAATACTGGTCAACTGATTTATCTACTGGTCTGTTTCTTTGTAACTTTATGCCTAATGTTTCCATTAACACTGCCTTGCTTGTTTGTGTTTGTCCAGCTGTTAATAGTCAGTGTTTTATTCTTCCTGTCAGTTTTTTCTTTATTTGAACTGTAAGTGTTTGTGTTTCTTAATAAAACTGTCTTGTGTTTTGCAGCTGGCTCAGTTCACGTCGCAGATTTTCTCCACAGAAGAAGACGCGGAGCAGGTCACTCCTCTTCAGAACAACTACAGACACATCCACCCGACCTACAGCCGCGTGGTGTCGGCCTCCAGAGACGCAGGGCTGGTGTCGTCCGGGGCCGCGGGACGTCCTGTGGGTCTCTGTCACTTCATCTGTGTCGTCTGTTTACTGAGGCTCCTCGCTTCAGTCCTTTAACTCAGAGATTATGTAGCTGTAGTTTTAAATGTGAAGAGTTTATTTTGTATCTGAGAAAAACAAACTGTGAAGTGTTTTTGTTTTGAATCGTGTGAATAGGTTGTGTTCACTCAGACAGAAGTTAAGATTAGAGCTTTAGTCGACCAAAAACATGTCCCATCGACTGTTACATCGACTAAAAGGAGCGTTGCAAATACTCTGAAGCTGAAAAATAGGGTTTTCAAAAGTGTTGAAAATCAATACCAAGATAAACGAGGCACAATTTGATAATTTCTGAAAAGTTTTAGTTTTGATTTAGCAGCATAACTTTTGTTTTCACACACTTGTTTATGACAACAAAGTTTTTTTACTTGTTTTCACTGTTTGTGTCGATGAGTGGCAGCTCTTTCTGGAGGCCCGTGTTGATAAAAAATCCCTCTATAGAGGTTCTGCAGGTGACATGACATCATTCTAAATGTTCATGCTGAGAGAGTTAATGGAGAGAAAGGACATTTTCTCTCTCAGCATGAACATTTAGAATGATGTCATGTCTTCCTAGGACTTCCGGTTTGAGTGAACGCTGGCACGCTTTTGGCTGCCGCTGCTCTCCGGAAAAATACTTTGTTATCTACATTTCTGGATTATGCGATTGACCTGTGACTGGAGGATTTTCAATCTACACCCTCCATCTATATCCATCTGCCGCTGTCATTCGCATTTGCCTCTGTTTATCTACTTGGGACCGTCGGCTCATCCACTAGCCCTACCTGCACTCTCTGCCTTCAACTATGTGGATCTACAAACTAATGCACTGGTTCATACTCACTCTGTTGGTAGTGTCCCACCTCCATTTACAAACGAAAGCACTCCTTCAGTACTCTGCGGCTGATCTACTGAAGCTTCGATACTCCAGCTCTCCTCCGCTTCCCCCTGGCCTCGTCTCTTCGGGCATAGCATACCAGCCTAAGCGGAGATACATCCACCGCGGTTCACGCCGCAGATTTCACCACAACGACACAAATGCAATAAAATCCATCTGGTCCACATCCCGCCGTCCTTCCCGTCGTGTTGGTCGGGCGGTCGACCCTCGTGTGCTCTCCCCTCTGCCTCGCTCGACTCCTGCTAGCTGCTCCAACACCTCCACCTGTCTCAACTTCGGTCTGCTCAACGTCCGCTCCCTCAACACCAAGGGGCAGTTGATCCAGGATCTTCTCAGCGACCGACAGATTGATTTTCTGTGTCTGTCAGAAACTTGGCAGCAGCCAGGCGACTTCGCTGCGCTCAATGATTCCACTCCGGCCGGCTTTGTTTACAGCTGTCAGCCGCGCGTGAGCGGCCGGGGCGGAGGTCTCGCGATGATTCACCGCGCGACTTGGAAAGTCCTGCCTGTGTCCGCCCCTCCTTTCCCCTCCTTCGAGTATTCTGCGTCAGTTCTTCCCGGACCCACACCCACGATTGTTGCCGCTGTATACCGCCCACCCAAGTATAATAAGGACTTTTTAAATGACTTCTCTCATCTCCTCACTCATCTCTCCTCATTATCCAACAATGTCATCATCCTGGGAGACCTTAATATTCACATTGACAATATCAATAACTCACTCTGCAAAGACTTTTTATCCTGCTTGGACAGCTTTGGTTTAAAGCAATACATCAAATTTCCCACACACTGCAAAGGACACATCTTGGACTTGGTCTGTTGCTCTGGCCTGACGCCTACTCAATGCACACCCCACACTCTCTCTTTCACTGACCACCTGCTTATTACTTTCAATGTCAACTTGTCACTTTCCAAACTGTCTTTCCCCCGCACCATATCATTCCGCAAAATTTCAGACATAAACATTGACACACTTACATCCGACATTAACAACCTCCCCTCCTCAGATCCCCACACCTCACCTGATGACCTAGTCGCTCACTACAACAACAGCCTCCACACCCTTCTAAACACCCATGCTCCACTCAAAACCAGATCTGTGTCCTTTTCCCGCTCTGCACCCTGGTTCACTCCCACTCTCCGTCAACTCAAAGCTAAAGGACGACAACTTGAACGACTATATAACAAAACCGGACTCACAATACACAAAGAAATATACAATAACCATATCACCCTCTACAAGGACACTATTTCTGCTGCTAAAACCTCCTACTACTCTGGTCTCATCCACTCCAATCAACACAGTTCTAAGACTCTCTTTTCCCTCCTGTCCAACATAACCAAACCCCCAGACTCCCTTCCCAAGCACTTACACTCCTCTGACTTCTGTAATTCACTCATGACCTTTTTTGTTTCCAAGATTACCTCGATCCACCAACACCTGGAAACCGGAGCTGCAGTGTCTGGAGTAGACACCCCTCTCTCATCCCCACACCTTATTTCATTCTTTTCTAGCTTCTCTCTCCCCTCTGTCCAAGCCATCTCTGATCTTATCCTGAAATCTAAAACCTCCACCTGTCAGCTCGACCCTCTCCCTACTACTCTTGTCAAATCCTCTCTCCCCTCACTCGCCCCCTTGATTACTAACATCATTCATTCCTCCCTGTCATCTGGAACTGTCCCCTCCTCATTCAAAACTGCCTCTGTCACCCCGATTCTCAAAAAACCCGGCTTAGATCCTAATGACTTCAATAACCTCCGCCCTATCTCCAATCTTCCCTTTGTTTCCAAAATTCTCGAAAAGACAGTTGCCGCTCAACTCCACTCCTACCTCATCACTAACAATCTCTATGAGCAATTTCAATCCGGTTTTCGCCCTCTCCACAGCACTGAAACAGCACTTCTGAAAATCACTAACGACCTCCTCATAGCTTCTGATTCTGGTCTACTCTCCATCCTCGTCCTCCTTGACCTTACAGCTGCTTTTGACACCATCTCACACACTACTCTCATTCACAGACTTAAGTCTCTTGGCATCTGCCATACTCCTCTCTCCTGGTTCATTTCCTATCTCTCCAACCGCAGTCAGTTTGTTCAGCTCAAAACTCACAAATCTAACCTTTCCCTGTCTCTGCTGGTGTGCCTCAGGGCTCTGTCCTGGGGCCCCTTCTCTTCATCATCTATATTCTTCCACTTGGTTTCATTTTCCGCAAATACAACATTCATTTCCACTGTTACGCGGATGACACCCAGCTCTACCTCTCCACTACACCTTCTTCTTCACTTCCTCCTCCCTCACTCACCCTCTGTCTCCAGGATCTCAATTCCTGGTTTTCTTCCAACTTTCTGAAACTCAATAGCTCCAAAACCGAAGTCCTCCTTGTAGGCACCTCTTCCACTCTCTCCAAATCCAACAGTTTCTCTCTTCCTATCAACGACTCCACTGTCCCTCCTTCCCCTCAGGTTAAGAGTCTGGGTGTCATCCTCGACAGCACTCTTTCCTTTCAATCTCACATTAATAACATCACCCGCTCTGCCTACTTCCACCTCCGCAACATCTCCCGCCTCCGCCCTTCTCTTTCTCCCCACACTACTGCCATCCTTGTCCACAGCCTTGTCACTTCCCGCATTGACTATTGCAACTCTCTCCTCTTTGGCCTCCCAAACAAGTCCCTCCAGAAACTGCAGCTCCTTCAGAACTCTGCAGCTCGGATCATCACCAGGACACCCACCATTCACCACATCACTCCCATCCTACAGCAACTACATTGGCTACCAATTAAACAACGCATCAATTTCAAAATTCTCCTCACCACATTCAAAGCCCTTCATAACCTCGCTCCTCAGTACATCTCTGATCTCCTCAACATTTACACTCCCTCCCGCTCTCTGCGCTCCTCCTCTTCTCTCCAGCTCTCTGTCCCCCTGCCCGTCTTGTCACCATGGGGGGCAGAGCCTTCAGTCGCTCTGCTCCCCAGCTCTGGAACTCCCTCCCTCCTGACCTCCGTAACATTGACTCTCTTCCTCTCTTCAAATCCAGACTCAAAACCCACCTGTTCAGTCAATCATACAACACATGATCCATCATCCAGCTTTGTATTTTGGTTTTATGTTTATTGTACTGTTTATATGTTTTTTTATGTGTCCTGTACAGTGTCCTTGGGTGTTTTGAAAGGCGCTTATAAATAAAATGTATTATTATTATTATTATTATGTCACCTGCAGAACCTCTATTGGGATTATTTGTTTATCAACAGAGCACGTGCAACCGGAGAGCAGAAAGAGCCGCGGTTGATTGACACAAACTTTAGCAGCAACATTGGCCAGCGCTGTTGTAAGCTAATTAGTTTATAACTGTGAGAAAACAAGTTCTGCTGCTAATTCAACATTTGTGAATGAAATTTGATCCTACAACCCTTAAAAGTTACATTCAGGTGAAAATGTTTTTTTTTTCCAAGCTTGAGAAGCCTGACGACCGTGAGACCGGTTCAGCTCAAAACAGCTGCTCTCGTCTTGTTTTGTTGAAGCTTCCCCAGCCAATCTGACGGACAGCGTCTCTTTCTTCAGGCGACATGCACAGTGTCGACTGATGAACCCTCTGTAGCAAATCAGCAATATTAGACCAAAAATGTGGTTGCATTTCAATACAAATAATCAAAATAAATGAATAATAAAAAATGTGGTCGACTAAGAGTTTATCATCGTTGAGTCGATTAATCAGCTTAACGACTAAAGGATAAAGTCCTGATGGAGGAAAGAGACATTTACCTGTTAATAACATTGTACTTGAAACACCTTAAAGGTCTTTTACCACATTTTCAATTGGTAATCTGTATTCATAACTAGACTCACACTTTGTAGAACAACCAAAAATTCATTTAAACAGAATTATGTCGTAGAGTCACGTGAACACAGCCTATTACAAGAACAGAAGATTTGACAAACTCAACTTGAAACTGTAACTGTCGCTTTAAGCTATATTATGTTTAATCGATAATCAGGATTATTCGGTCACGATAGTCATTTGAACTAAATACAATAATAATTGTGACTGTTTTTAAGTCAGTTTTATATTTTTAGTTCCATGTTACAGTAAAAACAAGTCTGTATTTGTCACAGTTTTATTTGTTCTCATAAAGTTGGATTAGTCATGTGTTCAATTGTGTAAATAAAATAAAATAAAAGACTTTACTGTTGTTTTATCTTAATAATTGTGAATAACTGTAGTCCAAAGTGTAGTGTAATGTCGATGCACAAATTATCTGAGAGGCAAAGTAAAAAAAAAAATGCAAATTCATTAAGTTAAAATGTTTGAATTGAGAATCACATTTTTGATTGCATTGCCCTTCAGAGCCACTATTACCTCCTCAAATCTTATAAACGACACAGACATCACTCTCACCAGGGTCACATGTTTGTCTGGAGTCGTTTCTTCACTCACACCATCCAGCGCCTGTCACTCACTCACAGAGAAGCTTCTGTTCACAGCCTGACGTCATGTTTTACTCTCAGTGATCAGCAGTGGAGCCTCATCCTTCGAAGACCTTCACAATTATTCTGGATTCCCTTTATTTTCACCATCAAAAAAAAAAAAAAAAAAATGCCCCAAAATTTAATAGAACTTTAAACTTAACTTTTCTTAGGTTTTTTTTTTCATCATTGTTAAAATATTTTCAGTGACCGCCCACTCCTATAGGAAAGTAGGCCAGAATTTAACAGTAACAAACTGTCTTCTGGGGTCATGACATTAGGCTTTTATACATGAAGAATAAAGAACTAGTCCCAACATCCTCCAGTCCCTGTTCAGTCAGAGGAACTGTCCTGTCCTCATGTTTGTGGGTAACTGACTTTAGCATTATCATTTGTAAAGTCTGGAATATTTAAATATGTAATGGGCTGTGTGCACGGAATTTCAGTTGGCTTGCGATTGTTCAAAAATGCTAACTTCTGTACATACAACCATTTCCTGTTAGCGTTAGCATTTAGACACAATTATGTCTCTTTTTAAACACACAAGTGTCTCTGATGAAATATTCCTCTGATATGTAAAGTCTTTAACATGTTTTCTGTAACATTCACCACAACTGTCTGATCTAAAGAGGATTTATTGTTTTAAACTGATGTAGTGAAAACCTCATTGAAGAGTATTGAACAGGAAGTCGTTGTATGTACAGGATGTAGTATTTTAAACCAAAACAAGACAACTGCACTCAGACAATTAAGTGGTGTTAAGAAAACAAAAGTTGTCTTTTTTGATTCCACATAAAATTATGATCTACAAAACGTAAAAACATTGCTGAAATTAACAATAAAGCAAATTTATTCACTGTAATTCCTGGAAATAGGCCACTATTTGCAAATAAATAACTATATTTTGGAAGTTACTGCTTTTAAAGATATTTTTCTTAAAGTGAAGGCAAGATTATCTAAACGTGAAAACTTATTAAACATGTTTCCAACAAATTTAGAACTGTAAATGTGCTCGTGTCACAAAAAGGTTCCTGGTCTGACTGAAAGGCAGGAGCTTAAAAAAAAAGTTCTTTCCCCACTGTAGGAACTTTTTTTTTTCATCTTTTTTAGTTCCTGGCACCATTTTAGGTGTGTTCACACAGAGCAGGAACTATAGACTGGGCCACACTTTAGGGACTTTTTTAGTTCCTGCTCTGGGGCAGGTACTTTCAGTCAGACCAGGAACTGACACAAGCACATTTACAGTGTTAACTTTGTTAGAAACATGTTTTATATGTTCTTACATTTAGATAAACATTCCTTATCCTTGAGAAAAAATATTTAAAATCGGTAGCTCCAAAAATAAATGTTTACGTTTGTAAATAGTAACTGTTTTAGGGATAAAAACATTGTTTATTGTTAATTTCATTTTTGTAGCTTTTGTACATCATAGTTAGGTGTAAGGGAAAAACACATTTGATTTCCTAAGACAACTTAATGAATTATTTAAATGTTCCAGACTAAACACATGCTAATGCTAAAGCCAGTTAGAGCCACTTTCACAAACTGTTGCTGTGTGAACACAAACATGGGGACATGGTAGTTCTTCTGATTAAACCCGGGCTAAGGGAATGTGGGGACTTAGTTCTTGGTACTTTCATGTGGAAAAACACTAAAGTGTGGCCCCAGTCCGTAGTTCCTGCTCTGTGTGAATTAAAAAAAGTACATCATCACAGGTCACTAGTGTTTCAGTCAGGTGGAGAGCAGCTGGAATAAATATTGTCTACATACTGTTTTTTTGTAATAAAACAGGTTTATGGGACTCTTCAGCTGCAGAAATGACCAGATAAATAAACTAGACTATTACAGGAACATCTGCCTCTTGCATCGTCTGGACTCAAGAACGAGAACAGAACCTGACAACAAACATTATTGTGATGATTAAAGGGAAAACAGTGAAAAATAAAACATTCCTCAAAGACACCGTTGTTGATGGATGTATTCAAAATTGCTTTTATTTCTTTTTCTTTTCATACATTTTGATATTAGTTGTAATAAATAGACATGAGAACAGGCGCGTGTGACTCTTCTCATGCCGATTCTGCTTCTTTTGCCTAAACTTCACACCGCAAACAAACTTTCATTGAATTTACAACTGAAAATAAAAAACAAAGCTTGACACAAGCCAAATGTGCTGCTACCAGCCCTTTGCTCACCTCATTATGTTACAAAGATCAGAGCGGTTTATGTAGCATTTACCAAAACAAAAATATATATTTATATCATCGTATTCACAGTTACAGTATTTACAGGTAGAATTACAGAGCAAATTGGCAGGAAAAATGAAGACGTTTCTACAAGAAACAATCTCTCAAAGGGAAGTCTGTGGAAGATCAACTTTCAGCAGATTTTGAATTTAAAAAGTGGAAAAATGTTCACCTGAAATTTTAAACTTGAAAATTATGTTTTAAATTGTTTTATTCAGATTTTCAGTTGTTGAATTTTGCAGTTTACATTTTATTGTTTTTAGTTTGAAAATGTAAAGTTTTACCAATTTAATAAGTCACATTTTAAATGTTTAATAATTAGATTTTAAAGGTTTTAATTAGTGAGCACTGATCTGATACTGGGATGAATATCAAGCAGATCAGAATTTGCGAACGTATCTTCATGAGATCAGTTCAGCCGATACCATTGTTGTGTTTTTAATTGGACACAATGAGACTGATTTACTGTCTGATGTTGATCCAGAACGTCTCATGTTTGACATTTTCTTCAGATTAAGTTGTTTAGTTGTGACTTGCACTAAAAATAACAGCTACATAACAATATGATTAAATGTCTTATGTTTTGAAAAGAAAAAAAGCCATTTCAGTCCTTACACTCGTACAGGTTGATATTGGGTTTTGACAAATACTTAATTCCAAAGTATCGAGATCGGTATCGGAAAGCTGGATCGGTGCATCCGTAGTTTTAATTCTAAATTTGTGAAAAAATCTAAATTATTATTTGTAGGAAAGCGGAGGTGTCAAATCAATTGGAACCAAATCCATCAAAGTCAAGTTTGTCGACGGACGTTTTCTAACTGTAATAACAAAATGAGAAGGTATGATACATATATGATATTATATATATTCATGTTTCCATTGGCCCTGTTAGTATCTACACGGCTCTGTTTCCACTAGCCCTTTTCTTCAGAACCAGGTACTTTTTTAGTCTCTGCTTGGCTTGGTTCTAACCAGGCCGAGCTGTACTAAACTGTTCTAACACTGGTGGAATCCACGGTTACCGCGGCAGCAATGTCTTAAACTCGGTTCAAAACACTTTGAAACAAGAAAAATAATCTATAATAATCTCTAGAATAATTCAAGGTTAAACAAGTCAAATGCTTGAAGTTAGATTTCATTTTAGAATCAAGCAACTTTAACTTGTCTTGAAATTCATTTTTGCAGTGTGTGCATTCTGGCTCCTCGACGGCACAAGGCTGCAGTGCATTCTGGGAGCTGTAGTTCAAATGGCAGCGTGCTTTTATCAGGAGGACACGTCAATAATAATCAGAACTGCAAAAATTAAAATCTAATTTAGAAAAAATGACTTGAATAAGCATATTCATTTAAAAGACTAATTTTAAGATTTTTTCACTTAATAAGACAAGTTTTACTAAGATTATTTGACTTGTTTTAAGATATTCATCCTGATTTACCTTATCGAGAGATAAAAACTGCAAATGTGTTTCTGTTTTAAGCCATAATTGCTTGAATCAAGAATAGATTTGGGGTGCATGGTAGCAGAGTGGTTAGAGCTCTGGCTTCCCAATAAGGAGGTTGTGGGTTCACTCCCGGGTCGGACCATATCAACATCTCACGATCTCTCTGGGTGGAGTTTGCATGTTCTCCCCGTGTCACTGTGGGTTTTCTCTGGTTTCCTCCCACCTCCAAAAACATGCATGTTTAGGTTAATTGGCATCAATGTAAATTTCCCTTATTGAGTGAATGAGAGAATGAATGGTTGTCTGTCTAACCCTGCGGCAAGTTAGCCACTGTCCAGGGTGTTCCCCGCCTAAGGCCAAAGTCACTGGGATAGGCTCCAGTCACCTGCGACCCCTAACGGGATTAACGGTAGAAAATGAATGAATGAAAAAAAGAATAGATTTGCTTAAAATCTTGAAACTAGAATTTTCTGCTCAAACAACCAGGTTAGTCAATTTCCTCACTGCACTGGCGGATTATTTCACTTAAAATATGACATTTTTACCTCAAAGGAAGCAACAATTTCTTATTTTTGAAAGGCCTAAATCATCTCGGGAGAGAAATGTGGTCCCGGGCCTGAGTTTGACGTCTGAGTAAAGCTTTAACGTGATCTAAGAAAGAGAATCTTGGCATCTTTCAACTTTGCTTTGAAAAATTTCACTTCAAATTTAACAAAAATCTCTGAACTTAGATTGTTGAATTAGAGCGACTTACATTTTAAACTCAATGAAAAACATATTAAACTGCAAAATTCAACAACTAAACTTTGAATAACATTTCTAAAACATATTTCTTCAAGTCTAAACAATTCAACGTGAGATTTCTACCAGAATATTAAACCTTCAAAACCTGCTGAAGCGACGTATCTTCCATAGAGACGCTCGCTCCGTTCTGTACACCTTTAAACCCTTTCACAGATCCCTGAAAATATTTAAATACTCAGTCCTGCTTAAAAAAAACAAAAAAAAAACAAAACGAGGAGGCATCTTAAAAAGTCCTGTGAGGATAAAAAACATCTGTATCTTCTGTACAAGTCATTTACACGATATAAACAGAGGGAAAAGAAGGCGATGCTAAAGCGGAGGAGCAGTGACGGACTTGGTCTAACGAGGGTTTAGTTTAGTTCAGGTTCGTTATGTTTGTAAAGTCTGAGGAGGAAACAAGTCTGGACACCGCTGCTGTAAAACTCACGCTACAGACTGAATATGGCACAGAAACAATGACGTCCAAAGTCAAAATGAGGCAATTACACTGGAAAAAACACCACAAATACGAGCTCTGATGATTGTAGAGCTGGAATATGTTTCTTATTTCAGGTAGGGCTGGGCAATCTGGAAAAAATACGATGATTTTAGCTCTCGTATTGATTTAGCTCTCGCCTTTTCAAAATAAAGGTTTTAGAAATGATTTTAAAAGCAAAATGTTTATGCTCCATGTCACAGGAAAAAAAAAAACATATACAATTTCTGCCTCAAAGTTTGTCTTTTGCTCCAAACCACACGTTTTACTGATAAATAATTGGCTCTGTGCACGGTACGTCAGCTGGCTTGTTTATAATCGAAATGGTTAACGTCTGTACTAGCATTAGCATTTAGACACAAACACATCTCTGTTCTTTGCTGAATTGTTCTCTCTGATTTGTGAACATGTTTTCAGAGTCTTTCACCATAACTCCACTGTCACCGTCTGATCTTCCAAGTATTTATTCATTTTAGAATGATGTAGAGAAAACTCATAGAATCTAACAGGAAATGCTCATTAGCACAGAAGCTAGCTTATTTGAAAATAAACAATCCAACTGACGTTCCGTGCAGAGAGCTTATTGGTTGTCAATCTGTCAAATCTGGCCAATCAGATAGATTCTCTTGATTTTGTAAATACATAAACTTAGGAGAATCATCTGGGCCTCTTCAGCTGATTGGTTTAGAGTCTGAACCAGTGGGTTAACGGTCCAATCACATCGTAGCAGGGCCAGGATGAGGGGGGTTTGTTAGAAAAACAACAGCAGGTACATCTGAATCAAGCTAAACAAAAATGGCAGCTCCTGTGGATGTTTCTGCTGTTGATTCTGTTTTAGCAGAAATACAGTGTATTTACTTTTTGGAAAAAAGAGTGACTCTTGTTCTATGTCACGCGGACTTTGGATACGAAATTACAATTCATTGCTGTGATTGGTTAAGCACAAACTAACCCCTGCCGTACACTGAGGGCGAATTTGGTGCAAGTCGTGACTTGTGTAGTCCCACAAGACTTAGAAAGAGCCTAAAAGTAATGTGTCTTTGTACACAGACCTCAGAGCAGTGCAAAAGTAAGTCTGAGAGTCGAACGAGTGATCAGAAGGAATCTGTAGAGAGTCTATTTTTCCTGGAGGTCGCAGCAGTTTGGTGAGACTTTCAAGTCACAGTATTCTCACGAGAATTTATGTGAATCTGCGCCGCTTTGGGCAAATCTGGACTGCAGTCGACTGGAGTGGTGCACAAGACACTTCACAAGAAACTTGCAATAAACTCGTCTCACAGTCAGTGTACGGGAGGCGTAAGGTAGCACTAGTCAACAAGTCACTCAATCAGTATTTCATTACACGTCACACCTTTTCTCGAACGCTTTCAGTGGGAGAAGTTCCAGATGGATAAAGTGGAACTCAAACCAGAATTCAACACACGTGAGCCAAGTTATTCATTCAAAACCCCAAACCAAATAATCTTCAATTTGACTTAAGACCCGTCTCTCGATTTCTCCATGAATTGCCCAGCCCTAAACACAAGTACAAATATTTACCGATGATGCAGGACATTTTACTTAATTTATCGACGTGAAACATGATTAAACTGTGTGTTGGCAGAAACTACGTGCACATGACGATAACTCTGACTTAACCCAAGCACTTTTCCACACAACTGCTTATCAAAGTTTGCATTTTTTCCAGTGTAAGTGTCCTGCTTCGTTAATTACTTTTGGGCGTAGGGGGGGCAGTGCACTCACAATCAGCTTATAAATTACTCTCATTCATTTCAAACCAAGCCACAGTAAGAAGCGTGATAATGACACAATTAGAAAACACTGATCAGCTTTTTGTCTTTTTTTTTTTTTGCATAAACTATTAGGAAGCTGCATGATTGGCTGTTTTTGAGCTGGTGAGATCAGAAGAGTCCCAGTTTGAGCGGCAGGAACAGGACGATTGGGTTTTATAAAGAGGTAGAAGAGATAAAGTTCTGCGATGGGACGCCGAAGCTTCACAGTCCGATGACGCTCCGTTCTGACGTAATCTCCGCCAAAAATGTACTTCCAGACGAGCGAAAACGTCTTGAAATCAGTTTTTCAAGCAAGACTAGATACATTATGATCAATCAAGCAGTTTTAACTCGTCTTGAAGTAATTTTTTGGCGGTGTGATGACTTTTTGCAGTGCAGAGTCGATCTTTTCTTTTGTGCATTCAGAGGCGGGACCGAGTCAAGTCCAGTTAAGTCCCAAATCAAAGAGAGACAAGTCCAGGTTAAGTCCAAGTCAAGTCCAAGACTTCTACATTCAGCGTCCAGTCTTTAAATCAAACTACTGAATGTGTTTTTGCTGTTCTATTCACGTTATTCTTGGCAGCGCACTTCCTGTTTAGCTCTGTTAAGGTAGAATGTTAGTCTGGCCCTCTGCACGATGGTGAAAATTAGTGTAAATGTTTGTATTTCTTATCTTTATGATTGACTTTGCGATGTAGAAAGTGTGACTGCTGCTTGTTGTTTAAAGAAAAATCAGAATAAATGGTGAAAACAGTCGACAGAAAAGCCGAAGTTTAACAAAAATGTGCTTGCAATGACTGTAATTTCTTATACCAATGACAACAGTTTAGTTTAATCAGGTCTATGTTGTGTTTTTGAGGAAACAGAAATGTATAATGAACCATAATTGACGTGTAAAAAGGAGAATAAACAACAAGACTAAACTCGCAATGCTACGAGAATAAAGTCGAAGCTTTCTATCGTAATTTTACCAAAAAAAAGCAATGATTTAACAAGAATAAAGAAGTGTTTTACGAAGAATGAAGTTAAAGGTGAATACGCACGTTGCTTTAAAGTTCTTCCTTCACAAAAAAAATGACTTTGTTCACAAATATTGAGTTTTCTGGATAAATTTTGTCCCAATTCTCAAATTAGTTCAGCCTAAACTCAAAATGTTACAAGTTTATCGTCGTAGCTCAACCTTTTTATACAGTATTTCTTTTATTTGATTGACTTTAGCGATGTAGAAAGTGTGACTGCTTGTTGTTTTAATAATGATCAGACTAAAGGGTCAAAATAGTAAACAGAAAAGCTTATGTTTTACAAAATGTGCCTGCAATAACTAGACTTTCTTATACTGATGAGAACAATTTAATTTAATCAGGTCTATGTCGTGTTTTTGAGGAACAGAAACGTATAAGTTCATCATTGCTTTTTTTTCTGGTACAACTGCAACCTTTGAAAGTGTTGACTTTAGTCTCACAGCATGCGAGTTTAATCTTGAAATGTTACAAGTTTATTCTCCTTTTTACACTTTCCTTATACTTCTTTATACGTGATGTAAAAATGTGTTTGGCCCTCCATCAGCCCTGAATTGCAGCATGTATTTTTTGCAATTTTGTAGATTTTTGCTCTTAAATATTCACATTTTATCCTGTTTAAGATCAAGTCCGGGTACTTGGAGGAGACATTCCAGTTAATGTAAAACTATTATCTAATTTGCTTAATATTGTGTGCACATCAGCTGTTTTTCCTCACAGTTGTCACAAAAACAGGAACAGACTGTGGCCAATTCCTACTTCGTGTCTGTTCGCTGCAAAGCCTTTGACAGGAGCGACTTTGGAGGCTCTGCAGAGGCTAAAACACCAACACAGAACATAACTCCAACAACCCAAATTAACGGCAAATGCTGTAATTCTAAAAGCCACAATCCAGAGGCTATAACGTCAGATTTATCTTTATCGCAAAGCAAAAGCTGACTCTGCCACCTTTTAAATCGTGCATATTTAACACAATTTACGTTCATTAAGTCGTCTCAAGTCGCAGCTCTACAAGTCCAGAGTTACTGACCTTCAAGTCCAAGTCTTAGTCCGGTTTATCGAAAGTCTGACTCGAGTCCGTGCCTCTGATTTCTGCTTCCGTAAAAAAAAAAAAGAAGCAGCCGAAAAAGGACGCGTCTTTTGTACCACTTGGTGTTGATAAAGCTTATACGACTAAATGGAAAATTAACAAAGGGACCGATCTAAAAGGAGCTTGAACATAGAGCTGGGCGATGGGACAAAATGTGTCTTGTATCGAGAGGTTTTCTGGCCACAACTTAATCATGTTGTTACCGTAATGCTTGCAATATTCAGAGCAACAAAACAATTAAATAACTGTGTAAAACGCTGCTTGTCTACAGAAAGTCTTTACGAATCTATAATTTAGTCATGTTTTTGTTTAGACTACAGAGTTTAAAGCTTGTGGCGAAAAAAGTAGTGGCTTATACTCTGGAAATTACGGTAAATACAATGCGTACAATTATTTTAGAAGTCCACAAGTTAGTGATTATTTATAAGATACATGATTATTTCTACTGCGTATCGACACATTTTTAGCTGCATAAATGTTGAACTATTGTGACAAAAGTATTGTAGTTAGAGAATATTATTATAATGCAGGTTAGGGCTAGGTATTTGCTTTAAAAAGGTGTTCTTACGTGTATTTTAGAGTAAGTTTTGTCCAGTTTAGGAATGTCTAACAATCAATTTGGTCATTTATTATTCTTTCAATCAAAGTTGGCGTAACTAACTGTTTTAGCTATAAATTAGTAACATAAGTATTGTCTGAACTAAATAATACAGACATTCTGTTCGAATCAGGAGCCGAATGCTGCGCTCTGATTGGCTGAGCTTGGCTGATCCTCTCCAGTTTCACTTTCTGTTTGTAAAGAAGTGTTTTTTAAGCCATAATTGCAACTAAAATGAATACTATACTTTATATTAAACATTTGTCGAAGGATTTAGGAGAGGAAGTTGTCAGATTTAACTTGTTTGCAGTGTAAAAATCAGCTACACTGAACTCAAAGTCTAAAGATGTGGATGATTTAAATAGTTTTTAGCAAGACAAGCTAAATAAAGTCATTTAAAAACCTTGTGGAGCTAAATTCTGCTTGATTTAAGTCAGAAAACGTATTTTCTAAGTCACTGCATGATTAAATTGACTAGTCATGATTACGCAAGGGTTCAAAGCTTGTCAAAGTGGCGGCTTATCGTCTTGAAATTACAATAGCCCAGGGTTGTTTTTTTGCAGTCAAGATTTTAGTTGCATTGTAATCGTAATAATACAGTGACATCTATGTTTTAAGGAAATAGGTCTGATCTTAGTTATATTACATTTACAGCTTAGCTATGATAATTGGTCAATGTAATAAGGAGAAACTTGTGATGAGAAATTTTGAGTTGAGATGAGAAATGTATATAGGCTAACTCTTAAATAAAAGGGGGGTCTGGGGGCTTCTCCCCCCGGAAACTTTTGATGAAAACAGAAGTAATTTCCTGCATTTTAGTGGATTTTAGAGGAAATTCTTCTGCTTTTTTACAGGTGCAGTTCTTGGCCATGGTATATAATATGTTACTATTTTTACCATGTCGGATTTGGACAAAGAATCCACTTTTTAATCTGACTCAATCGACAGAACGCCTGACAAATATACGTCGACATTAAACATTTTGTCCAAATCGCCCAGCCCTATTGAAATACTGGATGTACTTACGCTGACAGAAGAGATTTTTTTGAGTGTTTCTGTAAATTTGTAGGTCAAAACGATTATTAATATATTATATAAACTATGCATTTCAAGAGCACCATAATTGTAAACAATCTGGAGTTTTAATGGGTGAAGGTCCGCTCGGGTTTTCTCCCCACTCTGTGTAGAAGTTCAGGACAGTGCCTTAATGTCTCTAAAGGGGGAGGGGTTGTTTTTTGGGGGAAAGGGGGGGGGCTTAATTGAGCGTTCCTCGACAGTTTTCGGCGCCGCACAAACAGGGAATCTTCTCGTCCTCGATGGGGAACTTGTTAGTCGTACGTGATTTCTTCGTTGACGTTGATGGGCTGCCGGGAGTAGATCCATCTTCTTCTGAGACTCGACCGTGATGACCTTGGCGTAACAGTTCGCTGAAAGGAAAGAAAAGCGTTACAAAGCCAAATAAGCTGTTTTTACTGTAGATGTTTAAAGGATTCATAAGCTAGTATCATTCGACCAAAACCTTGAAAAAGCAACATTTTACGCAATAATTAATAGAATCTGTTATTTATATGAAAAAACAGACTTTCCAGTAGTTACGTCAATCTTCAGCTATCACTTTGTATTGGTTCTTTTATACTAAAATACTTTAAATAAAAAATGCATGACCAACACTCTAAAGGATAGAACAAGCTCTTAGTGCTTTTCTTTTTTAGTTGTGCAACGATTGAGGTAAAAAGGGATAAAGTGTCTTCGCTCAATTTCACTTCAGCTGCAGCAAGGTTCCCAAAACCAGAAGTACATGAACAAATTAGTGTGTTTGCCAGAACCAACCCGATTGAGAAGCCGTATTAGAGGTTATCGTCGACTCATTTCCGAAAGAAGTTTTAACCAAATGGTGAAAAACAACAAACGGAAAGAGCACGTTTGTCAGTATGACCGAGCGACAACGTCTGTCCTGAACAGTGTTTGTCTCTGTGTTTTTCACTCACCTGAATTAAGTGTTTGATCATAAAGACAATTCATACAAGTTGATTTACAGCATAACTTTTTTTTTCAACAGTGATAACTCTTGTTTTAGCTGACAACAGCGCTGGTTAGTGTTGCTGCTACAGCTGGTCATCAGCCTGGCTTTTTCTGCTACCGGCTGCAACGGCATCTCCTGTGTTGATAAACAAATAACTCCCTATATCAGGGGTCTCAAACTCAAATGAAGTCGGGCCGAAATGATGAAGTAGGGGTTGGTCAAGGGCACACTATAAAATATAGCCTACCTATGATATATTCTAATTAAAAAGAGGATATTAGGCAAATAAAAGCTAATATTACATTACATACTATATAATAACATGCAGACATCCGTATTTTACATCATAATTACACAAGTGGGTAACCTGTTTAAGACTTTTACCATGGAAAAAATAGACAAATATATGCTGCGCATTTCTGAGTTGTATGTAGACACATCTCAACAATTATTTATTGGCGGGCCACTATCAACAATAATTAGAAATCCTCCTGGGGGCCACATAAATCATCTCAAGGGCCGCAAGTTTGAGACTCCTGCTCTATATGGTCTTTGAGCTTGTTGTGTCAAATAATATTACCTTAGAATTTAACTTTGTACCTTTGAATTTAAGTTTATAGCCCAGAAACTGCAACATTGCTGACACACATCTTTCGCTTCTTGTTTGGGTGAAATCAAAAAGCAGCGATTGGCTAAACCCGCTACCATGGAGCGAATGAACTCCAATGATACAATCTCAGACAGTTTCCACAAAGAGAAATAAAACCACCTGATGCATCAGGTAGTTCAAATCGCAGTGTTGAAGATCTCTGCTTATTTTTGATTTGAGTTGTTAACGATACAGACTGCTCCTCTATAGTAAAAATACAAAATATAGAATGTTGCGTCCTTCATATATGCATAAACTGGAAACAAACAAGAGAAGAAAGGAGAGAGCATCCAGAAATCATCTGTGTGTGCTGTTTGTAAAAGGCTTAAATTAGTCTATGATTGTTTGGGTGAAGATGAATTCTGATTAGTCGATGAACTTGGTGTGTGAACCAAAGGTACGTAGTGTTCCTTACATTACAGCTGTGGTTGATGAATCGGGCGAAGTTTCCACACTTGGTTGCGTCTATAATTGTATCATGATCAACACGAAACATGTAGCTGCTCCCGATTCCCTCCTCTCGTAGCGCTTCTCTCGCATGTCAGCAATCACCTGAAGAAACAAAAGTCAAATTATGTTAATAAATTAGAATTTAAATGTTTGTAATATGAAATACAACTGGCTTTCTCACCTGTCTGATGTTTTGTCCGACGTATTCGATAACCATTTCGTCAGCAGCGATCGGCTCCAGAGCAAAAGACCCCAGTCGTGGATGTGAGACTTACAAAACCGAATCTTCTTCTTACGGAACTGAAAGTCACAAAACAATTTATACAACAACTGAAAAGACATTTGTACCGTTTGTACAGAGTTTAGCTAGCTTGATGCAACAAGCTTAGCTAGAATAAAACATTTCAACTGCACACAAGTAATTTCCTCGTGAAACAGACTCAAAATCATCTCACATAAAGTAAAGCAAAGCACTTTATAATTATTTTCTTGGCTCATAAAATGTATCTATGGTGTTTGAATTGCTTTGCCTGCTACTTTAAACCACTGCAATTAGAGCAAATTAAGCAAATTAACAATCTTTCCTGGCACATATTTTCCTTAAAACACAAGAATTTTCTATGTCTAAGTTGTACTGAATTGTAGTGTTCTGTAAACAAATGACAGATGAACTAAATATAAACTAAACTTCAAATTGATTACTTATGCTTATTTGGAAAATTCATTCTGACTTCTTCTTAGTTTAACTTTATTTTTTAATATGACAATTGTAATAAATAGGTGCCTCTAACGAAGGCGGAAGCCCTGCCACCGAAACTGTCAGGTAAATGAGCACCTAGCTTATTACAACTGTCTTATTACAAGAAAATATAAAGTTAGATTACTTATGCTGCGTTTAGACCGGACAGCGTTGGAAGTCCAATACCTCCAGTTTACATGTAAAGTTAATGTAAACCCGTGCCTTGGGGTGTCCAGCAAATTTGCAATACAACGCGTCAAAAAACGCTTTTATGGGGCGTCTGTGAAGTAGACGCTCCAACCTGCAGCGGACGCTTTGGCCGCCTCATCAGGTGTCGACGCCCGAGGTGGACACTGCTGAACACCTGAATGCCCGCATCCACCAATCAGACACTGCTCTCTGTGATGTAGTGGCGCTGCTCTGCTCTCACATCAAGAGAGAAGAAGGATTATTTACTGAAGTCTTTAATACCTTTTTGTATCAAAACTGTGCTTTTTTGAGCTTTTTTCAAAGGCTTGGTCGCTTGTTGCTCTCTGAAAATCTAACAACCATGACACGGCCAAACAAACAACACGGGACATGATCTTCACTGATGCAGAGCTCACATAGATAGATCTATTAAAAATGCTCATCGACGCGTTTAAACCACTGATGTATGACGTGACACTGGAGGAGTACAGAGACAGCAAAAGGACATTGCCTGGAGGAGGAGAAAGTTCTAAGTGCTATTGGGCAAGTTAGCAAAGTTTTATAAATGCAGCAAGCCTCTATCTCTTCCCTCTTTATCTCTCTCTTAACGTGATCGGCCTACATGCAAAACAAAGCTAAAAAGCAGAGAAGCATGTCGGAGCAGGGGCGTCAGTTTCGAAAATATTCTGCGCCAAAATTCACTTCAACGCAAATTGAACGCTTCAACGTTGTCCAGTCTGAACGCAGCATAAGCAGAGTGGTGGTTGTTCCTTCTCAACACTGATTCTCATACGTTTTTTCCACCCACTGCTCGCATTTAGAATTCACCAGCGTCATCTGCATCACCTCTCCTCGGAAACAAACTAATACTGTAACAAAAAACAAATAATGACCCACCTTGAGCTGGTTGAACTTGAGCAGGTCGCTGTCGCAGGCGAAAGACGACAACAGTCTCCTCTGTTCTGATCTGCGCTCTGAGCCGGCTCTGGTCGAGGCGTGGACCTGCGCAGGAATACTCATCCCCTGAAAAACAAACAAGTTCAGTCACAACGAGCATCCATCACCGACCGGGGCTGTGTCCGAGTGTTCACGTATTCTCTAATCAGGGCACTGTTTAGGGGTCAAGATATTTTTAGTGGTGTCCGAATGTCCAGCAGGTCAAAAAGTAATACAGTAACATTTCTCATAAGGTATTTGGAAAAGTAGTGAGCATCAGTGATCACTAAACTGGTCAATATACATCAAAATGCATTGTGAGAGTCAAAAAAAAACCAAAGGGGACAGTGTCAGGTCTTTAACTGGAAACAACATGATTGAATGAAAGATGATAAGAGAGTTGTTAAAACCAAAATCTTAAACTTAATTGTAAGTGGGTCCAAAATGATCGAAGTTAAAGTTGGTCGCATTTTAAAATATAGGCGGACTTCCTGTTTAGCTAACACATTAAGTTTAAAAACAGAGCTAAAACATCTCGCGAGTCAATCTCAAATAGATAAAATGACAGCTAAAATAAACCGGAAACAAACAAGTTAGAAATCTGGGGGTAATAATGGACTCAGGCGTGAATTTTAACAGCCACATTAAGTCAATAACATCACTGCTTTCTACCATCTAAAAACATTGCCAAAATCAAAGGTTAAGTGTCAAAGACTGACTTTGAGAGACTTATCCATGCATTTGTCTCCAGTAGGTTAGACTATGTACATTAGTAGTGTATTGTCACATTAGTCCTGTGCTTAGATCTTTGCACTGGCTTCCAGTGGCTCAGAGAATAGACTTTAAAACAGCTCTGCTTGTGTTCAAGTCTCTCCATGGACTAGCTCCAAAGTACATCTCTGACATGATAGTGCCTTATGAACCATCTCAAACTCTGAGGACCTCAGGGACCGGCCTCCTGCTGGTGCCCAGAAACAGGACTAAACATGGACCAGAGTCAGGACTAAACATGGACCAGAGTCAGGACTAAACGCGGACCAGAGTCAGGACTAAACGTGGACCAGAGTCAAGACTAAACGTGGACAAGAGTCAAGACTAAACGTGGACCAGAGTCAAGACTAAACGTGGACCAGAGTCGGGACTAAACGTAGACCAGAGTCGGGACTAAACGTGGACCAGAGTCAGGACTAAACGTGGACCAGAGTCAGGACTAAACGTGGACCAGAGTCAGATACTTCCTAAACATCTACATTTAAATTACCTGTGTATCGACAGGAACCTCCTCCGACTGAAGCCGCGTACTCTGAAGGTACTTGATCTTGTCCTTTTTGTCGATCTTGTAGTATCCTTCACTTCGCGCACAGCCGTCGTGTGGTCTCTCATGCCGTCGTCTCTGCGCTTCTTCTTCACTCCGGGGATGTTCGTCGGTGCACGGGAGTCAAGGAGAAAAAACTAAAATCTGACAACAGCTTCATGATCGAGAGCGAGAGACAGCTGCACGATTAAAGACGAAATACAGTGTGTGTAGTGTGTTAATAAAGGCAGTTGCCCATTGCGTTCATTAAATACACTATATTAATAAACGCAACGGGCATATCACAACGACTAAAATGTTTGAAGTAGAAGAAGAAAAATGAGGAGAAAGAGAAAAAGAAAGAAGTGGAGAAAGAGGAGGAGAAGAAGGAAAAAAAGAAGAAAGAGAAGAAGTAGGAGAAAGAAAGAGGAGTAGAGAAAAAGAAAAGAGGAGGAGAAAGAGGAAGAGAAGGAGTAAAAGAAGAGGAGGAGAAAAAAAAAGAGGATGAGAAAGAGGAGAAGAAAGAGAAAAAAGGAGAAAGATGAGAAAGAGAAAAAGGCGAAAGAAGAAGAGGAGAAAAGGAGGAGAAAAAAGAGGAAAAAGAGAAGGGGGGTAAAAGAGGAGGAAAGAAAAAGAAAGAAAGAGGAGGAGGAAAAAGGAAGGAGGAGAAAGGAGGAGAAGGGAGAAGAGAAGGAGTAAAAGAAGAGGAAGAGGAGGAGGAGAAAAAGGAAGAGAAAGGAAGAGAAAGAGGAGGACAAAGAACGAGAAGGAGAGAAAGATGAGGAGGAGAAAGAGAAGAAGAAAAGAGGAGGAGGAGAAAAAAAGAGGAGGAGAAGAAAGAGAAAAAAAAGGAGAAAGGAGGAAAAAGAAAAAGACAAGAGGAGAAGGAGGAAAAAGAGAAGGAGAAAGAAGAGGGGGAAGGAGGAGAAGAAAGAAAAAAGAGAAAGAAGATGAGGAGAAAGAGGAGAAAGAGGAGAAAAAGAAAAAGCATAGAGAAGAGGAGGAGAACGAGGAAAAAGAAAAGGAAGGAGGAGAAAGAAAAGGAGTAGGAGAAAAAAGAGTAGTTAAAAAGGAGACTATACTACTAGACTACTACTACTAAACTATATAATATACAAACTATACTACACTACTACTATATATACAACTACTACACAACTAACTACACTACATACTGCAAAAATTCCTTATTATTGTCGAAATACAGATCCTCAGACAATTAATCATTGACATTGGAAACCTCAAACACAAAACTTAAGTCGTTTTTAGTCTCATGAGAATTTAGTTTAATAGAGGGAATATTTGGGACCACGCACTGTACAACCTTGTAGGATTGAATAAAATGTTTATAGTCTGTTTGACAAGTGAATTATTTGTTGCACAACAGGAAAAAAATGTCCTAAATTCAACAAAAGGTCCACTGAAAGCAGAAAAAACAAATTTAATTCACTGCAAACAAAACTCTCCAGCAGTGAAATTTGGCCACTAAAAAGCAAAGAACACATTTACAGGTCACAATGTTGAGAAGCATAAATAAAATAATGTCCTGCATGATCTCTCTCTAGACGCTGCTTGTCCCTGATTGGCTAATTGGCAAAAAAAGAAGTGATTGCCTTCTCTTCTGTTTAAATCCTATATTTCAGCTCTACTACAACCTTCAACCACCAGAGGGAGCCAGTATTCATCAAACAGCAGCAACAGGCCTCTTCATGAATCAGACCACAGTATTTACACTTACACAGCAGCAGCAGTAAAGGATATTGGGATGATTGACCCACAGAGTGTCGTTGAGCCAGTCGTTCCCGTTGTCCTGCTGCAGCATCTTCTCGTAGGTGATCTTCAACAGCCTCACGTCCTCCTCGTCGATGCCTTCGTTCCAGATGTCGTACAGGATGGTCATCTCCTCGAAGTCTGAGCGTGGTTTGAAGTAAGTGCGCGGAGGTGTGGTGACCGGAGACAGACTCCCCAGCAGCAGCTCCTCCCAGCCTCTGCGAGCTCTCCGTGTGGGCTTCACTATTCGCTCCTCGTCGTCGTACGACAAGAATCCATCTTCAGAAGGTACGACTGTCTGAGGCTCCACCTTGTTTCCCTAAAGTCCAGAGAGGTGCGCTCAGGGGACTTGGAGGACAGGTATGTCTCCTGCGGGACAGTCTCAGGGGGGAGTTTTAGACACTCCTCCTCTTCAGAGAGCACCGGGGTCTTCTTGGATTTCACTCGTGCAGTTTTCTTCTTGGATGAAGCAGCGTCAGGTGCAACAGGAACGTCCAGTGACAGAGATGAAGGCAGGTCGTCACAAACAGAAGTCTGGTTTGGTAAAACACTGAGCGGCGGCTCTTTGAACACAGATCCATCGTCAATGCTGGCCGAGGAGGTTTTCCTGTTCAGGCTTAGTGCTGTGGGGTCAGGGAACACAGGGGTGAAGGTTAAATCTCTTCCTGGTGTTCGTGGGACACCAGCACTAAGAACAGGAGACTGAGCGGGATAGGAGAAAGGACTACCGGGGACATGAGGGGAGCTAAGCAGCAGACTGCTGCCGGTCAGCGGAGCGTCACCTCCAGGCGTGATGGGCACCGTGTCGGTGCTCTGAGACTTGCCCAGACTCCGAGCTCGCTCCAACAGGTCCCTGCCTGGTGTACGCGGGATATCCTCGTCTGTAGGAAGTCGAGGCCGCTGGGGGAGGTCCGGCAGTGAAGCGGGGGGCGGGTGAAGGAGGGAGCGCCCCTCCAGAGAGGGGTGAGGAGGAAGAGGGAGGTGCATTAAAGATGCAAGAGGTTTGGGGGCAGAGGAGTTTGACTCTACAGATGTTAGTGGAGCATCAGTGCAGGCCACTTCTTCTGCTTTACCTTTTGGTTTGGACTCTTGGTCATGATCCTCCACAATGCCAGTTGGTGTTGGAGGTCGAACTTTTGCAAGAAGCTCCCGCGACCCAGAGTTCAAAGCTGCAGTTTCCCCACTTGTGTCTTGCTCTTCTGCAAAAAAATATTTAGATATTTCAGAATAATCAGGTCAAAATGTCAATGGGAAATGACAAAAAGAGAGATGTTTGAGCTTCTCACCTGGAGGTGATGGAGGTCTGGGTTTCTCCTCGGTTCTTCTTTAGGACTGGGCGGTCTGCCTGTGGTCTTGGCTGGGACGTCCACTTTACCTTTGAGGTCCTGCTTGTCCTCTGTGAGACGTCTCACTGGAGAACTCGGTGCCTCTTTGACCTCAGGCTCGCTCTCGACGTCGAGGAAGAAGACGATGAAGATGAGGATGAGGACGTCTTTCTGCTGCCGTCCTCCATCTCGCTGCCTCTGTCCTCTTCCTCCTCACTGTCCTCTTCCTCAGAGCTCACCTCGTACTCAGACGAGTCCGAACTCTCCGACCCAGAGTCTGAGCTGGTCTTGGACACGACAGACTGCGCTCCTTCTGTGACAGTAAAGACAAAACAATCTTAGACTAGAGTGTTTCACAGCTGGAACCTTTTTGCATTTGTTATAGATTATTTAAGCTGGTTCAAGTTAAAAAACAACAGGTTGTTTTGCTGTTATGGAGAAGTTTAGCGTAACATGAATGCTTAGTGATGACCGTAGCAACTTCACCAAAATCACACTTTGGCAAACCTTTTTCTGCTCTATGGGTTTGTTAAATGTGGTTTTAAAATTTCACAAAAGCAACAACGCTGAAAAAATGATTGAACAATAATGGTACGATGTTAAATCTATAACTTTGTTCTCTCATTGTTGCTCAAATGTATTTTAATTGAACATTTTACTAATTCTGTATTTTCTTGTTATCAATGTGACAAATATAAACTTTGCATTTATATTTACTTCTGTTTTCACTCTCCTCTTACCTTTGCTGCTGCTCTGTCCTTAATAAAAGAGCGCGTAACTAAAAAAGCTGCTTGCTACAATGATTCAAGCTAATCACTATCAGCAGATTTGAACAGGAAGTCAATGGACCTGTTTATGTTACTAAGCCGCTTAGATCAATATTTCGATTTGAAAGTCCTGATACAGTGAATGTAAGCAATAAATAAACAACTAAAGTTTGCAGTATATTCAAGGATAATTGAAACAGTGATTTATGAAGCTCAGAGCAAGAAGACCTCATAGACAGGATTACTGAAACAAATGAACAAAGTTTACAGTGTAACTCACAATTATTTTTAAAGGAACACATTATTTTCTAGTTTTGAGTAAGTTTTGACTGTCTTAAAATATGATTGAATGACAAGATATGTAAAATAAGTAGTTTTATTACTGAAAATAAAATGTCAGAAATGTCACTTCACTTTAAATAAGAATAAAACTTGCTTGTTCTAGCGGTATATTTTCACTTTTTTCCATATCACCTTTTTAAGTCATTTTTTTTCCAGTGTAACGCTGTTTAATTTGGCCTGTGAAGAGGTTCTGAGATTTGTTAGAAGTGTCTATGATAAACTGAATAAATTTGTTGTATAGACAAAATCAAGTATATTCTCCTAAACATGTTAATAATTTTGAACTTTGTGGTCTCTTCAACAATGAGGCTAAATTATAGATTCTTATCGACTTATTATTAACAAGTGCAGCTTATGTATAGTATTTATTTTTTATCTTTAAATCGAGTTGGTGTTGTGTATATTCAGCTGTGCTCAATAATGTGGACATAACGATAGTGTTGTACTAATTTGGAAGGCCAGCTTGTTAATTATCATTCCTCTTTTTCTTTAAAAATTGATTTTGTTCAGTGTCTTAAAAATGCATACTATGAATCACCTGGAAAGGTTAAATATGAAATATTGTATCCTTTTATTTAGAGCAAAATCAGCCTCTGGGACGATCCAGACTCAGATTTCTACTGTAAACCTCCAAATAAAAAAGTCCCCAAAACACATTTAATAGGACTTTTGTATTGGATCTGCCTAGATTTTTTTTGAGTATTTTGGTCCTAAAACTCATTTTTCCTCAATTACCTTCAGCTTTTACAGGGACTTGTCAAAACCCAAAATATGCCAAATATCATGAGTCATTTATGTCTCAGCTGTAACACCACCTTTTACCAAAAAAAAATAAGGCGGATTTTAGATTTTGTTTTTCTTTTGCTTGGAGAAAGTTCTCACTTCTGATGAGACTGATGGACATCAGAAGCAAAAACTACAGAGACACAGCTTTAAAAAGACCCCAGCCATTTGCCTGAGCTCCAGAGGATCAGGAACAGTTTTAGTTTGAATTTAGACGATTGAGGTGGGGAAAATAGGCCGGAATGAAAAGGGGTTAAGATGAATTAAACAACTTTTTGGCCAAAAATAATAAAAGCATGTTTTTGTAATTTTAATGTCTTTGTTACACTAAAATGAATAAAAATCTCCATTGTTACTTTGAGGTTGCATGGACATAACATTGACTGTTATTTGGTCATTTCTGTATTTTTCATATTTTTTTTTTTTTTTTTTTTTTTTTTTTTTTTTTTTTTTTTTTTTTTTTTTTTTTTTTTTTTTCACATATTTTTCATGATTTAGTCGTTTTCAAACAGACCTTCATCTGATGAGTCTGAGGATGCTTCGGAGGAGTCCTGCTCCTGCTCTTCGTCGCTCTCAGCTTCACTCTCCTGACAAACACAACAGCATCAGCATCAAACCACAGTGGAAAACACACAGATATCGTGTTGGACTGGTCTTACTTTGCTGATCGGAGCCGGTTTAGGCTCAGTCTCCTCTGGCTCTTCTTCTCGATCAGACAGAGATTCGTCTTTCTCGATGTGTCTGCTTCTTCTCCTTCACTGTCCAGTTCAGAGGACGAGAGTGTCGTCTCTTTGCTGCGGTGCCGTCTCCGTCCATCTTAGATTCATCTGAAGGTTTAGTTTCATCCTCGAGTCCGTCGTCCACCGGTGTGGAGGGACGAGCGCGTTTGCTTTCATTTACTGCAGCAGCATCAGGAGGACCTTTTCTCTTCACCTGCAAAAACAACACAACAGAGTTCATTCACAAAGAAAAAACAAAAACACACCAATAAAACAAACCACATTTTGTTATTTATTACACTGTGTATGACAGGTAAAGATAAAACACAGTGAACATGATTATATTTAAGATTGTACTAATTATTTTTGCTTATTTTCTTTTTCGTTTCTAACTTTCTATGTTCAGAGTCAAAGTTCCTTGCCTGGAAAATCCAGACAATATTTATCATCTGGTCACCTCTTTCAAATTTCAGTGTGCATGATTGACAGATTAATAAGCCAATCAGGGAAAATAAATATGGCTGCTTACGACAAAAAAAAAACATAGAAAAACATGAAAAAATATCCAGTGAAACCTAAAAAACGTTGCAGATTTCTGCAGAATTTAATGTGAGGTGAGTGAAGTTAGATTTTGGTCTAAATGACAAACGATCAATCTGCGTCGCACAAATAAACTAATCTGATTGGCTGGTACATTGTGGATTGAAACATTTCAAAGAGAAGACACGCACATTTGAGTCTAAGCTGGCGTGCCAGACCAAATCGTTTCAAAATTAAGAAGTCTGCACAGCCATCAGCTCCAAAAAGTTTTAATGGAAAACCAAAACATTACGTTTCGGGCATCAGCCCTTCATCAGATTCTTCTTCTTCACATTGTGGACTGAACACAGACGAGGGAGCGGTAACAAGACCCACTCAATTTGTTGAAGCGTTTGCTCTGGATCCCAGGCAACACCTTTCGGTATGAAAATATCTCCAGGTCCACCTATCGTTCTCCACAATATTGTCACAATAGAGTTCAAACTATGTTTACAACCAAAACTGGAATGAAACACAAATTTTTCATAGTCCTCATTTAATTGTTTGGATTTGTTTACATAAAAAGTGTGTCTTGAGATAATCTATTTTACAAAATGACAAAACTGATAAAAATGTATGTTATACACAGTTATCCATGAAAAAAATCTACATGAATGACAATCTGACAAATGATCATACCTGGTAAATGTTTAAACGCAGAAAGTGTCAGGTGTATGTAATGTTTTTGGATTTTTGATGCAATGTGTCTTTTTGATGACAAATATATCTGCTCTATTTGTCAAAATCTTCATAAATTGCAACTTAGCAGCAGTAAGAGTATGATAACATCAAAAAGACTTAATAGTAAATGTGATAATCTGTTCTACAGGCTCCATGTTTCTTACCTTGAAGGACGGCAGGCGGATGGCTCCTCGCAGACCGATGCCCAGGCCCATTCCCTCGTAACCTAAAGCTTCTCCCTTGTTCCAGTTTTCCAGCAGACTTGAACCCATCGTCTCTTTAGGTTTAGGTTTGGATTCTTCTTCTTTACCTTCGGCTCCTTTTACTGGTGTCAAAGATGCCTGTGCAGGAATATTCAATGGATTATTATATTATAAGCAACAGTTCTCTCGACTAAAGACTTTAGACGTTTGCAATTACCAAAAACTAGTCCCAACATTCTCCCTGTTTAGTCAGAGGAACTACCCTGTCCCCATGTTTGTGTTCACACAGCTACAGTTTCGTTAAAGTGAGTCTAACTGGCTTTAACATTAGCATTTGTTTCATCTGGAACATTTAAATAAGCAAATAAGTTGTGTTAACAAAACAAAAGTTGTCTTTTTTGTTTCCACATAAAACTATGATCGACAAAAGGTAAAAACGTCACCAAATTACTAGTTTTCACTGTAATTCCTAGTAATAGTTAGGCTACTATTTACAAATTAAATAACTATATTTAAATCATTTTCTTGAGGATAAGTGAAGTTTATCTAAATGTGAGAATATAAAACAGTTAACATGTAAATGTGTTTGTGTCACCAAAACGTTCTGGTCTGGCTGAAAGTACCTGCCCAGAGTAGGAGCGAATAAAGTTCCTAAAGTGTGGCCTCAGTTCATAGTTCCTGCTGTGTAAAGGCTTTCCACTGTAGGAACTTTTTCAGTTACTTTTTAGTTCTTGTCCTTATTTGGAAGTTCACACAGAGCAGGAATTATGGACCGGGGCCACACATTAGGAACTTTTTTAGCTCCTGTTTTGGGGCAGGTACTTTCCATTCAGACCAGAACCTTTAGGCGACACAAACACATTCACCATTTTAACTTTGTTTTGAAATATGATTTATACATTGTCATATTTAGATAAACTTTCCTCATCCTTGAGAAAAATGATTTAAGTAACTCAGAAGGTTTTTATTTAATTTGTAAATAGTAGCCTATAATATTAGGAATTACAGTGAATAATTTAGTTTTATTGTTAATTTCAGTCATGTTTTTAAGTTTTGCACATTATAGTTTAATGTGGAAGTGAAAAAAGACAACATTTCTTTTCCTAAAAACTAGTTACACCCACTTTCAGAAACTGTAGCTGTGTGAACTAGGGATGCCCTGATATGGAATTTCTGTATTGTGATTATTGCGAGATAAAATATCACGATGTAGCGATTATTCACGATTACAATTGACTTGACCAAATAACAGTGAAATACGTCATTTTTCCTCAAGTTTGTGACCAGTTTTGTCAATTTAAACTTCCTAAAAGAAACAAAAGAAAATATCTAAATGTGCTTTTTTTTTATTATATAAATTAAAAGACTTCTGTTTTGAAAATGGCTACATCTAAAATATTGATATTGGCAGATGCATATCTTTGAAAAGCAAATTTGTGATTATGTGAGCCTTAGATGTAGAATTTCAGAGTAGTAAAAAAATAAAAACTAAGCGTAATTATCTATCTAAATATTGCCTATTTTTTTTATATAAACCTACCTGGCCAATACCAGCTGTAACCAACATTATTAAATAACAGAATTAATTAAAAAACACTCCATTTTGCTTCTAAAATGGGCACGATTATTATTCTTTTCCTTTTACGATTTTATTGTGACTTGAATCCTCACGATTATCGATTAACCTAATAATCTTAACATCCCTAGTGTGAACTCTAACATGAGGACAGGGTAGTTCCTCTGACTAAACAGGGACTGGAGAAATGTGGAGACTAGTTCTTGGTACTTTCATGTGGGGAAATGCCTTATGAGCCTAAAATGGGACAGGAACTAAAAAAAGTACTAAGAAAAGAAAAAAGTGTGAAGAGGACTTTAGTTACCTTAGCTGAGCGCTCCTTCTTGTCCCACCATTCGTCAAAAGCCCTAAAGGCCACGACCTCCACCATTTTGCGATTGAGGTCCCTCTTCATGATGGCTTTGAGCTCTTTGACGATCACCAGCAGCACTCCGTCCACCGTCGCTTTATGAGGATCGTCCTTCTGAGAGTCGTATCCGGGCGGAGGGACTGTGGGGTTAAACTTTGGTACGCTAGCATGCTGCCACTGTTGCCCGTGAGCGCCAGCCCCACTCACCGGGGACTCGCTCATGGACAGAGGCGGGTACGGGCCTCCGAACGCGTTGTCCATGTAATGTGGGTAAGAAGAGTAAGGCCCTCTCTGTGCCATGCGACTCAGGACCTGCTGCTGCATCTGGAACGACATGGGGACAGTGCTCCATTGTTCCCACCGCAGACAGTTCATGAGCTCCATCTGCATCAGGGGCATCATGCCGTGAGTGTACGCCCCCATGTGAGGCAGCATGTGGTGGGGGACTCCGTGAGGGTCGGTCAGGTAGTGGTGGTGTGCGATGGGGTAACCGGACTGGTGCAGGTGAGTGAAACTGGAGGGATGCAGACCCAGTGTTTGCATCGGAGACATGGCAGAGTTAACGACAATGCCTTTGGCGCAGTCTCCTCCGGTGATGGGTGTGCTGGGCATCTCGTCATCAGAGATTTCCATGTCTTCTCCTGACGACTGATGGCCCTGAGAGAGAAAGTCAGATAGAAGAAATTAGGTCTGGGGCATTATATCGCTGAAAAGATGCAAAGCTTAATGAATATTTACCTAGCAAACCCTTAATCTGAAAGGTCTCAATGATAAAATGTTAGGTAGAATGTAATGTTGTAATGCTGATTTGTGTGCATAGACTTTTTAGCTGCGCATATGATAATGCAGATATAGATTAATAAACACGATGAGTATTTTGGAACGTAATAAGATTGTATAATAATCACGATAATTCTTGTATTATTGTGAAAATTTTGCAAGCTATATATTATTTCTAAAATAAATGTATTTTTTAATTTTGTGGCGATTTTCGGTCTAATTGTATATGTAATTTTTTTCTCGTTATGTGATTGGATGGGCAGTGGCTTAACTTTGAAGAAGTGAACGGAAGGGACTGTCCGCATATACCTGAAGAAGGTCGAAGGAATGAAGCCTTGAGCCTTTTTCTCCTGCGCACCTGTCGCCTTTTTAGGGGGGCAGAGTTTATTTAATTTAATTTAATTTACCTTTATTTAACCAGGGAAGGCCCACTGAGATTCAGAATCAGTTTACCTCAAAGCATTATATAATTTTACAATATACTGTCACACAGTTCTGTTGTAGGGCTGCAGCGATCAATCTAGTAATCGTACCCAGTCGGCTATAAAAATATATAATATATTTAAGAATTATAATCACAAGTGGACTATACATAGGGCGAGACAGACAGATATATAGCCGATATTTAGTTTTTTGTTTTTTTTGTATATAGGCCCTCAGTTTTGTTTGATACCTGATGAGGCAGTAGTTTGTGCTTTTCCTCTGTGTAAAGCTGCACTCATAATGATCAGCTGAGCTGAGATTTCTTTTATTCATAAATCTTCAGTTTTAATTTGATCATGAACATGTATTAAAGGTGCATTGTGTAACTTTCTGAAAGTTGAAAGTCATTACACAATTCAGAAAAGTAAGAAGGTTAAAATTATACTTTGGGACTTTCTGAATGGAGATGAATAACATTCATTTACACTTTTAGTATCTATTAATGACAAAATATGCATTATTCAGTCAATTTTGACAAAGTTGTGCAGTGCCTTTAGTTTATTCTTGTTCTATGACTTTGGTGCAACACAAGTTTTAAAAAGTGCTTGTTTGTTTGTCATTTGAATAATATGAATATCTTTCATGAGCGTCATTACATTGAGTGAAGAGACACACATAATAGTGAATAATAGTTTAGGCTCATTCAAACTAAAATAAAAAAAAATCTACCTAAAAATTGGCCTTGAAAATCATTGATATTGGTATTGGTATTTGCTGACAAAATTTTAAATATCGTATCGGCTCATTACAGTCAATCTCTCAAAGTACAACACATTTTGGTCGACCAAGACACCACTGAGTTATTACTCTATTAAGTGACTTAACACAAAATGCGAAATTATAAATGTCTTTGTCTCTTTTTGAAGGCCTTTTTTTTACTGCACGATACGCTTGAAATTGAATTATTACATATCTTCAAAACAAGTTCACAATAATATCTAAAATTGCTATAACGCCCGGCTCTGTTCACGACCCAGACAAAATCAAGCAAGGTCACTTCAGGACAAAGTGGAGATATTCTTTTTACAGACAAAACAGTGCTTCCATTAAGAACACAACATTTACACACATTTATTGCTGTTCAATTAGATTATTAAGTCAGCTACAGTTTATCTTAGTGAGGCATTAGTTTAGTCATTTACTGATCAACCTGTAGCAGCCGTGATCTAATTAAATGACTTTTGATATTTGCCAGGCCTCATTTTGATCTCCTGACATCAGCCGCAAAAGAAACGAAAGTACAACAAGTGCAGGAGTGAAGTGTTTGGGAGTGGCGCTAACCAAATGACCTGCTTGTGCTGTTTGCTTTGTGGTGAGCTGAAACGTGAGACGCTTCGGCCAATCCCGGCTGCCGAGCTTGTAAAACCAGGAAGTGTGTGTCAACAGC
The DNA here is from genome assembly GCA_038363315.1 of Mugilogobius chulae. Lineage (NCBI taxonomy): Eukaryota > Metazoa > Chordata > Actinopteri > Gobiiformes > Gobiidae > Mugilogobius > Mugilogobius chulae. The sequence goes on along the minus strand of CM076409.1, from coordinate 2,191,912 downwards.
CAAACAGACAGCGCTTTCCTATCTGAGCGAGCTGACAAAGGCTCTGCTAAAGGCTCTGTGAAAACCCAAACATCTGGAAGAGTAGATACAGTTTATTCACATTCAACTGGTCACATCTAGTGTTTCTCTTTTTACTTTTTACATTTTTCAAGAAATATCTGTATTTTCTACTCCATATAATTTAAAATTGGAAATTGTTTTCCTCCTCTTAAACCAGTATAGACCTGCAGTGCTGCTGTGTCTCATTGCTCAGTGAACAAATGATAATCATCAAAAAACAATATATGAAAAAACAACTTTGTAGGGTTGGGACGAGATCTCGCCAGATCAAACTGTCCTGATACTGTGCGCACACACTGAACTGTCTCGTGAGATTTTTCCATGGTCATGAGAAATTAAGTTTTGTATCTTTGAGCAGCTGTAGTAAATATTCTCCTCCACACACAGACTTGTAGCAGACTTATTCTGACAGAAAACAGTCTAAACTCTGTCTCAGTTTTATTTCGTAAAGATAGGACCAATATTGACTGAGATAATTAGTCCTAAACATTGTAAAAGTTAGCGCGAAAAATATATAATCGTCAAATATACGCGCGGACATCGCAGGAACAGCGTAATGTTTTTCACACTTAAACATAGTTTAAAATAGATCCACAAAGAGATATTTTGACCTATATCATCAATAAGTCTCTTCATCTGTGCGTGTCTGGTCCCTGTCACGGAAACTCGTATCGTTCAAATAATAAAAATCCAAGGTGATACACATAATAAAAGGCAAAGCTAAACTAAAAGAATATAAACTAACAATAATAAATAATACAAATCAATTTTGTTATTTGCCTTGTTTAAATTGAAACAATTAATGCAAATGATTTAATCTCGTGGACCCAATCCCATGGCTCGTCTCGTGAAAATTCTGTCTCGTCCCATCCCTACAACTTTGTATACCGCAGAAAATACATCTCTAGATTGACTAAAATGTTTTACAAGCTGGATTTTAATCTTTATTTCTAATTTTGCTTGTTGGACCTGGATAATTTGACTTGTTTTGAGATGTTTCTGCCTTGTGTCAATTAATTTGTTCTATTTTAATCCAAAATACTTAAAAAATACATTTTTAGTCACCCCACAGACAAGCTCAAATCTTTTTATAAAGTCAGAAGTGTTTTGAAACAAATGATATGTGCTGTCAAATTTTAATAATTTTATTCTAAACTGGCTAAAACGACTAAAATTAAGATGAATAATCTGAATTCTAGTAGTTTTAATAGTTTTCTGCAGTATGATTGTACTTTTTTATAGTATATTATTACTATATTAGATTAGTTTTATTTATATAACAGGGAAACTGTACAATATGAACATTTTTAAAGATTTCAGACTAATCGATTAACTTGCTGCCGGCCTACATTCAAGTAGAAATGAATTGTACTTTATCCACCTTTTTATTGGTTTTGTTTCTGTGAAGTGAAGCTCTCATAAACAAACATAAAAAGGGAAAGTCTTCTAGTACTACTTCTGAAACTAGACTCCACTTCCTGTCTGGCTCCTGTGAGTAACTGCTGCTGCTGCTTCACAACAAAAACACACGACACTGAGAGAAGCGTCAGTAAAAGTCAGATTTCTGTCTACGCAGGTACAGTACTCTAGTAAACAGGGATGGGCTGATACCTGTAATGGAGTTTTGTCTTGCTACTGCGGTTGACAAAGTGTCCTCAATAAAGTCCTATTTGCACGGCCTAATATTTACCTTTGGACCTCATGTAAATTGTAATAATTACTGACGTCGTTTGAGTTTCTGCTCCTGTGTGATTCGTCCATGTCTGTAAAAATGTCTTTAAAGTTTCTCCCGATTTTTAGCTCCTGTAATTCCCAAACTCTGACGTCCTCTCGTCATTCTAAAGCCGTGCGAATGGGCTGGACGATATTGACAAAAATGAATATCTTGATCACTTTCTGGCAAATCTCAAAGGGACTGTACTCGAACAAGATAACTTAAAAGCAATTTCCCCTAGCACTGATGCCTTGTTAATGTATCTATTCAGGTGGAAATTAGTCCCCAAAGTCCTGTCTATGTCTAATAAAATCCCGTTTGTGTGCAGCTTTTTCTGTTTTGTTTTTAGCATTGTGGCTAACTGTTGTTAGCATAGTGACTCACCTCGCTGCTAAAAGCTGTGAAAAAACATTAAAACTCATCATGATGAACAATTCTGAAGCTCAGAATGCATTAGCTACGTGAGGAAATCATGTAGACTGAAGGAAAAAGGTTAAAATTAATAATTTCTGTTTGTTTACATTTTTAGGATGCAAAAATCTGGTACAGTCAATATATGGACGATATTTTGCCAGTCTCACATAAACCGATCTTCAAACTCGTTACTATATCGGGAAAACTAAATCTAAAATTGATTGAATGACTTTTTACATGACTTGTTTGAGTGTTGATAATGATTTGACTTTATTTAATAAAGATTTGCCAATAGAAAAGTAAATTTAGTTCTTATTTCAATTGAAGACGTTTTATGCTTGTTCCATTGACAATCTTAGTCCAAACCAAACCAATAAAAATGATCTTAAAGTGCGTATGACAGGTTGTAGTACATTTTTGGTAAAATATAGCAAACATGATTATGATTAAGATTTGACTAAACATTTAGCTTGTTTTTACCCAATTTGGTTGTTTTTAGGAAGTTTATTATTGTCTTTTGTCCAGTAAATATGACACATGTGGAGGGGAATCTACAAATGTTACCATAGCAACCACATTGTAAATCTGGGCCTAGATCAACATAACTAACCCAGAAGTGACAACGTGACAAAGTATTATAACTTATAAGACTTTAACTGTGTTAAATTATTGCTTAAACTCCCAGTAAAAAGTGTTAATTGTGTGTATAATGTCTTTTTGATGACGTATGTGGAGGGATTCTGTTAGAACTCAGATAACTTCCTCTCATTTTTACCTTTTGTTTGTCAATTTCTTCATAAATTGCAACTTAAACTGAAAACTATGATAAATATTTACCACAAAGACTAACACACCAAACTAAGTCAAAATTAGAAAAATGTGTTAATCTGTCATATGGGCTTTAAAAGAAGTAAAATAAAACCTATTCCAGGCACATATTGGCTTGTTGTCAAATGAATTACAAAAGTGCAAACATCTCCCACGATAACCTAATTTTTGTGAAGCGCTTATCTACAAACAATGATAGAAATAAACTTACTTTGTCTATTACAAAGTTTAAAGCATCACTTAGGTCATTTTTATTGTAAATGAGCTCTTTTGTAGGATGTTTTTACTGCACGATATACTCGATATTAAATTTTTGCATATCTTAAAAACAACATTCACGATATTATCTAAATTTCTATATATTGCCCAGCTCTACGAATGCATACGTCTGTGTTTTTAATTCATGAACGGTTTATAAATGAATTAATAATGACTCTGCAGCTTATTTTACCTTCAGATTTGAACTAAATTATTATTACTATTCTTGACGGATCAAACTATGATTAAAAGTCTTTGACCCGGAAGTACCACAACCTCGTTGTCGTAAAAACGGAAGGAATTGTATTAAACAAATATATTCAGTTCTGGACAGCTTGTACCACCACAGTCTCAGTATAAACCTGTGGGAAACACTGTGACAGATTTACAACTGCAACCAGTTAATTAAAGGAGACGTATTATGTCAAATTCACTTTTCTAAGTTTTGACCTTGTTATAATGGCCTTCCTTCACCATTAGTTTACTCAAAGTTTTATTTGAATTGATTCATGCATGTTGGAGTAATCTTGTTTTGTTCTTCAGCTGCAGCTCAAGTGCTCAGAATATCCCTGTTCTCACCTACCACCTATCCCCTCCCACTTGTCTGGATTTACTTATTATAATTCAAAAGATTAATACTCAAAGTGAAGCATATATGGCTCAAATTTGTCCCAGAGACACTTTCCAACAATAATAATTTGTTATTTAAAATCTGTGGCTTTTTACAGTTAAATTTTCAAATGAAGAGGCGGGGCTTATCAGTTCTGCAGTTTTGAACAGGAAGTCAGTAGAGCTGTTCCTATTTTTAATCTGTTTTAGATCAACTTTTACAATGAACCAAAGGTAAATTACTGATCTGCATATGTTCTAGTTTCTTACTTAATATATATAAAAAAAACACAATAGGTCCCCTATAATATATTGCAAACAAAAGGCGTTTTCCTACATGAAAGTACCAAGAAATAGTCCCCATATTTCTCCAGTCCCTGTTTAGTCAGAGGAACTACCCTGTCCACATGTTTGTGTTCACAGAGCAACAGTTTCTGAAAGTGGGACTAAGTAGCTTGAGCATTAGCAGCTGTAAAGTCTGGAACATTCAAATAATTCACTAAGTGGTGCTAGGAAAACAAAAGTTTTTTTTGATTCCACTTAAAACTATAATGTGCAAAACTTAAAAACATCACTGAAATTAATAATAAAACTAAATTATTCACTGCAATTTCTAATAATAGTTTTATATGCTTCTATTTACAAAATAAATACATACATTTTGGGAGTTACTGCCTTTAAATCATTTTTTCTTAAGGATAAGGAAAGTTGATCTAAATGTGAGAATGTGTAAAACATGATTCAAAACAAAGTTAGTGTTGTAAATGTGTTTGTGTCACCAAAAGGTTCCTGGTCTGACTGGAAAGTACCTGCCCCAGAGCAGGAGCTAAAAAAGTCCCTAAAGTGTGGCCCCAGTCCATAGTTCCTGCTCTGTGTGAATGCTCCCAAAATGGGACAGGAACTAAAAAAGTACTAGGAACTGAAAAAAGTTCCTACAGTTGGAAAAGGCCTAAAGTGATTATTTCAAAAATATACTAATTCAGCAATTGAATAGTTGTTAACTTACTGCACACCAGATCTGAGCAAACTGCAGCCAGTTTAATCAGGTTCCCAGGATGTTTTGAGAGGCAGTGTTACTTTTTGTTTGTTTTTTTTGATTGATCTAGCCATGGAACATAATAATAACTTGTGACACAAATGAACATGGTTTGGCCCTCCGACACTTATCTGGATTTGAATATGGCCCTCGGGAATAAATAATTGCCCACACCTGCTATAAACAGATTTAAAAGACTAAGTGCTGTGAGAAGGTGTTTTAGGACATGTGTGAAAAGTATGTTTTACAGCAACAAATAGTATGTATTAAACCAATTCAAAGTTAAGCATCTTGAGTTTAGCAGATTTCGCTTAAGTTGTCTGCCGGTGCAAATGAAACAAGACTTTTTCTACTTGAAATAAGAAAACACATCTTGTTCCTTAGAAAAAGTAACTATTTTAACTTGAAGTAAGAAAAGACATTGTGTGTCTTTTGAATCAACACTGACAGACACAGTAATTTATCTGTTTAAGCCAATAATAACCAGTGTATAATGAACTCACGTCATTTTCACTTGTCTAAACTATAGTTTTAAAGTGTTTGTTGCAGTTATAGCTGAATTTCAGATGATATCGTGAATGTTGTTTTGAATATGTGCAAAATTGAATATTGAGTATATCGTGCAGTAAAAACAAAGCTAGTTTATAATAAAAAATAATAAATAAGTGATGTTGTACTTTCTAAAGACAAGCAAGTTTAATATAAACTGTATCAGATTTGTACATTTTTTTTTTTTATAGTGCTTTACTATAAAATAGTGTCATTAATTTATAAACAGCAATTCAAGTAATAAGAACAGAAAATACACAATAATTGTTTGCATTTTAAATTGTTTTATCAGCACTACCAACCTCGACGTCCTGGAAAGAATTTGTGACTTTACGTCTTACAAGAAAAAGTCGGGATCGCTGCATTAACTATTCGTGAAATAGGAAAATAGTTTATAATGAAGATTGCTGCACTTTTGATTATTTGACAAATATTGATTGATATAAACACACTAGAAACATGACCATCATAAATGAGAAACAAGGACTTGTGCCTCATTAGTAGTATTTCACATGTTTTGAGTAGATTTTAATTTCTTTTGAACCTGATTGCCGAAGAACAAGTATAAAATATCTGTACTAACTACTGTAATTTCTGCCCTATTGAGCGCACCTGAATATAAGCCACACCCACTAGATTTAAGTAAGAAAAATGATAAAGTACATATATAACAATAGTAAGTCTATGAGAATCTATAATTTGCTGCATTGCCTTATAAGCCGCATAGTTCAAAGCTCATGAAAAAAGTAGCGTTTATAATCCAGAAATTACGGTAATTTGAAATTATGAAAACTTGTGTTCTTGAGTAATGGCTAAATTACTTCTTCTACTTTATTTAAGACAGACAAACCTGCTCAAATCATAATAAACACTACATCAGGACTATTCAACTTTATTCTCCAGAGGGCATTCCGGGCCATGGCTTCTGGGCCGGGCAGTTGCACAATACGTTGTACTTTTTTACACAAGGTGAAGTTGTGCCAAATATTCACAGAAATAGATTTGTTTTTATAGTGATAATCTGAATCGGGAGAATCTCTGCATTAATCCAGAGTTAAACTGGACTAAACCAGGCATAAAGCAGAATTAAATCAGGACTGAAGTATGCACTGTGTAAAAGACAATTTAAATTGAATAATGAGTGAATAAGTACTAAAATAAGTCATATTTATTTCTTTGTTTGAGCATATTTTACTGTCTTCAAAGAAGATTTACCAATAAAACAAGAGCTAAGTGGATTGTTTGGCTAAAAATATGAAAAATACTATATTTTCTTACTGGAAATGAGCAAAAAAAAAAGAAAAATACACTACATTTATTAGCAAATCTTTTCAGATACTTATTGATTAAAGTTGGTCTCAATTCTTGAGCTCAGAACTAAATCTACAAACAAGGAGGAAAAATGTTTTTGTAATATTTTAAGAGTGAATGAGGCCGGTTTAAATCCTTGAAGGGCCAATTTGGCACCCGGGCCTAAAGTTGAATAGGCCTGCACTACATTGTTCAATCAATTTTAAACTTGTTAGAATATTTAAGGTGTTTTTTTTCCAGTGTAACTAACTCAACATAAATGTGCTAATACAGGTTTAGCACATTTATGTTGAAATGAAATTCAAACAAAAATTATGAGATTATCATTTTTGTCAATATCGCCCAGCCCTAGTTGCAGCCTAGTGAATATATATAAAAAAATAATTAAATTCAGTTTTCTTACCATGTCCATCTTGTCTGTCGGCGTGTGTCCTCGATAATGTCCATCTTTGTAGTCACTTTTACTCCTCTTGTCCCGCAGAGGTGAGCTGATTCTCTTGAGAAGGAAAGCCGTGGAGGGGATGGGTTCGTCGTCGTCAGAATCGGGTAGCGGTGTCGGGCTGATGTCCTCCAGGCCCGTGCTACAAGGTCGGAGTTCTGCTGGACGCCCTGGGAGCTGCCAGTGTAGGGGGAATCGGGGAAAGCTGAGAGGACGAGGAGGAAATGGGACTCCCCTCCATCCGCACCTCTGTGTCCGAGTCTCGCTCTGCTAGGAAGGGAAGTTTTGTCCTTTTTTCCTTCAGCAGCATCTCGATCCTAGAATCCAGACTGTTTCGTTCTGAATCCATGTTCGGGGAGCCGGGAGAGGGGCAGCGTTCTGGGGTTTGAGGAGGTGGCGTGGTCGGCTGGGGGACAGGTTCGGGTGGAGGCTCAGGTATAGGCGGAGTTTCTGGTCTGTCTTTGACCGGGACAAACTCGGGAGGAGCTTCAGGAGGAGGCTGAGGTGGTCGTAGATACGCCGTTTCTCTCTGAACAGGATGATGGAAGGCAGGTTCTGCGGGAGGGAACGCGGGAGGCAAAGGGGTCTGGTAAGGGGAGAACGCTGACTTGAAGCTGGGCGTGGGTGGGGTGGGAGCTGTGTAGTTGTAGGTGGGTGTTGGTGGTGGAGGTTCAGGCGGAGTGACCTGCTGCTGCTGCTTATATGAGACTTGTTCTGAAGATGAACTCCGGTACATGTTGCTTCGATACTGTGGCCGCTCCGGACGCCGATTGTAAGCATCCTGAAACTTACTCTCGTGTCTGCGGGATTTGTAACTCGAAGAACTCTCGGCCCGGCTGGATTGATACGCAGGCGTGGACTGTCGGGAGGAGTAGTTGGAGTCTTGGGAAAAGGGTGTACTGGCCTGACGTGGGGTGTGAGGTGTTCCCTGGGACTGTGGCGTGTCCTGCCTTAGGCTGGAGTAACCGGCCTCTGAGGACAGAGGAGTCGTGGAGTTGCTGGGGGGCAGTGTTCCTCCCGCAGCACTGCTCTCAGACAACCTGCGAATGGGCTCACAAGCCTTAAACAAAAAACAACACATGGTTAGTGAGATGGGTAATGCTTTGTAATTCTTAAAAAGTGTATCACATTGGAAGAGTTTTCATGTCAGGTTCTAGGACACATACTTCTTGTTGTAAGTAAAATGTAGTAATGTTATATCATACAAAGGGACATTGTGCTCTTTCTAAGAATTTAAAATATATAAAAGCAATTACCAATAAGGCTTCTGCGAGTGTTCGAGGGGAAACTTCTTTCGCGTCATCACTAGCACCAACAGGCAGGGTGCGCGGTGTGTAACTTCCATTCATAAGAAGCTGAAAGTACCGAAGGCGATTCTCTCCTAAAAAATGTATAAGTTTGTGCTGATAAATATGCAGCAGACAACTTTATGTATGTGTTTATACTGTGTCAATGCATGCATCTTAAAGAAGAAAAACAATCAACACCAGATTCTATGTGATAATTGTAATGAAGAGCAAAACGATATACAAATAGTCTTATTACAATAATGCATAGTGCACAACTTTTTACAATGGTTACATTTCAAATAGATTGATTAAAGTAGATTAATGTATAAATAAATTAATGTTCATATAAAGATTATTAATTAAATGTTTTTCCAGGTTTTCAGCCCACATGGCCTTATATGACACCAACAGATACAAAAAATAAATAATCTTAATTTTTTAACACATTGAAAAGATTATCTTAATAAATAAAAAGTATATGTTTTAGATATACAGTAGTTCAATTTTTTCTAAATCTGTCAGAAAGTAAAAGTGACATTCCTCCCAATAGAAACACAATGAAAGGGGACTGGTTGTGTTTGTTTACATGTCTGAAATTAGGCGCAGTGGGAGTACACAGCACCCTCTGCTCTGGGCTTATGGGACCAGACTCAGTTTGAAAGAAATTCAATTATCTTATTTTAACTCCCAGGATAATATCTGACTATGAGTTCATTTAAACAAGTAAATAATGGTGTTTTCTGAATATACAGCAATAATAAAGTGATTGTTTACCTTTAGGATCCAGCTCCACGTGGATGATATTTCCCATCACAGAAGTGTTGTGCAGCGTCTGCACAGCCACTTTGGCTGCTTTGACGGATTCAAAAACAACTTTGGCAATTCCTAAGTGCTTCTTGTTTTTCGGATTATACAGAATCTCAACCTCTTCAATTTCGCCGAACTTTTTGCACATGTCGGTAAGAAATCCTTCCCTTATGTTATCGTTCAGTCGAGCAAATGTTACCTCCTTTGGAGGCACCGGCCCAATGTAGCAGTCATCAATCTGCAAAGGAGAAAGTTGAAATAGTGGTTGAGTCTGACAGACGAGCACATAACAAACAGCAAAGACAAAACATGAGCGACTTGTTACACTTAGATGAAAAAGATGAATTAGCGATCAGTGTTTAGAGGGACTTTTGTGGCGGACTCGACATCCCTAAGATGAGTGAAGGGGGTGTGTCTGCCTCTTCTGACAGCACTTTTCCCACATGCAACAACTACATCTGCTTCGCACGTCTTCGGGAAAACTGTACCTTAAACTTGGGCACAGGTAAGTCGGTCTCTTTGTACTTTGTCCACAAGCGACCGATCCTCGGATCTCGAACTGAATCCACTGGAGGTAATCCGGGGTTCTGCGTTAAAGAAACAGAAGATGACACTGTTGTAATCGGTCCCAGTTTGACCTCACATGAACGTGTATGAAAGCTGTTTGACAGGGTTCAGACGGGGCTTTCTCTTGCATTAGACAGTGTGGACAGTCCGCTGGACCACGGCTCCACAGCCCCGCTGAACCCATCATGGAGGTCGGCTACTCTGTTACTATTGTGGCCGCTGTACATGCAGACACTTACGGGCATGCTGAAAGTCTGCCCATCATAGCGATACAGTTTGTGCGAGCCTTTCTTCAGAGCTGGGTCGATTATCAACTTGTAACTTCTCCAGTGGTGACTCCGCTTCTCCGTGGAGCCAGAATGACTGTCCATGCCGTTCGCCAAACCTGAAACGAGAGCAACGATCCAGCAGTAAAGCAGCGGCGCTGACACGGTGCTGCTGGAAACACTTACAACAACTACATGTAGCACACGCACGTTAGTGAAGCTAATGGAGATTACTACAAGCACACGTTGTAGAATCTAACAGATATCCTAGTTACGGAAACAGCAGAAGCGTTGGAGAAAGAGGGAAAAAGAACAAGCTTACTTGAACTCTGTTTTCTGCCATGGTCCTCGTTCAATCTGTTTCTCTCCCCTGGTTTGGACATGATTCGTCCAATAGAGTGCTATTTCGTTGTTTGACGAAAAGACAAAAATGCTTTCCTTTCGCCGCGTACATTACATGGTTTAGCTTGAAGAATACTGCCTCCTTTTAGGCGAGAGCCAACACATATTGTGCCTCTGGTCTGTAGCTTCTGTCTCTCCCACAATACACCACTAGGCTTATCCTCCTGCTATGCTAGCCGCACATTCGACACAAACATATTTTAGCTGTCTTTTACTCGTTTATGCCACAACAATAACGTAACAATTTACAGAACTTGGAATTAGTTAAAAATGTATTTTGTGGGCCTAGAATAACACAATTTTGTGCACACTCCTTCCCTTGTTTGTGTAGGAATCTGCTTTTTGGATTCACAAATAGAGAGAGCGTAGCTTAATATTTTCTTATGTGGCAGGGTAAAAATATGATTATGATATTTACGGAGCAGTTTACACGTTTATATTATAACCAAGCGAGCGAACACTGGGAATTACGATCAAAACATTTCACAGAGGTAGGCTATTATAGCATATGTCTGTCAATGTATCTCAATAGGTTCAACAAAACAAGCTGACTGTAAAAGCTAGCGTTAATGTTTTATGATGGTTACTCTTGTGTTTACCTCATCTGGCTGTTTTCTTGCACAGATATATCCTTTAAAGCCCATAGTTAAGGCTACGTGTAACAATGTAGACACGCCAGCATGTTTCTGTTTTCTGAAATATGTTTAGCTCTGCAGGCTATAAAACAACAAGTGTGTAACTTTGCAAATCTCTCTTTTTTTTTTTTTCCTTTTACGTTGAGATGATTTGTTTGTCAAACTAGAGTAGGTTTAGTTTTTTGCCATGGCTGGTAGGCTATGCACAGTAGTCGGGCAATTGGCTGGTTAATAGATGCAGCCTGCCTGTCCAATCAGAGAGCAGCAGCAGAGGAGCTGACTGCTATTAGAGGCACAGCTCAGAAGTCCTTCAACAGAGAGCAGAGAGAGGGGCAGAACGCTCTCAGCAGCCATTTTCCTGAAACAGGACTCATGGCCTATATGGGTTTCCTTTGTTCCTAAAGGGATCTTACATTTGACCTTCTTTGGACTATGATAAAACTATGATTGCACCCTTTAAAGGACTGAGAAGAAGGAAGATAATGTAATGGACATTTTGAACATTTTTCCTCTTCTTGGAATCCATCTTTGTCTTAACTAGGTCATGGCACACCCATAGCCTATAAAAGTGTTTCTACTTCTACTGAACATATGAAAGTGTTAAATAAAAAGTATTGTTTTAGGAATCACTAGTTCTGAAGTGAACATGATCTCAAAGTAGGCCTAATCTAAACATGTGGAAGATTGTTGGCATTTGTGGCCCTGTAGAATAGTTCCAATAAGTAAGTCATTTTTTATTCTTAATCTATATATTTAAAGTATATAAAGCATGCTTTTGTGAAATGTACCCTGTTCTTCTGTTTGAGATGTTGTCAGTTTTTCAAAATTAAACACGTACGTATGTTCTCAAAATGTGGATTTAATGGTAGACTATGAAAAGAATGTAATGTGCTGCAGTTATAGTTTAGGTGGGTTTGTTTTAAGGACTTAAATAACATATATACTGCTCTTTCAACAGCAGGGCTTCGACTGTGAACTCCCTGGAGTGAAAATACAGCCTTTACAGTCAAAACTAGGTTCAGACTGGCTGCTGACCACTTATTTTCAAAACCAGACATGTTTCTCATGCCTGTCTCTTAACAGTTGTTCCAACTTTTTGGGGAGTTGTTGAACTCTCTCTTTGACTTGACTTGGACTGAAGTGTGATCCTCCATATAAAATCTGTTTACCTCTGCTGTTTGAAGCTCTTTACACAGGAGGCCTAAACGCAGGCATTGGACCAACATTTGCAGCTTCATCTTCGTTTTGATAAAGGACAGGACGATATCGTCTGGAACAACAAGAAATCCATTAGCACAAGAGATATGAATCTAGCCTGGGACTATGCAGCTTTCCAAGTCTCATCCAATATGCCAACCACTTCTCCATGAGGACAGGATTACTGACAAGTAGGCAGTATTAAACTTCTTCCACATACATACATTTACAGGTTAATTGTAGTCTATTTTATGGCTCAGACATGGGCTGATGACCTTATTCTGATCCATGACCTTATTTAAATCTTAAACTCTGGCTGTAAACATATTCTCAAATAGGTTGTGGTGTAAACTTACAGTTGGTATTCAAATAAAATCCCAAAGATTTAAGAGTCAGACTGATTTAGAAGTGATTTCTTGCTTTTCCCTGAGTCCAAAAGACCAGTGGAGGTGTAAAAACCAAGTATGTACACAGGTTTCCTGATTTTCTCATCTCAAAATGGCTACTTCAGACACAAAGAGCAGCTCTGTGCTCTCAAATGTTACTGCGCCATTACTGGGTGAGGCTCAGCGCTGCTCGAGGAGAATGTGATATGTGTGGACAGCTCGAGTGTCTGTGGAGGCTGCTCTGCTGCCAGGACGTTTGCCTTATTAGGATCTTTCTTGGAATCAAGATGTATATTTAACAAAAATAATGATATGTGGAGAATCTGCAGTTTCTTGTGCTAGTGCTTCTTTACTGTTGGATTTGCCTGGTAACTACGGCAGTAATCCGAGAGCTCTGGCTGGTTGCCATGACAGCCACGCTGCCATATAAGGTCATGAGGAACAACACCGACAGGAGCCTCTTTGTCTGATCTGAAACAGGAGGATTGCCCGTACCGAGGATGGCCTTACTGTAGACGTGTTTATAGGCTTCTACTTTAGGATTGGCTTCTAGTAAACAAGAATATCATAATCTGTCTTTTTATTCGCTGCTGGAAGTGTCTGTTAAAGACACATTTCGCGTGGTTCGCGGGCCTATGAGATTTCTCCAGTGCATAGGCTACAGCCGACTGAACTAACACGTAGTCACACTGGCATTGGCAGGTGCTTAGATGTGTAACTCACGCTGGAGCGCGCGCTGCATTCCTGCTGGCAGGTCACGAGGCTTTGAGGCAGCACGAGCGCTCAGCCAACAACAACCCCCACTGCCGAGGTGGAAGAGCCTGCCCTTAAAGTTACGACAACAATGCTTGCATTGGCAGCAAATGGCAGGGTCTTATGGATGTTTGCATTTCATTTGATCAGTCAAAGTTATTAATAGTCCTCTGCCGTTGTGGAAAGGGAAAACGCCCTCTTTTCCCCGCTGTTGGTTTGTTGCGCATTACTGGACTGTCTGGAATATTCGACACGAGGATTGGCCTCCCTGTCACAGGACAGCTGTCTTTGTTCTTAAGGGAAACATTATTCAAGCGACTTTCAATAGCCTTCTGTCCTTTCTTTCTCTGCCCTCCTTTAGGCCTAGTGGCAAGGATATTTTTATAACCGAAAAATAATTGACCTCATTTACTCTAAAGCTTTCAGTCTCATGTTCAGTTGTATTTGAGATGGATCATCATTACACTCTTTGCCCTTTAAGCTGGTACAACTGTTGTAGACAACTGGATTTTTACTTGTAACATGGCAACACCTCGATCATAAAGTCCTGATAAATGTAGGTATGTTTCAGTTTATACTCAGTAGTAGAAGCCTGTAAATGTGTAGACCTACACTGTACATAACCTTCATAATGTCTCTGTACTGTACTATGTGTTTTCTTTTGATCTTAAATAAAGTGTCTTATTTCTTTACATTAAGAGAATCTGTTTTTTATTATTACACTGTTAATTACATTTTACAGATATCACATTCCATGTTCTTTAAAAACAGGCCTAATTCACATTAAGTGTCTGGATGTGTTCACTCGTAGCAGGCGACCTTGAGTATCCACAGAAGCTCAGATAATAATGTAAGATTGCACTTTATTGTAAGTTCAAAATCTGAACAATAATCACAGTTTAAAATGTGTTTCACCTACAACAGTGTCAGATGTATTTGTGTCTCGTATTTCTCTCTGAGGATGAGTCTTGTTCCAGTGGAAGAATGAAGCAGCCGAGGATTCATTTTGTCTTCTAATTCATAAAACGCTGTTTCCTCGTCAAACCCAAAGTTGTGTTTTATTTCATTCACAAATGTGAATCCCAGTCTCCAAAATGCTTTGTTCCACCTTGTGATGTCATTAGGTCACAGTTTAACATAAAACCCTTAATTGAACTGATTTAGAAGAAACTAATGATTGGAGTTGTTGTCTTTTTTGTTTTGAATTGTCTCTATTTCAACAACAAAAACAAACAATAAAAACAGTTTAAACAAGGTCAAACTTTAGCTTGGTAGTTTTTAAATATTCAACAGTGAAAGTGGGTGGAGTTTAAAAACATATAGTGAAGCACTTCCTGCATTATCACTTAATGACATCACAAAGTGGAACAGCATGTTTTCAGCTGACAGAAGAATCAAATCAATAATAAAATGCAGGATTTGTGTTAATTATGTTTAAACAAAACAAAACAACTCCAGCCATGTTTCTGGTGAGAAAAACATAATACATAGAATTTTTTTTTTATAACACAGGCCCTTTAAGTTTGTGGAATTACAATAAAAGTGTCAATAATTTAATCTGTAGGCAATGTTTTTTGACCATAAGGCAATAAGTGACTTATATACTTATTATAAGTGACTTTTTTAACTTATAAATGACTAATATACTATACACACAAGTATGGATTTATACAATTATGGCACATTACTCCAGAATTAAATCACTGTACACTTCATTAAGGTTTATATTTTGGACAAGTCACTACATAAGAATAAAAAGTATTGGAACCTCAAATACTAGGATTTATGTGTCTGTGACGGCAAAGTAGATATATGTGTAGTAGTATATTATAGTATTATGTGCTATACACAAGATAGAAACTGATTACATTTTCATAAAATTAGGACTATTTTGATCTGATGAGTTAGTCACAACAATAAACAAACTCTGATAGAACAAACTTTTCACACTAAAAGCACTTGAGATACAATAATACATGACTCCAATCTAAGGCCCAGAATAGAGCTCATAAAAGTTTAAAATGAGATTTAAAAAATGTGTAAAAAGAATAAACCACAGATAGGGCTTTTGAAATTATTGAAACTGCAGAGGTCTTCAAGTACCAGCAGAGGCAGCTTATAAACTGTTTAAGTGCATTTACCACATGAGTCCACAGCCACTGGTCCAAGGCACAAAACCATCACTGCTTCCTTGTGCTTTACTTTCAAAATATAGAGCCTTTTAACCCAATAAACAGCTAATTCAATCAACAAAAGAGCTAAAAATATACAAAGTTTAGTGCATTTTATTGATTTATTTTTTGTTATTGTCCCTGGAATGAAATGTTGACTGTATCAATACTTGAATGTTTATATAAATGCTCTAAGCAAGAAAAAGAAAAAAATAATTAAAGCAGATCGTTTCTATTGTTGTGCCTTTGATCAGTGGTTCCCAAACTTTTTCGTCTTGCGGACCCCTTAATCATGATCTTGCACATACCACCCTCTATGTCATTGTCTTTATTTACTCATATATTTTCATTAACCATTGCATTGTATTGTTTTGAATAATTTCCATATCAAAACATTACCTCATAAATTGTCCTTTCTTTTAAATCCAAGGACCCGAAGTGGTTTTTACCCCCTGGGGTCCACGTACCCCTGGTTGGGAAACATTGACTTAGATGAAGATCAGATCACATTTTAGAGACAATTATTCAGAAAATCTAGTAATCCCAATACCCCACTTTTATAGCCAATAATTCAAATATTACATGCTAAAATACAACAAGAAACCAATATTTGTAATCAGTGTTGGGTAAGTTACTTTAAATGTAATATTATAATACTAGTTACAGGGAGAAACATGTAATACATTTGTGGATTACATTATACTGTTAATCTGAGTGAGTTTACTTTGAGCTCATCACGCATTTTGTTTAAGACATTGGTACAACGACTAATCCTTGTTTACATTTACTTGATTTAATTTATAGAGATTAACACTGAGTTACACTTACTTTGAGTTACTTTTAGTTACTTTGAGCTAATCACACATTTGTTAAGACATTGTACACACTAATCCTGTTAATTTACACTTGTTTACTGTTAATTTGGGATGGAGTATAATTATGTGGCAAAACGTGTTGTGTGTCCTGATTGTTCAAATACAACGACGTTTTCCGAACTCAATCAACTCATCTGAAGTCATTTTCAATCAGATTGAAATGACTTTCAGATGAGAGTCTAACGTCTTGATCACTTGAAGACTTTACTTGGATCTCTGGATAATGAGGGATTCACGTCCAGAATATAAAAGCAATTAATTTATATAAAAGTATCTTGAGTTACTCAGATTGTAACTGTAATATATTATCAACATTTTTTACAAGTAATGAGTTACACTACTTACTTACTGAAAAGTGGAATATATTACAGTAACTAGTTACAAAGTAACTCGTTACTGCAATATATTCCACTTGGAATATTACGTAATAAGTAACTAGTCAGTTACTCCCAACACTGATTATTGTATATTTATTGAAGTTAAAATGACTAAATATACTACATCTGTGTTAGTCTGAAAAATGACTTATACTCTTTAAATTTCAGACAAATCATTTCATTAGGTTAAGACATCCAGATTACTCCTGGCACTAATATATGATTATAGTAAACCTTATAAGACCTTGAGGGCCACAAAAAATGGGGTGGATGGCCACATCTGGCCCCCGGGCCTTGACTTTGACATATGTGACTTAAATAGTTACTTTTGTCATGAGTTTCTCCCAACACTGTTTGTAATTAATTGTTTATTTAAGTTACTAAAGATCACTTTTACGCACAGTTTACTCACATATTAAGCTGTGAGTCAAATGTTATGTTTGTTTATTGTTAACTTATGAAGATCAGATCACATTTTATGACCAACTCCTGCAGAAATCCTAGTACTTTTTCCTTCCATTGTATATAGCCAATAATTAAAAAAAACTCCATAGTCAAAATACAATAAGAAACTACACACAGTTTGCTTTGGGAGTTTTATTTACAAAGCATTGGTCATTATTATTATCAAGCATATTTGACCTACACATTGCACAATTGTTGCCATATCTGTGAAAGAACAGCTATAGCTTCACATCCACCCACAACCGACTCACGCAGCGCTGCAGAGAGATGCTTTCGATGCCTATAGGCCAAGAGAAGAGCGTCTGTCTGGGGTCACTTTGAGCATTTCCAATCTAACAACAGGAACAGGAAGTGGTGGTGAGCCAGCCAACTTCAGATACCTGCTAAAACATGAGGCTCGTCTGTTCCTCTCGCTCGACGCTGTAAATCATCTGAGCTAAACACACAGCCTTTGTCATGCGTTTAACTTAATATCAGGCAGCGTGGGAGCCGGAGAAGAAAAAAGAAAATGACCAACAATGGCAAAGTTAAAACAGATGAGCTTAAAATTGTGATTGTGGGAGATGGAGGCTGTGGGAAGACTTCTCTGCTGATGGTGTACGCCAAAGGTGACTTTCCAGAGGTAATCAGTTATTTTAAAGGGTTTATGCTGCACTATTTTTGATTCATGTCAGAATTTTATGTATTTTCTTTTTCATACTATTACTAATAACATTCAAAATTTGTGCTTCTTGAACTGAAAACATTAAGTTTCACCTCATGACATCATTAAGTAGTAATACAAGAAGTGTATCTGTAAAACTCGACACACCTTCATTTGAACTGTTTAAGCTCAGCAGATAAATATTCGAAAATATTTTGTAAAATTTCACCTAAACAGGTATAACTTTGTCATAACTCAAAATGCCGACGACTCATGGTTATTCTATGGTGTTTTCGGTTATAACTGCGCCTTGATTAGCCTTTATAAACCCTTAATAAAGCATGAGTAAAGATGAAATTCTTGATAAATGAATGAAACATTAAAGTGTGTAAGACAGGTTTGAACGTTTTTCAAATGTTTATTTAGTTTGGTAGATTAATACCTGTTGTAATTATAAATGATAGTTTTACGTTAATCAAGAACAAGTTTGTGGAGAAAAATGTGAAAATATGTTGAAAATACCAGGAAGTAGAGCAGAGTTCTAAACTGATGACATCACACTGGGGAGACAAAGACATTTTCAATTTTCTCACAAGAAACTGATTTTATGGTCCTATAAACACACATTTCACAAAAAGTGAGTTCTAGTGTATTTTTATGGCTCAAGTTAAAAAAAAAGTTACATTTGAAGAGTTTAGGTCCAGTTTATTAAATGGTTGCTAGGCAACTACCTAGTGATGTCATCATTGATGAACAGGAAGTACATTTTTAATGCTACAAAATGGCCAAACTGGAATGAAATTTTAAAAATGTTTAGTAAAAGCTTAAATATATTGATCTTAACTACATCTTTGTGAAATGAGTAGTTCAACCTGTCATGGCACTTTAATGACTGAAAAAGTTTATTAAAGGTTTAATAATTGCTATTGCTAATTTCACGAAAAAAATTAAGTTAAAAATCTACTTCCTGTTCATAAATTATGACATCACACTTAGCAACCAACCTAGCAACCATTTAGTATTAGGCCAAAACTCCTCTAAGGTAACATGGTTTCTTTAACTTGAGACATGAGAATTAGAGCTGGGCCATGAATCGAAAAATCAAGAGATCAAGACTGAACCGAATTGAATTGTCAAGTATTTAGTGGTGGGTTTTGATCTATAATTTCAAAACGATCTAATAAATGTGACTTATTCAAAGTTTCTGTTTCGTTTACGTTCATGAATGGCATTTTTTATTTGTTTATGAAAAGGTTAAACAAAATCGAATCAAAAATTGCGATCGATTAATATGAGTAAAAAAAATCGTGATTATATTTTTTCCCAGATCGCCCAGCCCCATTCAGAATACACTAGGCAGTTCCAAGTATCGTCGGAAGCAAAATGGGGGTCACGAGATGATTTGAAGAAGTAATTTTCCATTCATGACTTGGTATTTAGTCTCTTTTTTACCTGGAACCATCATGTTTACTAAGTTTGGTCACATGAAGCATTAAACTTCTAAAATAAATGCATTTTAACCCAATTTTAATGCTTTTTCCAACTTGAAATTATTCCAGACATTTATTTAATTTTACTGTGGGGTTGCGAGATGGTCACGTGGTTATTTTGGGCGTCCCACTGCACTAGAACACATTCAGTTCAGTTAAAATTCATGCTAACAGTCGTCAAAATGTGTTTCCCGTGAAAAAATTCTTTGTCTCCCAGTGTGACGTCATCTGCTCTACTTCCTGTTAATTTCAACATATTTTCCAATGTTTTCTTCACAAACTTGTCTGACTCTTGTACAACTATAATTTAATATATTTACAACAGTTATTAATCTACTAAATGAAGTTAAGCTTAGAAAATTGTAAAAACTTGTCATACAAACTCTCAACTATGAAGCTACAGCTATTGTTTTAGCCTCGTTTAAACGTATTCAGAGTAGAAACCTCGCCAAAACAGGCTAAACTAAGCTATTTCTCACAATACCGATGATAACTATTATAACTATTAACAAACCCATAATAAAGCATGAATAAACACTTAACTCTTCATGAACAAATGGCTACTTAATGAATGAAAACATTTATTAAGGCTTAGTAACGGCTTAATTACCCCAAGTTCTAACCTTCAACCCAAAATCCTAACCTTAGCTCCTTAACTAAGTATTTACTAAGCCTTAATAAACGTTTTCATCCATGAATTAACTATTTGTTCATAAATAAACAAGTCTTTATTCATGCTTTATTGAACGTTTAAGCTACTAAGGCTAATTAAGATTGCTATCAACCACTTAATGACGTCACAAGATGGAACAGAGCATTTTCAGCTTTGGGTGATTAATACAGCTATAAATGAATTACAACACAATTAGGTGTGTTTTTTGAGAGATAACAACATCCTGACGTGGCTGAAATGTCACACAGGGTAAAATTTGTGTAGTATTGAACCGTGATGTTAAATATTAGATTAAGTAATTGTTTCCTGATTTATGTTTTCTAGACGTACGCTCCGTCTGTGTTTGAAAAATATAACACGACAATATCAGTTGGAGGAAAAGATATAAGGCTCAACTTGTATGACACAGCTGGTAAGTTTTTTTTTTTAATTTCAAAGTAAGCAAAACAACCAAAAAAGACAATAACTCAGTCTTCTTGTAGAGCAGAGATTCTCAACTTTTCACACAAAGAGGCTCTTCTCACGCTACGGATAGGCTCTGGTTTGTGTAACACCTGTGGATGTTGTTCCATTCATTCCTTATGGGAATTTTCCTAGATGCGCTAAAATGAATCAATATTTAAAATCACAAAACAGAGAGCAGATTTCAGCTAGATCATCAGTGCAGCAGTGGCGTGTCCACCTCCACCTAACCGCTGGCCACCGCCAAGTGTCTTGTTTTCATGTAAAAACTTCACTGGAATAGGCTCTTTTTAAGTGTCTTTGTATTTGTGAAAGCAGCACCTGTGGCCATACCTGTTTGTCAAAGCCTGTCAGATCTCAGAAGCTAAGCAAGAAAGGGCCTGGTTAGTACTTGGATGGGAGACCGCTGGAACGCCAGGTGCCACAGTGGGACGACAGCAGTAGATTGTCGTTTTGTCCTTGGGCAAGACACTTAACCCACACTGCCTCAGTGTCTGCGTACACTGGGTGAGTGGGTGATTGTAAAGCGCTTTGAGTGCCTTGAAAGGTAGAAAAGTGCTATATAAATAGACCATTTACCACCTTAACTTAACTAAGTTCATACTTTGGCGTGCATACATGTAATTTAGTTTAGTTTTTTTGTAGATGATTCTACAAACGAAATATCCACAAAATAAACTCAGAGCCCAGACTGAGGGTATTTTACTTGTTTTAAGATATTCTCTCCTGGTTTACGTTATCTAGAACTTTTTTTAAGCAAATTTGTATCTGTTTAAAGGCATATTTGCTTGAATTAAGAATATATTTTCTTAAAATCTTGTCAAGAGAACTTGATACTATAGCATTTTGCTCAAAACAAAGAAGTTAGTCAAATTTTCTTACTACACTGGCAGATTATTTCACTTGAAATAAAACATTTTTAACTCAACCGCAAACCTTTTTTGCAGTGTTGTGTGTAAATTGTTTTTGCAACTGCGCTTTTTGATGACATATGTAGGGGGATTCTGTTTTAGGACTTTTAGAAAATTTAAACATTTCAATTTCTTCATAATTTGCGTTTTAACAGCAGTAAAACCATGATCATTTACCACAAGGCCTATCACACTTTTAAATCAAATGAGAAAGATGTGATAATCTATCATGTGTGCTTTGATATAGGACCTTTAAACAGATTAACACAACATTTCATGACCCATACTTGGTAGGATATAGTAACTTTCAACACGCGTACAGTACATTGTTCCTTTTTGCAAATATTCAGTAAAAGGGAAGCTTTGCAGGCCACGATAGTTTTATCTTTCACAGAATTGCAACAGTAAGTGATGAGTGTGTAGAAGGAAACAGGATGTGGCTTTCTCATACACAACGCACATACGTCCCATGAAGGGAGGTAAACTGCATGAAACTTGTTTTTGCAGGGCAGGACGACTACGACAGACTTCGACCACTCGCGTATCAAGAAGCCAACGTGGTTCTGGTCTGCTTCGACGTGACCAATCCAACCAGTTTTGAGAATGTTCTAGTGAAGGTAAACACGTCACAAACATATTCAGATTCAGAATTAGGTAACATCTTATCATAACTACACCTTAATAAACATGGAATAATGATTTAATTCAACATGAATATAAGACAATTTAACCCTTATCATTTTGACATATTTTCCTCACACGTCTGATTAAAATTGTCCCTTTGTGTCCTCATCCTTTGGACACAAACACTTGTCTGGAGTCTTTGTGAAGCTGAAACTAAGGCTGGGCGATTTGGCAAAAAATTCATATCACAAACTTGTGAGCCAGATCACAATTTTGGTTTTTCAAAAAAGCTAATAAAAGAATCTAGAACATGTGTCAAATCAAGGGAGGGCCAGATGCGCCCTCACTCATTTTTCATCATCTTATAGTTACTTTTTATATTAGTGCCAGAAGTAATCTTGGTGTCTTAACCTAAGAAGATTGTCTAAACTTAAAGGTAGTCATTTATCAGACTAATCAGATGTTGAATCAGTATTGTCCTTCAAATAATATACAATAATCAATACAACTATTATTTGTTTACGTCAAAGATTAGTAAAGTTTATTTTAGTTACAACTGGCCCTTCGAGGACAATGAAGATGCCAATGTGGCCCTTTGTCAAAATTAGTTCGACACCCCTGACCTAGAACATTGTGAGTTGCTGCAAAACAAGTGTTAGGGATGTTGCCATAGGCCTATCATGTGTTTTCTTACATTAATAATGAGTTTTAGACATAAAAACATGCTAAAACCCATGTTTCTGTCATATAAATTGATATATTTTAATAAATCAAACCTGAAAATATGCTAAGCTTTATTCCTTTTATGAACTAAAAGCGCAGTCCAAAAGGAACATCAAAAACAGAAGCCCAAAGTTGCTATAAAAACTTGGATTTGGCAACTCTGAGACTAAGAATAATGGGTTAAAAAAATAGTCTATTTTGAACCGACAGATGCAGCAAATAGAAAAAAGAAAATCACAATATGACGATATTATCAAAAAGCCAGATTGATTTTAATCAAAATATTGCCCAAAATCCAGCTGAAACCCTGTAGTTTTAGCTTCTGATAATCTGATCCTCAGTCATAAGTGAGAACAAGCTCTGTGCAAAATAAAAACAGAACCAAATTTTCACCTACAATTTTTTATTTTTTGTAGATATAAGGATTGGTAAAGTTGCTGTTTAAAGCTGAGACCTGAATGACTCTAGACTTGACATATTTTGAACTTACAATTACGGAAAAAACGATTTTTAGGGACCTAAAAAATTTAGGCGGAGCTAACACAAAAGTCTTATTAAAATGTTTTAATTTTTGTAGAGTTTAGAGTAGAAACATGAGTCTTTTTCATTCAGAAAGGTTGATATGACTCTAAATAAGAGGGACACAATGTTCTTTTTATCTTTAATGCTTCCAGGTGCTTCATAGTTTGTTTTGATCAGATATTGAACAAAAAAAGGGGCCCGCCGGAGAGATATCGGAATGAGAAGGGGTTTTAATGGATGATAAAGTTTAGTATACTTTATATCTTTGGACACAAACAAATGTCTGGAGTTTTGTGAAGCTGAAACTAGTTTTAGTCAGATTGCACATTAATAACTTGTAGTTTGTCATGAAAAAAAATCTATATAATTTGAAATCTGGCGGTTTCTGAAAGTGACAAAACATAACTGTTTGTGTAACAACAAAGAAAAAACAATTTAAACAATGCTTATTTCAGCTTCCCTCCACCTGATTAAAATAACATTGTCCCTGTAGAGCGATGTGTCGTGTCTCGTTAACACAACCTATTGTTATAGAGTTTGTATGTCGTTGTGACAACTTCTCTTTACGTGACAATGTTCAATTAAATCATCTACGCTGCAAAAAGGAATTTCTAGACTACAATTCAGAGAATAATTTTTCATTTTGAGTAGATTTGACCAAATAAGAATGAACTGTTTTGTTGATGGTGCACGGTAGCCAAGTTAGAGCTCTGGCTTCCCAATAAGGAGGTCGTGGGTTCGACTCCCGGTCGGACCATATCAACATCTCACAATCTCTCTGGGTGGAGTTTGCATGTTCTCCCCGTGTCACCGTGGGTTTTCTCCGGGTACTCCGGTTTCCTCCCACCTCCAAAAACATGCATGTTTAGGTTAATTGGGCATCACTGTAAATTTCCCTGAGAGTGAATGAGAGAGTGAATGTTTGTCTGTCTAACTCTGCGACGAGTTGGCCACTGTTCAGGGTGTTCCCCGCCTAAGGCCCAAAGTCACTGGGATAGGCTCCAGTCACCCGCGACCCCTTACGGGATTAAGCGGTAGAAAATGAATGAATGTTTTGTTGATGCAACATATTTCTCTTGTTTCAAGACATTTCTGACTTTTAACAAGAGATTATAAAGGTGGGGTATCTAACTTTTTTAGTGGTAACACTTTGTGTTTTCTACTAATCAGGAGCAGAATTGGTTGTTCTTGAGTGGTCCTCTCTGGTCTTCACTTGGCTGTTTGTAAAAAATGTTTTTCAAGTCATAGTTAAACCAAAAATGAATACACAGATATTAACCATATGTCGAAGGATTTATGAGAGGATTAATCAAATCTTTAACTTGAAACTTTTTGCCAATGAGTTAAAGCTGCACAGTGTAACTTTCTGGAGGTGGAAAGTCTGTAAAAGCAGTATACAAATAAAGCTTACATACTACTTACTTACAGAGGGAGGTTCTCCTCATGGCCATAAAACAGTTCATTTTTTGACAAATATTCAGGCCTATTTATGGTCAAAAAGTGGTGCACCATTAAGTAAAAAAGTCTTGCTTCGTTGGCAAAAAGTCTGACTTGAAATGAGAACAAACCCTACGACAAGTTGGCCACCACTGTCCAGGGTGTTCCCCCGCCTAAGGCCCAAAGTCACTGTGATAAGCTCCAGTCATCCACGACCTCGAACAGGAACAAACAGTAGAAAATAATCTGTCTTTAAATGCACTGCAAAAAGTTATTATCTTGTCCCGGGTATAACTATAAATACTATAAAGGTGTTTTTGCAGTGCAGCTTGTAATAAAAGACATCAGCTTTATCTGAACTAGTTAGTTACTATCATGTGTGTAAATGATTGCTGGAGGTTTAGTTTGCGTTGTCCTTGCATTCCAATGATTAACTCAACTGTGGACTTTGACCCCGGGCGCACACACAGAGTGATCACAGACAAACAACACGTCAGCATCAGTCTGTTCACGCCTAAAACATCTTTTTTATTTCTCCAAACAGTGGTTTCCAGAAGTGAAGCATTTCTGCCGAGACATTCCTCTGATCCTCATCGGCTGCAAGACCGACCTCAGGAAAGATAAAGAGTGCGCCCGAAAGCTGAGGGCCTTGAACCTAGAGCCCATCACGTACACACAAGTAAGCAGGAACAATGTTTACACCGTTTCATGAGGTTATTATTAAAGGGCCTGTATTACACACGTTTTTTGTCATAAATTTAATGTTGCTTCTTCATAAAAACCACACCTGCAGTTGCGTTTTGCTTCGTTCCCACTTCTTTGACACAAAAATTCTCTGTTCTACCTTGTCATGTCATGAAGAGAGAACTAAACACCTTCAGTTAAATGTCATATACTAATAATAATACCTTAAGCTAGGGCTGGGCGATATTTACAAAATGAATACAGTGTTCCCTCGTTTATCGCGGGGTTACGTTCCAAAAATAACACCACACACGTTACACTTTTCTCAAATAGGCATTAACATTTTCGCTCTTGTTTAAAAGACCAAACCTACACATTCTACTCTAGTGATGCGCAGGCTCGGGTGAATCAGGTATTTTTGTGTGGTAAATGTGAGGCTGTCAGTGAAGGTGTAGTGTTTTGGACACAGATTGTTAGTGCGTTGTTGCTTCATGCTCAATCACCGCAGTGCTAGTACACTCTTTGAGCAGACAGATCTGACTACGTTTTTATCTTTTTAAGGTGTTCATACTGCTAACACGTATTAAGTAAATAGGCTAAATTAAAAAAATATTGACTGATTTAGAAAGTCCTGGGTTAGACCTGCTTGAGTTCTCGGTTGGTCCTGAGGCTGCGTCAGGTCAGCTCCTCCTGCGTGATCCAAGCTGCCGTAAGTTTTCTAAAGAGCTTCTGTGCTGTTGACTGTGAATGCTGTTGACTAGACACGATTCCCAAACACTGTGTTTCAGTGCAAAGCACACTATGCAGTAACACAGTTTAGACCTAGACTATAGGACCGCGCGCTGTACACTGCAAAAAAAAAAAAAAAAAAAAATCAGTGAAACAGCGAGATGGCGAAAGATGAATCGCAATATAGCAAGGGAACACTGTATCTCGATATTTTTTGGCGATGGATATCTGGATGTCAGTTCAACATAAGTGTGTTAAAATCTGTGTTCAATTTAGGTACACTGGAAAAACAACCTTAAATATTCTAATAAGTTGGAAATTGATTGCATGGTGCATTATACATACATATTTATTTATTTTTTATTTTTTTCTTAATTTCATATTACTGTGTATTGTCTTTATACACTATTTTCTTTAAGCAAAATCAGATATTTTTTTTTTGTTGCAATCAGGTTCAAACAAATCAAAATCTACTCAAAACATGTAAAATACTTTTAATCCTAACAAACCTTTATTTTATAGAATGACAATAGATAATAGAAACGGTCCACTTAATGTTCCCTTTTCAATGACACTGTTACACTCTACAACTGTTTGTTTTTTTGTGACAGGGAGAAGAGGCCTGCAAGGAAATGAACGCAGAAGTTTACCTCGAGTGTTCCGCTAAATTTCAAGAAAATGTGGAAGACATTTTCAGAGAAGCCACCAAAAGGGCGCTGGCTTTCAGACGGAAACAGAAGAACTACAAGAGGAAGAGGAAATGTCGAATTTTGTGAAGTCGAGCTGATGAAAGTACATTAGTGACTCATCGTTGAAATGCTTTGGATCAGTTTTTTTATAGGTTATAAGAAGTTAATGCTGTGTCAGGAAGATTTTAAAGAAGTGATGTTTAACTTGTACATAAAAACACAAAGTTTAGATTCATATTTTTGTACAGGCTTAATGCCGTCCATGTAATGTTAAATAAACAACATAACAAACAGTCTATTAGTGTATTAAATTTGGACATAATTGTGTTTATGTTCTTATCTTAGGCGTTTCTTATTAAAGGAGACATTTTATGTAAAATTTACTGGGTTTCAGTGTATTTTTAGAGGAGTGTTATTAGAAGTCGAAAAGTTTATTTAATCCCAGCTACTCACCCAAGCAAAACCCCCGCTATACTTGATATTTTTAAATAAAAAATCAACTGAAAATCAATTTCCTCCTCGCAGATCTATTGTTAAAATGTCTAATCAGGTGGAAATTAGTTCACAATGTCCCGTCCCGTCTTATAATGTCCTGTTTGTTCACTAAACTCCACTAAGTTTGTCTGTTGTTGCAGTTATATTGTGACTAACTGTAACAGGCAAGTCTCTCTGAAACGGCTGTGAAAAAAGCTCAAAACTCATTGCTGTGAACAAGAGGCAGGTGAGCAAACACTGGACTGATGTAGGACGATTAAAATATTTTGGTTTGTTTACATTTTATGGAAGCAAACATCGAGTACAGGACTTTTAACATGATAAAAACATGTCTTAGTGCACAGGTGTCAAACTCAATGGTGGTAGGGCCAAATCTATCAGAGTCAGAGTTGGTCGAGGGCCGCATTTTAAATATACAGTAGGTCCCTCTGTGTTAAATTCAAATATGGCAATAGGGCTGTATAAAGCTAATATAACACATTTACTGTTTAACCAGAATTATATTGTGTCACATCACATTATGTTGTACATAATTTCATTGTAAGAAAACTTTGGACAGATTGTTTGCTTTTAGCTGCATTCCAGTGCATATTACATTTAAAAGTCACATCTCAGCGATATAAGGGGCCACTATCAATAATAATCTGAAATCATGCTCAGGGGCCACATTATATTATCTTGAGGGCCGAATTTGGCCCCACGGGCCTCTGTCTTAGTGCATAGCTGTGCTCATGTTCTGAATGTGATGTCATAAGTCGCAATGATGGGAAAGAGATAGTTGACCTATTAAAGGGACAAATGTAACATTAACATTAAGAGTTTTAGTCAAGTTATAACAGGCTTTATCTTCAACTTTATTAAAGTTACATTTGGATCTTTAAGCAGGAGTGTCTCATTGAGATTTAGAATCTCTTTTGTAGAGGAGCTCTGGGGAGGGGACACGTTTTTAGTGGTAAGGGAAACTAGAGGAAACACAGAACATCCACAAACTCCACACGAGACCGTGGGTCACCCACATTCTATAATGCCTGTGTGAGTAAACTGTATTGTCCTGCATTGAGGCTCGAGGACTCAGAAAATCTCTGTTTTCACCTACCACTATCCACAACATTGTATGGTCTATTTAATTATCTATAAACAAGCCCTAAAAGTGATGGACCAAAAGAAGTGGCACTGCTGTAACATTTTAGAAAATAATAGTTGTAAATTTAAATAATTTTATAAGTATTCATTTCTAACCCTTTTAAATGCCCAATGGCTTAGCTCTGCTGTTGTGAGGGATCTGATCAAAAAGAAGAAGCTGTTGGGGTCAAAACCAGAGGTACGCCAGAGGAGACTGCAGACTGAGCAGATGTAAAACCTCATTAAGTGTTCACAGATCTAGAACACCTGACCTGCCGAACTGAAAGCTCTCAGAGATTTGTCAGTTTACTAAAAGATCAAACAATGGCTCAAAGCCAGTAGTGAACAATAAAATGTTGTGTTTGTTTACTGTAAATATTTCTAATGTATTGTATGTTTTTGTTCTTTGCGATAAGGGACCAGGTCTGTAAATTACCTTTGAGCTCGATGGTCTGTGAATGTGGCATCGGTTGCACCAACAAGGCAACAATGTTTAAACTAACTAATAATAATATTTATAAAGCGCGTTTCTACCTTTAAAGGCATTTCTATCAAAGATCCACCACCCCAGTGCACGCAGACACAGAGGGTTAAGCGTCTTGCCCAAGACACAACAACAGTCCCCCGTCCCATGTAGCTCCTGATGTCCAGCGTCTCCCATCCAAGCACTGACCAGGCACTAACTTGCTTAGCTTCTGAGATTTGATTGGATCAGGCTTGACAAACGGGTATGGCTTTGCCTCTGTTTACTTGTGATTACTCAAACATACAAATTACATGACCTACATGATAGTTTATTGTTAAGCACATGAAACAAAACAAACTACTTTTAATATTGTACTTGGTCATTAACATCGTAAAAGTCAATTTAATGATTACTATTATGACTAGACTCGTTCACTTTTTGCATTTGCATTTAAACAACACGGTTTTGCTGCAAACACCTGCATCAATAATATTAACCTGTAGAATGTTTTGTCCGTAAATAAAATGCGTTTAAGCAGATTATATTTGAGTATTGACACTGACACAGATCTATTCCTTTACAACAGCACCCACTAGTGTTGAAAACGTAGATGTATTTTTAAAAGGCAAAGAGATTGTTATTACCGCGTTTAATAATCAATCTATGGCAAATAACACACAGATCGTTACTTTAAAGGCGACATGTTGAGTAAAATCTGCTTTTCTGAGTTTGTAGCCGTGTTATAAGCGTCTCATCTGAGTTTGTTCAAAGTTGTATTTTCATTGATTCCTGCATGTTTGAGTAATTTTGTATTGTCTTGCGGCTGATGCTCGAACGCTCAGAAAATATCTGTTTTCACTTATCACCTATCTCCGCCCACTTGTCTGTGTTTACTCGTGATTACTCCTTCAAGACTGTTGGAGAGCATTTCAGTGATACCCCTTGAAGCTCATCAAGAGAATGCAAGAGTGTGTAAAGCATTAATCAAAGCAAAAGGTGGTTTCTTTGAAGAACCTAGAATATGACATATTTTCAGTTTTTCACACTTTTTGACTTGTACTTTACTTCCACATGTGTTAATTCATAGTTTAGATGCCTTCAGTGTGAATCTACAACGTTCATAGTCATGAAAATAAAATGAGAATGAGAAGGTGTGTCCAAACTTTTGGTCTGTACTGTAGGGGAGAGCGGGGTTGGTTGTCACATTTTTTACTTTGATTTGAATTTCTCAAAAACAGCAAATCTCACATGAACCATTTTAACACAGAGAAAAGCTCAAAGTCTTGTGTAACTAATGAATCCACCTGCTGTTCTCTGTCTTATTCTGATCAAAAGTTATTGATCATTAAATGTTAATTGTTCACCTGTGACAACCAACCCCAAGTCTGGGTTGGTTGTCACAATGTTATGTCAATGGGAGACAAATGTGTCTGGTCTTTGGTTTGATTTTTTATTTCATTTTGATTCAAGAATGTTTAACATTTTCTGAATCAGGAGACGTTAAATTATAGAAAAAAACAACTGGAAATTTAAAAGATGCATTTTGTCAAGATTCTAATGATAATGTAAAACTATATTTTTATGTGAATTATGATTACTAACTTTTTGAACAGAATAAGTGCCAGACAATAATTACATTTATTTTTAGTTGAAACTTTACACTGATTTCCTGCATTGAATTGGAATATTTAAAATACAGTATTTTTGAGAAATCTGTCTTTTGTAAAAGTGTGACAACCAACCCCGACTGGACTGTTTTACTCTCACCTCAGATTTCTTCTACATTTTAACAGCTTTTCTTCTACATTTTTTATTTTCGTCTTATCACAAGCTTGAACAAATTTTTACAAAAATGTTTTCGGAGTGAATTTTGGTTCATTTAATTTCAATCTGACTTTTTTTCAAATGCACCAATCACAAGCTGAGATAAAGTGACTGTCACAACTACCCCGCTCTCTCCTATGTATGTAATATTATTATTACCAATTATTTAGTTTGTACTATTATTTTTTGACAGATTTAGGACCTAATTATGTTTGCCGTGTGAAAATCAGCTTTTCCTCCTTTAATGACGTTGTACTTTCCAATGAAATATCAAATTTCTTTTTCAATTTGGTGACTGCTGTTAGTGATAAACAATAAAATAATCTCAACAAAGAAGCCGTGACCAGTTGTTTCCCCATAAGGTGCCAGGCAAAGCTGACATTTAGCACTTTTGAAAAGCATGAAGTACTCAGACAGACTTGGGTCATCAAAGGCAATTTATTCAAGTGAGCTTCTTTAGTTGCATATTAATAAATAGTAACTACTAATCCAAGTAACTCATTCTTTCTCGCTTTAATTCCAAGATGACGCCGAGTTCAGCCCGAAGAGGACAAGGTTCTGTTGAGACCGACACCGCACAGTCAGTGGACAGTCAGTTTGTCCATCGTCAAAAAACTAAGACAATGGTTTTGTTGAGTCTCCAGAGCGGTCGTGTGATTGTTACCGGCCTCGAGAGAAGAAACAACAACAACGCCGTCCTCAGTCAGTTTTCTTCAGGTTTTCAGGAGATTTCTGGACCTTTTGGTGGACGACTTTTAAGGTGGTGAGGAAGTTTCCCAGGAACAGAACCAGAAATGTCAAAGCCAGCATGAACACCTGCAGAGAACAACCATGTCAATATCAATTTTCAATTATTAATATATATAGAAACACTTTATAATAACTACACTTTGATTCAGAGGTGGGAGCAAGTCAAGTTGATCTAAGTATCAAGTCTTTGGCCTCAAGTTCAAGCAAAGTCCCAAGTCAAGTCGAGTCAAGTCCTCTGCTTTTAGTTTTATATCTATAGAGTTCTGCATCAAGACTGAGCGGCAAGAAAAGAAAATACAACTAAAACAGGAAAAAGATGCTACAGTCTGAGAACAAATTCAACCCTCCACGACTCCACTGAGCACTGGGTTTGTAACGGACATGTAAAAAGAGAAAATCAAGTCAACAGTTGTAGCAAAACAGATAAACAAGATTTTAGCTTCTCTCACATTTATCACAGACATTGAGATCACACACAATTAAACTTGTAACCTTTTTCCTCCTGAAAAATATGTTTTTGAGTCAGTTAAAATGTCCTAAACCATCAACTGTCCTTAGCAAACAACCCAATAAACAAGCCGTTGTCATTCATTCTAAATATTGAGGAGCAATTTTCAAATAAAATATTGTCCATATATAACCTCTATATATAATGCTGCGTTCCAGGCAACTAGGAACCGGGATATTTCCCAGTTCAGAGCGTTCTAACCTAATCATCTCGTATGTAAACATTATGGCTAATGCTAACCTTCAGGCTAAACAAAAGTAACGTTAAATAAATAACCATATCCAATGTTTACATTGTGTTTGTGACAGTTAAACTCCTCAGATACACTTTTTGTGGTGATTGTTTAGCTCGTATGTGAAGTGGGACTCCCTCGTCCAGGTCCCAGTTCACAAGTGGGATTTAATTTAATTGACCTTTATTTAACCAGGGAAGTCCCACTGAGATTCACAATCTCTTTTGCAGAGGAGCCCTGGGGGAAGGGTCAGGGGAGGCATTTATGGACATTTTAGTTGTAGGAGGAAACCGGAGTACCCGGAGGAAACCTATGCAGACACGGGGAGAACACGCAAAACATCAGTTCGAAT
This sequence comes from Mugilogobius chulae, assembly GCA_038363315.1. Classification (NCBI taxonomy): domain Eukaryota; kingdom Metazoa; phylum Chordata; class Actinopteri; order Gobiiformes; family Gobiidae; genus Mugilogobius; species Mugilogobius chulae. The sequence goes on along the minus strand of CM076409.1, from coordinate 2,159,168 downwards.
CGCTTTCAAGAGCATTTTAAAAGTGAGAAATATCCTAGTTCCCAGTTGCCTGGAACGCACCATAGAAGATAAGATCATTATATTTAACATGTTACTTAACATTTGCAAAATTCATTCTAGTTTAGTCATTTTTAGGATTAAAAATTAACTTTCTGTTAATAAATTACATAACTTTATAAAGTTGTCTAAACATGTGATTCACTCGCGTCAAATCGTCAGTTTCTTGGTTGGGGATTTTGATTTCAAAACTCAAACTTTGAGGCACAATACTGATATAATACTTTTTTTCCTGTTAAATGAACCATATAAGAAAGCTGTTTTGCATTGGCCTTTATAATTATTATTTAAGACCAATTTTGTTTTGTTTTTGAAAAAACTAAAAATCACTCAGCCCAGTGCAGAAGTTTATTTTGTTTAGGAGACACATCAAGTCGTCTCAAGTCACAATCCTTCAGTCCAAGTCCAAGTCCCCAGTCTGAGTCCATTTTATCAAGTCAAGTCACAAATCATTAAAATAGTGCCTCGAGTCTGCACCTCTGATTTATTTAGCCTTAATGAAACATGCTTGAAGTATTTATAACTTGTTGAACTGTGAAGTGAACAGGAAGTACTAAAGAGGTTCAAAGTTAGCTATTAATATGAACAAGCCAACTGGTGTGTTAATAGACAGAGAAGTTCAAGGTTTAGTAAATAAATATTTCACCAAACCTAATCCTAACCTTAACTCTTCATAGTTTAAAGTGTGTATGAGTGTTAAAGGTGCACTGTATAACTTTTGGACCAAAATAGAACAGATTTATCCTCATTCAAACTGTCCCAAAGTATGTTTTTAATGTTCTATTTTTCCTGCATCACGTAGTTGACTTTTCTGCTCCAAAAAGTTAGGACAGTGCACCTTTAATTTGGTCGGTTAAGAACTGCTGTGAATATAAATGCTAGTTTTTTAGAAAGTTTGAAAATACGTTGAAGAGTTTTAAAAAGATCACAAGGGAGACAAGGACAGAAAGACATATAATGACTCTGTCCTTTGGTATCTGCAATCTGTAACAGCAAAACAGCTGCAAGGCCTCGATTTGAAGAAGTTAAAGTCAGAAAGTCGCAACTATTAAATTACACAAAACAAGTTGAATGTACAGAAATTTTACAAAGTAGGCCTGTTTGAAAATGCTTAAGCAAACAATCTGCCACTTTCTGCTTGCTGGTGCATTTTAGATGCAACTTTGATAATAAATTGACAACCTCCAAAAAAAAAAACCGGCATTTAAAAAAAAAAAAAAAAAAAATCATTATTAAAGTTTATTTAAAAAGGATTATCGGTCGACGTCAATTTCCACTCCACTGTGCATGCTTCATGCAGAAAGAGCGGCTATCCATCTGGTTAGCTTGGGAAACATTTTTGATTAAAACAAAACAAGACGACAGCTAGTTGTTTCAATCAGCTATGAACCGGGTCTGACAGATTTAATTTTTTTAATTGACCTTTATTTAACCAGGGAAGTCCCATGAGATTCAGTCTCTTGAAGGACCTGGGGAAGGTCAGGGAGGCATAATAGACATGTTTTTAGTTGTAGAGGAAACTGGATACCCGGAGAAAACCTACGCAGACACGGTGAGACATGCAATTCCACCAGAATCAGGACCTTTGCTATGGCCAGGCTAGCTTGAGACAATTTTTTTTCTCATATGTAACTTTTAAGGGTTGTAGGTCGAATTCAGTCACAGTTATTTGCAGCGAACTTTGTTTCGCACAGTTAGCGACAACAGCCCTGGCTCAGTGGTTTCCATGGTTGTGTCAATGAGCGCAGCTGTTGATTAACAAATAATCCTCTATAGAGATTAGGTTTTATTAACATTTCATTGTTGCTAGGGCCTAAACCCTGAGTTTCTCTTCACTGTCTCTGTTTTTGTGTCACATGTCCCTTCACACAGCACATACAGTATATTTGTATGTTTAATCATACAATTATCACAATGTGAGTGCAGATAACACTAAAGAAAAACACTTGTAGGCCTCAATACACAGCCAAGAATCGTACTCTGAACTTTTTATACTGTAAATTCCTCATTCTCAATCAGAACCCAAAGAGTCCTTGAGCCGCAGGTTGCAGACCCCTGAGTTAGACAATATTTACATTTGAGAAGTTCTGGCACAATTTATTACACGGCTACAATACAACTCCCTGATATATGGAATCATTTGTGAACTGAAAGTGCGTTGTTAATCTTAAAAATGGCTAAGTTAAGATGCAATTTGTAAAATGTTAATAAATGTGAAATAGAAGAATAAAGAATGAAAAAACTTGTCTTAGGCACTTTAAATAGTTACACAAACAGAGCTATAACTTAATTACTGACATGATGCCTGTCATGTGTCTTACATTACAAATTATATTAAGTTCTAATAAAATGCCAAAGTAAAGGTTCTCAAGAGCGTGTTTAAAACAAAGGAATAATGCAAAAACAATGCATTATAGTTGTCCTTTAAAGTTAAATTAAGTATATTTCTCATAAAGTCTGCTGTGATTTTTACCTGCCACTCTTTACAGTCCTCGTGCTGGGCCAAGCGAAACAAGGTCACGGAGTTGTAGAGCTGCCAAAACTGCAGAGAAGAGAAGGCATTATCTTTCATAGAGTCACAGTACACTGGGCCACACAAGCACATTTAGACTTTATATCACACTGCAATGTAATAAATACTGTATGCTACTATATGAGCCACCGCTGACCCTTTATACACCTATAGAGCTTCTGCAGTTGTCTTTACGTTATCCCAGCATGCACCGCGTAACTAACATGACGGTGTATATATCGACGTTTAGGAGAATGTGGATTATTTTTGCTCACTACAATTTATAAATAATGAAAAACAAAGAAAGACAGAGCATTGTGGAGGGTTGTCAAAGCTCTATTTTGATGAAAAAAGTAGATTTCTGCATCTGCCTCTTGGTCTAAGATGCAGCAATCAGTTTTATTTAAAGTAGCACAAAATATTCCTTACATTTTTGGGAAAACTAAAACACCTATTTGGGGATTTTGATTCTGAACTGAGACTAACACAAACCATCAAACATCAAACCAGTAAAAAAACCAATATATTTTCAAATGTTTTGAAGGTCCAGATTTAATAGGTTTGGGTGGCTGATCTGGCCCCTGGACCTTATGTTGAAAAGCCCTGGTCTATGGTATATAGACAGTATACGTTCTCCTCCTTTGATCTTGTTTCAACTATTAACTTTGAATTTGATTTTGTACCTTTAATTTGTAAGTTTACTGCACTCTACTTCCTTGAGAACACTCTCCATAGATCTATTAAAATGTGGATAGGACATAGGCTAGGTTAATACTGTTTGGTGAGTCCGTTCAATTGGTTCTGCAGCGGAAAAATTCCCCTCAGTTCAAAAAGCATTTCTTCCATAGAGGACAATGTAATCACAAAGTGCTCACAGACCTACACACTTTAAAGGGAACCCTGGATATGAAGACAAATATGGCTAAAACACTAGTACTGGTCATGCTTATTAAATAAATTACAAACAAATATAGAACTGCTTACTATTTTTATAAAATTGTCATTGTTTATGTTGTTTTCAAGCCACTGGGAGCCGCCATTTTGGTTGATGACATAAAACATTTTTCCATGGTTACTCCACAATTTCATCTGTGAACAGTTGCCACAAAAACACCACTGACAGTGTCCAGTTCTTGCCTCTTCCTCTTGATTATCTTCAGTTTTACTAGATTCCACATAATCGTTCTGTATTTGGCTTTGCTCCGGCTCAAACTGACAAGGTTTAACCCAGGAATTCATGTTGCTTAGTTACCTGCTACTGCCTGTTACCTTGACAACACTATTTTATGTCATAACCGCAGCAAAATGGCAGCCTCCATGTCATTTCTTCATAACACTATTTTAATAAAACTACAAATACTTCCAAGGTATTTGTCCTGTATTTATATAAGTGATGATATTATAAGTGTTTTAGGGTAAACATGTGATATATCCAGGGTTCGCTTTAAAAGGTTGATTTTGTGTCAAATCTTACCTACTATTAGATCAAGAACTTTTTCCCGATCAAAAGCCTTCATTACAGTAGTATTATTTATTTATATTGATATTTATGAATGTACCTCACAAAATTTAACCAATAGAAAGCCTAAGCGATGCACAGGTTACAGAATCAGCAGATTTGTGAGCAACTCTTATATAGCAAATTATATGTTTAATGTTATTTACGAGCTCGTATAAAAACAAAGATAAAACTCCAACTCTACACATCAGACTTTTGAACTCACATGACCAAGAAGAGGAACGGTAAGAGAAAAGTAAGGCCTCTCCACATCCAGGACTGGAATCCCTCTGCGGAGAAACAGAAGCGTGACCTCGGGACAGTGAAACCCTCTGTTCTTATCCACTGATCTCCCCAAACGATCGGGCCTTTGAGACGGCTAAAGATAACACTCAGCTCCAGTTACATTAGACTTACAAATGTTAAAGTGCACCTGATCAACTTTTATACTGAAGCCCAGAGCTGACAATCTTTACTTTATTATTTTAACTGAAAGATCTAAAACTGTTTCTACACTGTAAACAAATCCTACAGACAATAAGTTAAATTAACTTAAATCTTTATGTTGATATACATCGACAATGTGAGTAAAAAGATTTTCAACTTAGATTTTTAGTTATGAGAGAGAGAGAGAGAGAGAGAGAGAGAGAGAGAGAAAGAGAGAGAAGAGAGAGAGAAAGAGAGAAGAGAGAGAAAAGAAAAAAGAGAGGAGTAAGAGTGAGAGAAAGAGAGAGAGAAGAAAAAGAGAGGGAGAGAGAAAGAAAGAGAGAGAAGAAAGAGAAGAGAGAGAGAGAAAAGAAAGAGAGAAGAGAAAAGAAAGAGAGAGAGAGAGAGAGAAGAGAGAGAAGTAAGAAAGACAGAAGAAAGAGGAGAGAGGAGAAGAAGAAGAGAAAGAGAAAGAAACAGAAGAGAGAAAGAAAGTGAGAGAGAGAGAAAGAGAGAGAGAAAAGAGTAAGAGTGAGAAAAAGAGAGAGAGAAAAGAAAGGGATGAGAGGAGAGAAAGAGAATGAAACAGAGGGAGAAGAGAGCGAGAGGGAGAGAGAGAGAAAGAGAGAAGGACAGAGAGAGAAACGATAAGAGAGAAAGAGGGAGAGCAAGAGAGGAAAAAAGAAAGAGGGGGAGAGAAATGAAGAGAGAGAGAGAGAGAGAGGAAAGAGAATATCAGACAACTCACACACAAGTTTAATCAACATAAAACTTTAAGGCAGAAATTGTACTTGTTAAACTGCCTTATATTTTTTACAGTGTATGTACACAAATAAACCATTTCTCTCTGAGCACCATTTGCCTCGTGCAAGAACTTGGATGTTTTCAACTTCCACGAACTGTGCACAGATCCTTGCAACATGAAGCAGTGTCTTATCAGACTCATCATGTACCCAGATCCCCCAATAAAAAGTGTGTTCTTTTATTGTGGCCAGTTTAAGACCCTGTCCACACAAAGCCAAGAACAAATATTTGACCTAAACTACACATCGTCCACACAAAGCAGGAGTTTCAGTACACTTAAAACAAATACTGTATTTCTGAAACCAGGGTTTGTCTAGTCAGCATCTTGATGTGACACTGTGAGGTGGGATGGATTATTTCAGCAAAGGAGAAGTGCTCACTATCACAGATTTAGACAGATTTGTGAATTTGAGAGAAATGATTATCTTGTGTTTGTAGAAACTGCTTTAGATCTTTGAGTTCATCTCATAAAAAATTACAACAAAAACAAAAGTGTTGATTTTATATTTTGTTCAGTGTAAGTGATATTGGATTTGATATTATCAGGTAATGTGATACAACATTATATAACATATATATTTAAAAACTATAGGGATTTCAGTCGACGTCACTTTCCGCTCTACTGTGCATGCTCCATGCAGAAAGAACCATCTTCGTCTGCTAAGCTGGGGAAACTTCTTTGAATAAAACAACAAAACGGGACGAGAGCAGCTGTTTCAATAAGGTCTGAACTGGTCTGACAGACGTGTTTTTTTTGCAGTTTTTTTCACCTGAATGTAATTTTTAAGGGTCGTAGGATCAAATTTATTCACAAATGTTGATTTAGCAGCAGCATAACTTTTGTTTTTGCAAAGTGATAAACTCTTGTAGTTAGTTTACAATGTTGAAAATTAGGTAATAATGTGATATTATTAGATAATTGCATGATATTATCAGGTAATAATATGACATAATAAAACATGAAGTAAACGTAAGTAAAACATTGTGTAAAAAAGTATTTTTGTAATATATTAAAGTAATTTTGTATCACATTTTAACCAGGAACATAAAATTACCACATAATACCATAAAAAGTCATGAAACCTGCTCATCTTTTTATATATACAGTATATATATTTTTCATATATAAATTTGTATAACATTGTTGTCTGACAGATCTCATTATTACACAATGATCACAAAATGTCACAATAATTTCAGGTAATTTTGCAATAGTTTAAGGCTAAAATATGATGCAAGTACAAATTAACCGCAGCTTTAACACTTTTTTTTTTGAGCAATTTTATTACTTGATTGGCTCATTGCTGTCAAAATCTTTCCTAAAGGCGACTAGAACATTAATCTAAACAACAATAGTTACGCTCATCTGAATGTAAAGGGAAAGGCGTCTCTAAACACAAAAACACAAGCTCATCACACGGCCTTTCACGACCGTCTATCGCCGCCCTTTAGCCTATATTTCTCACACGCTGTGCAGATGGCTTGAAAGTTCAACCAAAAATAGATAAACAACGTACCCACTGTGAGATCCAGTTGATTTCTCTCCCCAAGAGCTCTGAGTCTGTACAAGCAGCCGCTCTGGTAATAATACTGTAAGAACTGTAGAAAGCCTGAGGAGGAAAGACACAAATCACAGACGTTCAACAGATCAAACTGAAAGATTTTTGAAGAAGATCGATTATGTAACTGATCAGAGTTTTTAATCATGTTATGACAGTGTCTCTCATTGTTACTTCACAGTTGTATTTGGATTCATTCATGCATGTTTGAGTAATCTAGAATTGACCCTTTGCACGTGTCGTAGCGCTCTTCTGTGTGCATTACAACTATGGAAACTTTGCCGAAAACCTACTACTTTTATTGATTTCAATTGTACAATGTCTGTATCTTGTGGAACACACTGCATTAACAGGCAGGAGGTTGTAAGTCTAAACCTGTAGCTTTTTCATTTACATTTTGATGAAGATAGAAGACGTTAGTGGTGGCAGCAATAAATCAAAAGAACTGGAATTCCTACTAAATCGCTACGGATTTGCAGTGAACACTTTAAACAAGGTAATCAATGCTAATGAGAAAAAAATAAATGACATTTGAAAAAAAAAAAAAAGATGCAATGAATATCTGAAACAGCCTGCATTATGTGTGGCTAACTAGTAGTCTCACATGATATACACCTAAGTTACTGAAAACCAACCTCTTTTAAATCTGCTCCAGTGTGAGACAAAACCCTGTTTACCACATAAAGGTGCAAATCATGAGGAGTAAAGTTGCATTTTATTAATTCGGCAAACACAGCAGGAGGAAGAGGGTCTGGATCAGCTGCATTCATTAGCTTTTCCAAAACTTTGCTTTGTGTGAGTTTAAAAGATGTTCCACTTCCACAGACAAATGTACTGAACATGCGCTAGAAGTATCCACTGCATCCTTTACGGAAAAATAGGAAATATGTGAGAATTTGTCAGTTTTGTGCTCCCTGTAATGCTGCGTACACACACTTTGCCTCCAGCATGGTGCAGCCATGTGATCAAGTGACGTAGGTGCAAATGGTCGAGTCCCTGTTTTCACCCATCACCTATCCCTGCCCACTTCTCTGCATTTACTTGTGATTGCAAGGTTTATTGACCATAATTGCAACCAAAGTTAGTAGGCTACATGTCGATATTACCATGTGTTGAAGGATTTATGAGAGAAAACTGTCAGAAGTGTGAAAATCAGCTCCTCAGCTTTAAAACGATACTTTGGGACATTCTGAAAGGGGATAAATGTGTTTTATGCCACAGTGTGAACATATACTGATAAGAGGCTCTGCACGCCAAATACCGCAATTTCTGGATTATAAGCCGCTACTTTTTTCATGAGCTTTGAACTATGCCGGCTTATAAGGCAGTGCAGCTAAATGATAGATTCTCATAGACTTACTATTAACAAGTGCGGCCTATACATGTACTTTATCATTTTTCTTACTTAAATCAAGTGGGTGCGGCTTATATTCAGGTGCGCTCAATAGGGCAGAAATTACAGTACATGTCTGTTTTGTTATCGTGCAAAGCTGCTCCAAGTAAAAACACATATTTGTATTAATTATTTACTGAATCAAATGCATCTAAATGACAATTTTTAATTTACATTTTTGTTGCTAGGGTCAATTCTTTACGAGGTCTCACGGCCGAAAAAAAATGTTTTGAGTGCTGCATTTGGCCTCTGGGCGCAGTTTGGACATGCCTGCTCTAGTTTTAGGATTGTATGGATTCATAGGATTGTATCCGCGTCTTCCCCAAAGCAGCTATGCAGTGACCTGGTTACCACACCTTTCCCAAATCCTTAAATTTAACAAAATTTTCTTAACCCAGATTTTTTTAAGTAAATATTACAAGATATAAACTTTGCTAGCATATGCACCGATGCAAAGTGATGGCAGTGCAGCATAACTGGGTTGGACACATGTGTTTATGCAAGTTTCTCAAAAGGATCATATGTTTTTCTTCTTTCAGCGTGTGAACTTTTCAACAGTTCCAGTTTTAGTGCTGCATCACATGTGTGTCACAATGATTTCACATGTGATAAACAATCTATGTCTCAGGCGGCTAATAACATCAGTTCTGCATTTTGAGAGGCAGCTTAAGAATATGATTTACAGTGTCACTAAAGATGTTAGTAAGCTTTTACTATCAATCAGAACCTCCTGTTATAATGTGGAGACTTTTTCATTTTACAGGACACACTGGGATCATCTAAGAAAAAGTTATCAGATAGGGTTAGTTACGGATATGTTTAGGTAGTTGCACAATAGTTCACCACATTGGGGTTGTGTCAAATATCAACCGGAATAGATCTGTCTTTAGTGTGTTTTCATTGCTCTGAGAAATGTTAAAAAGAACACTACAGAAACAGAATGAAACAAGGACAAGACCAGAACGAGCCAAATCAGAATCTGCGGATTATTCCACCATTAACCCAGAAATAACCCGGCCAAAAACAAGGTCTAATGTAGAATTAAACCCAGTTAAATTGAGCTACTATACCTTAGACTTGATTGGATCTTATTTTAGTTCTGGTTTAATACTGCTTTAGATCTGCTGGTCCAAGTTTAGTCCTGCTTTAATGAGTAGAGTGGTAGAGTTTTAGAAGTGTTGTAGAGTCTAACTAACTAAATTTAACATAGACTATAGAAGTGTTGTTTTCATTACTGACAAAAATATAGTGCTGTGGATATTTGGCGTAGCCCTAAATTTAGTCAAAAGTTGTGACGTTTTGTATAACTATCTGAACAACTGAAAAACAGGTCCTCAAGAAACATTAGTTGAACTGCTCTGGTCTAAGGTTTGGTTAATTTTATCAGAATTAAAGTTGGGGTAACTAATTTTTCAGTTGTAAATGAACAAACTTTGGGTTTCCCACTAAAAATATATGATAAATGCAGCACTTTGTTGAAAGAATTAGATCGATGAGTCCTGCCTGAACTGTAATAAAATAATAAATACGTTTATTTCTAATCAGGAGCTGAATGCAAGTCTCTGATTGGCTGTGTTGGGGTGGTCCTCTCCTGTTTCACTTTGTTACTTGTAAAAAGACATTTATTGACCAAAATTGCGACCAAAATGTTGATGTTAACCGCTTGTCAAAGGAGGAAGTTGTTAGATTTAAACCCAATCATGTTTGCAGTGTGAAATTCAGCAACAAGCTTTAACTGATAGATAAAAGAAAATATAATGTTGTAATATTTGTAAAATGAGCAAAGGACTGGATCAGATTTTTGGAGGGTTGATTTGACTTCACTTGAATTGACCTGGTTTAAACTTTTGAGAAACAAGCTCAGGGTTTGGGTTTTTGGACTGATTTATATAATGTTCTCCACATAACAACTTAATTTGACTATAAATCCATCCACAGTCCTGTTTTAATCACAAACAGGAGTGTAGTTCTGTTCAATCATTTTGCTGTTTTAAATCCTTAAATAACAGAAGGTCGTAGGGGTATGGAGAGTTTAAAATACTTACTTTGATAAATAGAGAAAGCAAGAAACTGGCTTCTGAACATTTGATACATTGGTCCCTCTGGCCTGCGCAAAACAAAAGCGAAATTTAACATATTATATCTTCAGACTGTCACATGCAAACTTAAATAAACGTAAATATCACTCACCAGGTAAGCATGACACCTGAGAGAAACGTGGAGACATAATGATGAGAGACCCACCATCCTTTTATTCTGAAATCACAAAAAACAGACACTTAGGACTTGGCTGGGTGATACTGGAAAAACATTTATATCACAATTTTCTTGGAGCCAGATCACAATTTTAATTTTATCACGGTTCTTATAGACTATTTTGTTAATGTCTGTGAGGTAAATGCTATTTCAGAAAGTTCCTTCTTCACTGTGGCTAAATCCAGCTGTGAAAGCCTGATCGTGTTGCCAGAGTTTCAGAGAGAAACAAGCGACCAAGACTTTGAAAAAAAAAAAAAAAGCAAATTCAGCACTTGAATAAAAATGTAAAATAATAAAATAATTTGAACATTGTGTGTAGCTGACCAAAGAAATTCTTGGTCGACTAAAAACATGTCCCATCGACTGATTAATCGATTAAAAAGGGGCGTGGGCAAAGGCTCTGAAGCTAAAAGTAGAGTTGTCAAAAATATTACAAATAAATGCTAAAACTGGTGTTGAAATTAGATATTCATGTGAACAAATACCGATAATATTAACAGAACAAACATTTGAACAAAATTTGATATTTTCTGCAAAAACAAACACATTTTAAAAAGTTTTTAAATAATCTTGAGTTTCATCAAAACTGGTTTGAAACTAAAATATTTGATCTTAAACTTGGATTTTGTTCAGACCAATGATTCTGTTACTTAGTACCGTGTTAGTTACTTAGTACAGTGTTTCCGAAAACCTTCGGAAACACTGTCCAGATGACTACTTTGAAGACTTCTACTATGGATCACTCCTGGATGAATGAGGACTACACCGCCTGATTCTGTTACTGTTGAATACAAATTCCTTTTTATCTAAATAAAAGAATGAGTCGACTAATACAATTTTGGTCGACCACGACTCCATTGACCGATTTATCGACTAAACGACTAAAGAACTACAGCCATAGTCTCTGCAAAACAACTTTCTAACAATTTCTAACATTAATAAGGATGTGTAAACATTTAAATATGCTAAAAATCCATGTTTCAATCACAAATGAATATATTTTTGTAAACTGAACTTGAAAAGCTACTTTTATTACTTGACAGTGCAACCCAAAAAACAAACAAACCACAGACTTCAAAATTCATAAGAAAATAATACAAAAAATAATCCAAAGTTGCTATAAAGAAGTGAACTTGACAACTCTGAGGCTAAGAGGAGCTTACATTGAAAAAAACAACTGTATCTGAACAGACAGATGCATGAAATAGATAAATGAGAAATCACAATATGACGATTTCATCTAAAAAGCAGATTGTTGCAGGGATGAGCTGATGGACGATTCAGTTTGTATCCCCATATTGCCCAGCCTAATTACAATCAACACTTCTTTATATTCATACAAACCTCGAGCCGTTGCTCATGAGAATGCTCTCTCTGATGGTCAAAGTGCAGTAATACCAAACCAGTAAAAAGTTGAAGATTTCATCAGTAACACTAAAAAGAGAGACAAAGAAACAGAGACATTGATAGTATGAAGTTAAAACATGGTTGTGTGGTTGTAAAATACACTTAAATCTGTTGGCTTGTTATATTTTAAGAGGTGAAGCTTATCAGTTCTACAGTTTTGAACAAAATGTAAAGGAATGGAAAAAAACACATTGTCTTCTTTAAGTAACTTACCGATAGTTTAAGAAAAATAGACAAGTTATGGCTCCAAACAGCAGGATTATTGTCAGATAAAGCTTGAATTTTTCATATTCATCTTTATAAGCAAATCTGAATGAAAACAATAGTTAGTGTTTGTATTAAAAGTATGTAATTCTGTGCAACAAAACAAAAGAAAATCATACTTTGCCTGATTACTGAGAAGCGTAACATTTACATTCCCTAAAACCAAATTTAGATACAGCCTGAAGAGAAAAACAAAATATTGGTCAGTAAAATAAAATTCCAACTTCAAATGTCAAAAACTAAAAACAAAAATCATACCCATTTCTCTTTGGCAAATACGCTTCCATATCAAAAAACACATTTTCTCTTTCTTTAATTTGGGTTCGAATCTCTGCCAGTAGTTCTAGTTCCTTCTCTTCAGTCGGAGCAGACCTGGGATCAGAAGAAATATTTAATTCGAACATGTTCAGAAACACAAGTGAAACAAACTCCAAAGACAATTTACACACAACAAGTGTTATAGGATATTATGATTTCTGAAATCATAACCATTTTGTCATTTATGTAGATTTTGGGCCATATTTACAATGTACTTTCTGCCCTATTGAGCGCACCTGAATATAAGCCGCACCCACTAGATTTAAGTGAGAAAAATGAAAAGTATCATACAGGCCGCACTTGTTAATAGTAAGTCTATGAGAATCTATAATTTTGCTGCATTGCCTTATAAGCCACATAGTTCAAAGCTCATGAAAAAAGTAGCGGCTTATAGTCCAGAAATGACGGTAGTTGCTATGGAACAGTTGTGGAAATACCTCTACATACTGTATGTCGAAGGGCTGGGTGATATGGCAAAAAATTAACATCATGATTTTCCTGGAGACAGATCATGATTTCGATTTTATCACACTTTTTGTGGACTTCTTGTCTTATTTCCTTTCAGGTAAACAATCATCTGCTTTTTCTGAAAGTTCCTTCTTTACTGTGATTGGTTAAATCCAACTGTCACTCACTCAGAACAGAACAAAGACTGACCAGTGTTTTCAAAGAAAACTTTGATAAAGCCTTTGAAAAAACAATCCCAAGATAAGCGACCTCAGCCCATAAAATAAAATAATTCAAATAATCGATTAATTAGAACAATTTTGGCATTTCTAATACCGAAAATTTGCTAAAATTCACCTGGAACTTGACTTGAAGCTTCAACACAAAAGACCTCAACACATGAGCTTCAAAACTCATAAGACTATTAAAAACAAACGTCCAGATTTGTTTTAAAGAAACAAACTTGGCAACTCTGAGGCTAAGTGAAGTAGGTTGGAAATTAGTGTCTGTATTTTAACAAACAGATGCATTAAATAGAGAAATGGTAAATCACGATTTGACGATTTCACCAAAAAAGCAGATTGTCACAACAGTGAGCTCACGATTCGATTTTTATCATGATATTGCTCAGCCCTATGTTTGTCGTATTTGCAGCTGGACAAAAGAAATTGTAAAACTCATCAAAATAACCAAACTGGGTGGAAACATACAAAATGTTTAGTGCAATTATAAAATCATAATCACTGTGTTTTAGCGAAAATGTAGTCTCAACAGTTCTACATTTTAATCATTCATTTCCTACAGCTTGTTCTCGTTAGGGGTCGTGGGTGACTGGCTGGATATTCAAGTGACTTTGAGCCTTTGGCGGGGAAACACCCTGGACTGTGGCCAATTCATCGCAGCGTTACAGACTATCTTAATAATTCTCCCAAAACATTAACCCAAACATGCAAGTTTTTGGAGGAGGAATGAAGCCAGACAGAGTACCTGGAGAGAACCCACGGTATCACGGGGAGAACATGCAAACTCCAGCCAGAGAGATCGTGAGATGTGACTTGGCCAAAGCTCTCACCACTCTGCCACCATGGACTGACTTAATATTTATTTAATCACATTAAAGAGTGGGTTGTAATACAACGTTCTTCTTTTTATCACTCTGGTTTAGCGATGACTATTAAAAGGTTTATATTAACAATGCTCATGTAAATTACACACTTATGTAAATGTAACAGTCCTATTAGAATCAGCACTTTATTAATAAAGATGTATTAAAGTATTACGATAGTGTTTCTGCTATGAAGCAATACAACTGTGTACTGTATTTGCAAAACAATATATTGTTCCAGCCTACTACAAGAGAAAAGATAAATACTACTTACTTATTTATAGTGGATTGTATATCCTTTAGACACTTTCTTTGTTTGCTTATTGCGTTACTGCACGAGGTCTGAAGACTGGTGAGCTCATCGAGTTTCTGTCTGTAAACTTTGTGGTTTCCTGGAAATAAAACAGACAAAGTTATCAAATAATTCCAATAATATACAGAATGTTACATTGTCAGGCACTGCGGTTAGATTATCAAAGGTGCTTTGTTAGGCAAACGCTTTTAGCCACGTTAAGTTATTGTAACCGTATCAAAAACATTCTTGAAGTTGTGTTTTATTTCATTCACATATGTTTGAGTGATTCTTTAAATTATCTGTCTACATCCAGGGTTGCACAGATTTTAATTTCAGGTTTTCCAGGATTTTTCCATGACTTCCAAAACAATTCACAACTTTTCCATGACCTTAACCTGATGTATGTTAAATCTTTTATCAACAATCATCTTCATAATTGATTATGACGAAACACAACTTCTTATGGATTTTTAGCATAAAAATCCATAAGAATTTAGATTATAAAAAACTTTAAATGCAGTGAATTTTATTTCAGTTTCAAATAAACTGCAAAATCTTTTGGTTTAATAAAGTAATATGTTTTCCCCCATTTTAATGATTTTTTTAGATTCCATTTTATTCTGTAAGAAGAAAGAAAATCCCGCACACTGACTTAACTTGCACAAACGTGATTTGGGCGCCTGCCTGTGACTACATTCTATCACTATGTGTACTAATTTACAACATTTTTCTATATTTATTATAAAGGATTTCTATAATACATGTACTGTTTATTGCATTGTTGTATTTATGAATACTTGCTGTGTGTACTTTCTTATTGATTTTTATGTATTATTTGTATTTGTGGGGCACTGTGCATTTAACGACCTCTCCGGGGGGTTTGCCTCACCACTATATATGGTGTCGGTTTGAAGCTCATCCCTCATTTGCCTGATGAAGGCCTAGTGCCGAAACGTCGCCTGATGTCCGAATAAATCACGTTTGTGTAAGTTAAGTCGGGATTTTCTTTCTTCTTACTGTTTCATGGGACATCCCCAAATTACTACACACCTGTCCTAGAGCAACTGATGTGCGAAGTTTTTCTCTTATTCCATTTTATTCTGCCTTCTCAAAAACAAAATAAAAATTGCTTTAAGTATTGATTTTATAAACATGACTCACACGTTTAATAATTTTCCGTTTTACTGAAATAATGATATCAATATTCTGCCTCAAAGTTTGGCTTTTGATCCAAACCACAAGTTTTTACTGACAAGGATTGGTTATCGATCTTTCACTTCAAAACCAAACAATTGACATGACTCAATTTTTTAAATTATATGCCCATGTCCTACCAGCAAGACAGAACATATTATCCCTAATTATTTTTTTTACTGTATAACTTTTTCAAAACTCATAGAATTCCAAAACTTTTCCAGAGCCTGACATTACAATAGAATTTTCCATGACTTTTCAAGGTTTTCCAGACTACAATTTTAGATTATTTGTTCTCCTCAATTTAATTCTCTCCCTTAAACCAGTGAATGAAATACAGTAGACACAACTCCAGGTATTTCTCAAACTCTAATTTAGCATAAGTTCAAACCCTTAACACAATATAAATCGTTTAATCTTTTAAGACTCTTTTCAGTTTTTGCATACAACAGGAAGCTGGTGCACAGGTTCAAGCATGCTACAGTTGAGCAGGTTCATTCATACATGCTAACATGAGATAGCATGCTTTCATACTACTCTGATGGCGTGTGGCACAAAAACGTTCACTTCTCAGCATTACATTTTCACAGAACAAGGGGTGTTTAACGTAAAAAGTAACTACTAAACCTGCAATTATTTAGTAAACAACAAATACAAGTGTACTTTTGCATTAGCAACTCATTAGCTGGACACATTTCACTTTAGAAACTTGTGATCAAAATGAAAATAGAGAAAAAGCAAATAAATATATGAGCTAATCTACACAAAATAGTCTTTTTAGCAGGTTTTTTGCAGTGGCTAGCTTGAGACTGCATTCTCCTGAACTAGTGCAGGGCTTTAAATAATAATTGTCGAAAGAGCGAGTCAGCAGCAGCAGCCGCACTTGCTAACCTACTACAGCTGTGATGTTCACGGCAATCAAACAGACACAAACTTGAGTGTTGTGTTTGTATGTGTATGTTTTAAAAAGGGTCACCTGTAATTGCTGATATTCCTCGTCAATTTCCTCCCATTCAATTTGAAACTTGGATTTTGACATCGTAGTACAGGAGCTGAGGAGAAGAGACGACCAGGACAACCGGGATTGTAGTCCACTCTGAATGTGCCTCGGACCGCAATGCGCATGTGCAAAAGTCCTCGGCGTCGTCGAGAAAAAAAAAAAAAAAAAAAAAAAAGAAATCGAAATAAATATTTTAGTAACAATAATAATAGAAATAATAACAATAAAAAAATAATAAAATTGAAATATTATAGATTTATTTTATTAAACCAATCAGCCTGTTCCCTAAAACGGCTTCAGTTTTGAAAAGAAAATGTCAAAACACAACAAATACGCTGCAAAATCTAGTGTCAACCAGGCCCAAACTAAAAACTGTTCTTTGTAAGAAATAAATTCAGTATCGCTGCAAAATAATCAATCATACGTCGGAATGTTGTGAAGTAAAAAAAAGCTGACCGTTGCTAAGAGACGACGTACGCTTCCCACTGAGGACGCTCCAAACTGCTAAGTTTAGCTAACATGTGGAGAGTAGGTAATAGCTTCGTTTAGAGAGTATTTTTTCTCCAGGCCAGGGTGAGTCAAAGTATTCGCCTTACAGGACAGGCTTTTTAAGGTACTGTACTATTGTTTGTTTGCAGTTATATTGCAATTATTACAAATTGTTATAGTATTTGCTCAAGGCGAGACACGGCAGGTGGATAGTACTTTTTTAGCTAGCAACAGTCTCGAGCAAAAGGACGTTTTTTATTTAACCTAGATGTTTTTGTTGGACTTTCTTTTAGTTTGTGCAAGCTTGCATCTCTTCAAAATCAACTCTTTTTATGATTTGAGGGGGCATCTTATAAATTTTTCCTAGAATAGCTAACTTGAAACTTATGATATTCTTATTTAATTAACGTTACAATATTACATACAGAAGAGCATGAAAGAAAGAAAGAATTTCACAAAGTATGATTTTCAGTTGGATTATGATGAAACATTGAACAGCAACAATTTATTGGTTAATGTTGATCTTTTTTTTTTTATTGTGAAGTTTTTAAACACTGTATTGACTTATTTATCTATCCAAACTTTAAATTTGTTTCTTTTTAGACTTTCACGCTTTAATAAATCAGGTTTGGAATTTGATAGCAACAAACACTTTAAAATTATGTTCAGTCAAGTTTGGTGTATAGGAGCTACTTGTCTAGAAAATAAATAAAAATTACAATTTGAGAAAACAGCCTTAGTTACAAGTTATATTGTTAAGTGGGTTAAAATAATAATAAAAAAACATCTTTAGGATATTTTTGTTTCACATAAAAGCTCATTTACTGAGTGACCTCTTAAACGTGTTGTTTTCTTTCAGGAGGGACTCCACTCACAGCAGCCTGCCATGCAGAACTTACGTCCGACACACAACGTAAAGCCACTGTCTGCACTGAGGGATAAAAAAGCCCAAAAATGTGGACTGAGGCACACTGTTTATTCTGTCTCCGGAGATGAATACACTGGAGAATGGAAAGACAACAAGAAGCACGGTGAAGCAGTAAACTTCTACAAACTGTAAACAAGGGCTGCAACAAGCTAATCAATTAACCGCAGTTTATTAAAATATTTGTCAATTTAGTAATAGTAAAACAACATGAGCTGCAAAAAAACAAAACCATGGAGATCCCTTATTCTTGTCGTAAGTGTGTTAAACTTTTATTGAGGCACATTATCAGACACAATGTAAAAGCTGAACCACCATAAAAGTATTATAATATAGTGTCATGTTAAAACCTCTTATTCTTGAGGGGTTTTAATAGTTTACTAAAATAGTTCAAAAATCAAACTGTATCTGTGTTTGAGTCTTTGGAGCACAATCAAACGACTAGATTCTTTGTGAGGCTGAAGATTTGTTTTGACCTTTAAAACGTTGCACAAAAAAACGTCATATTTTTTTTTAAAGTAAAGCCGGTCCGCGGGCCAATGGCTTCTGGGCCCCAGAGGATTCTTCAATATTTATTTTATTTTATAGTATATCACTACTTCCTTGTGCTTTACTATGACAAAATATGGCCACTTAATCCTATAAACAGCACATTCAAGCAATAAGAGACCTAAAAGTATACACAATGCATTTTAAATTGTTGTTGTTGGCGCTAAACAACCTCGACCGGTCCCTGGAAAAGAAATGTGTGACTTTATCGGTCCTTACAAGAAAAAAGGTTGGGGACCACTGCTTTAGAACATTCTTATTTGGGATGAATATGTCTTATACCATAATGTCAAAAAATTTAGCTATACAAGCAGTGTTTCTATGAAAAGACCCTGGCTGCAGAACTCCATCGTCCGGCCCACCTCTCGCTGCAGGCCGGAGAAAACTCTTCGCACAGACTGGACGTCTATATTAGGCAACTCTGGACTTTTCACAAAGCTGTGAATTTACCCAAATTACCTGATCTAACCCCATTCCTAATCCTATCCTATCCCCTAACCTTACTCGTGGGGTGTAAATGTTGAAAACTATACAGTACACATTAGCTAGCATAGCCACATGCCTGAGGTGACCATAGATGGGCTTCCGATTCTGGTCTGTGGCAAGATGTCTGCAGAAGTAGGTGGGCAGTACGAGTCTGCAGCCAGACGCTCGTGAAATGGTAGATCATTTTCTGGCCATAAAAGTCTGCTTTTATATATCTTTAGTTTTACAAAGACATCTTGAAAAAAACATGCTTTTATCTAAGTTAAATTTTAGGTCAAAAAGTTACACGCCGCACCTTGAACATTTCCAGTTTGGTAGTTTATTTTTATCGTGGACAAATTGGAATTAAATTCTGTAATTTAATTTCTGGTGGTACAATGGGCCTTTCTGTGTGACATTAGCATGTTCCTCCCCGTGTCTGGGTGGTTTCCTCCGGGCACTCCGGTTCCCCACCAACCAATAACATGCAGGTTAGGGAACACTTGGTGATGGTCGGAGGTTGAGGCGCCAGGTGTTTAGGTAACTCTCTTCTGAGCTGCCCCAGGGCTGTCTCAATCACTTTGAAAGACATCTGTAGAAAAAATAAACCATTCATTCTTTTATTGATCACACATCAAACTTACATTAAATCAGATTCTGACAGGTTGTTCCACTGCTCTTTTATGGATGATTTTACATTGTTTTGGCAAATTTAACCATATGGAAGTTAGGAACACTTAAACAGGGCAGATCTCCATGGTAACAGTTATCTTTTAAAGCTGTCCAAAAATGAAGCGGGAAATGTGTAAATGTTGTGTTCTTTGATGATAATTCTCAGATGCCTTCACCTCTTCGTCAGAGTCAACTCCTCATCACGTGTCTTTTGAGTTCCAAGCAGCTAATCGATTATCGTTCACTGCAGCCCGAGTGTAAAGTACCCTCAAACTATCATTAAACTGAGAGTTAATATGATGTTTTCTTCCTCAAGGCAAAGGCACACAGGTCTGGAAAAAGTCCGGTGCGATTTATGACGGAGAATGGAAGTGTGGAAAGCAAGATGGACACGGCACCTACAGCGTTTTAAATCCACAATCCAAAGAGTATTCCAAAAAATACTGTGGAGAATGGAAGAATGGAAAGAAGCATGTAAGCATTATTAAACTGACAGTATTTTCAACAGAGGTTTTGCACAGACATTCTTTTATTTGAAATATGCTCCTCAACATTCTGACTGAGTGACAGAAGTATGATAAGAACACCTGATAAAATGTGTTTCTTATCTTTTTGGAGGCTTGAATCTTAGTCTAGGAGAATATAAACTGATATTTCTCTGTATTAGTTTATACAAAAGAGTTGAGTGTAGAATTTCCAAGCTACTGAAACTCATCAGAAACATAGAAGTCTAGAGACAGAGAGCCTGGAATGACTTGGTGCAGAACTTACTAAAAGACTTAAAGCCAATATGACAGATTATAATATTTTTCAAATGTTGTTTTAGTTTGGTGTGTTAACATTTGTGGTAAAAATTTATTGGCGACACGGTGACGCAGTGGTTAGTGCTCTGGCCTCATAGCAAGAAGGTCCTGGGTTCGACTTCGGGGCGGCCCTAGGCCTTTCTATGTAGAGTTTGCATGTCCTCCTCGTGTCTGCGTAGGTTTACTCTGAGTACTCCAGTTTCGTCCAACAACTAAAACTAAAAATATGTCCAATGTGCCTCCTCCCCAGGACTACAGATGGAAATTAGCTGTAAAGCTACAATCTGGTACAAGCATCTCTGCCTTTGAGCTTAATGTAATTGTACATTGTCGTTAATAAACATTACTTTACCTTATCATAGTTTTAAGGCAGTTAAATTGCAATTTATCAAGAAAATGACAAATAAAAGTAGAAAATTTGAGGAAGTAATTGGAGTTAGAATTCTTCCACATGTGTCGTCAAAAAGCACCAAAATTCAAAGAAAATGTAAACAAAACTGACACAGTTTTCTGGAGTTTAACAATCATTTAACACAATTAAAGTTTTACATTGTGGTTGCTAGGTAACATTTGTGGATTCCCCTCCTTGTGTGTTATATTTACTGGACAAAAAACAATAATGAACTTCACCAAAACAACCAAACTGGATAATTAATTATAATCATGTTTACTATGTTTTACTAAAAATGTAGTCTAGCATTTTCGAAAATAATTCATTCATCTAACACAGTGTTTTCCAATCAGGGGTACGCGTACCCCAGGGGGTACGCAATCATTAGCCAGGGGGCACTAGAGATGTTTGCAGGATTAAAAGAATGGTAGAATTGTAATGTAAAACACACATATTTGTAGCACATTTTAGAAGTGAAGAGGCAATTTTTGACATGCAAATTATTAAAACAATAATAAGTGTTCCTGTTGTTTTGCTGCTTTTCTACCACTATTTACCTGCTTTTCTCTTTTTACATGTCACATACAAACTGTGTTCTGCAGTAGTTGTGGATCTTCATCTTCATAAACAACCTGCAGCTGCTTTTCTTTTTGTCTCTTGAGCTCTTAATGCAATTTTTCTCTCTTGTCTGTCATTCATTTTTGCCACTCACTGCTGACATATAGACTGCTGTGATGTCATCTGCAGAAGCTCTACTGACGGTGATCGTTTCTCTTTCTCAGGGTTTCGGTACGTTCATTTACAAATGCTCGTCGGTTTACGAGGGAGAGTGGAGAAAAGACGCTCGCTGTGGCTGGGGCAGAATGTGCTACGCCAACGGAGACATCTACGAGGGAGAGTGGTCCCAGGACAGGAACCACGGCAACGGGATTATACGATACGGTGAGCTTTGTATGTTTTGCTTGTTCTTACCCAGTTTGTTTTTAGGGTTGCCATGTTGCCAAATGCTTAATAATAGTTTTGTTTTCTGTGTATTTAAGTGTTAAGTGTCGCAACCACATTGTATTTATTTAACTCAGGAAACTGTGTGTAATTTGTCTTTGCATTTTGGTGCTTTTTAATGATCTCAGGTGACTTCCTTTTTTGTTAATTTCTCCATAATGTGTAACTTAACTGCTGTAAAACTATTATATACTTACCACAAGGACTTTCACACCAAACTGTGTTAAAATTAGAAAAATGTGATAATCTGTCAAATGAGCGTTAATCTGAAATTATTTATGTTTGTGTCTCAGCGAATGGAAACTGGTTTGAAGGCTTCTGGAAAGAGGGAAAGAAGAATGGCCAGGGGAAGTTTTTCTACTCTGACCAGGGGCAGCTTTATGACGGTTTTTGGTTGGATGGAACAGCTAAATGTGGAACTCTGTCAGATGTCGGGAGAGATCAAGCTCCAAGGCCTCCAAAATATCAGATTCCACAGGTAAATACTGGAGTTGAAAAACAGTTAGATATAACAACTGAAGATTACTTCTAATCAAAAGTGATGAAGAGACTCGAAGGGTTAATAAAACCCCAGAAAGACATTCTAGACCTCAGAGTAAACCTGGGTAAACTGTGGCCTGGGATACCAGATGTGGCCCTCTGCCTGTTGAATCAGGCCCCTGGCACGCTATAACAAATTTAATGTCTTAAAACTTTAGAATTCTACAAAAAAGCATGACATTTCTAGAATAATCATCTTGAGTTTTCTTTCTTCTTGTATTTGTTTTAACCAGTGTGGGGTGTAACTTATTTACTGTAACTGATTAGATTACATTTTTGAGTAATTAGTAGTGTAACTTAGTAACTCTTATAATACTTGTAATTCAATTACAGTTACTAACAAAATACTCTTAGTTACATTCAAGTAAAACAAATCTAAATGTGACTTATTGTGTGAAATAAAACGGCTCAAAGACACAGATCAGCAGTATGAACAGGACTTAGTATGATTCTAATGATGAAAATTAAGTAAAATTTTAGCCAATTGAAGATGTTCATTTGTGGCTTACCTGTTTAAAAGCCAATATAAAATATAAAATCTTATTTTTTATCGATGTTTGCAATATTACACACAAAGTAATCCCTTCGTTACTGTCTCAAGGCAGTAACTAAGTAGTGTAACTAATTACATTTTTTTCAAATAATAAGTGAGTAACTATTTACTTTTACTAAATTGCACATTGCCTAAGTCTCATATGAGTACAGTTTAAGACTGTTGAGTAAGCTTATTAAAACATTTAAATTAATTAGTATAAGTGTCAAATAATCCAATGTTGTTGTTTTTTTAATAAATAAATAAATACATTTTTATTGTTATTTTTTTTTGCCCACAATGTCATTAAATTTGACTTAAGTGGCATTAAATGGTCTTAAAAAGGTCTTAAATTTTACTTGTTGCAATAATGAGACTCTGTTGCACCAATGACCGTACTCTGGCCTAAAATTATAATATAAAATAATTGGCCAGCCCTGCCCCAGAGTCAACTTAAATGACCTCTGAGAAGATTAATACGTTTGAATTGTCATTATAGGGTCTCAAACACAATTAGAGCTGGGGCTGAAATGATCCAAATCAGAGTTGGTCGAGGGCCACATTTTAAGGTCCTGACTGTTTTTATATTCTACATAAAAAGACTGTAAAGTTTTATAAAGCCCAATATCATGTGTTCACAATCATTCTTTAATATTGTTTTATAATATTTAGTCTCCCATGTGATAAAAAAGTAAGGAAAAGTGGGTAACACGGGTCAGACTGTCCTCCCCTGGAAAATGTTGTTGTATTCCAGTTCATTTTACAAGTTTTAAATACACTAGAGATGTACCTTATGCTAAATCAGTAGATTCAAATTGTTATGTGCAGTTTATCAGCTTCTATCAATACTAATCAGAAATCCTCCCAGGAACACGAGTTTGAGTCGACTGCTCCAACCTCTGATCATGTCTTTGTAATCACACTCAGCACAAACAGAACAAATCACAAGTTAAACAAAACCTGTAGAGCAGCAGGACTTAAGTCACTGAGACCTGACACCGGTCAGACCATGGATCTATTATATTATCAGGTCAGACTCACTGCAGCACGTTCAAGAGAATCCAGCTTCAAACGCTGGAGAGAGATCAGGTGACTTTTGTGTCGTGTGAGGAGGGTTGTGGTAATCTCATGAAAAAGCATTTACTAGAGATGGGATGATTCTCAAAATAGATCGGATATTTGGAATTTTTTTTTATGATATATTTGCTTTCTTTTTTTTTCAGCTACAACTGGTGGATATGCAGCCGTGTTGGCTGAAGCTCAGTCGATCTACAATGAGACAACTGCCACTCAGGAATAAAGCTCAGGCAGGAAAACAAAGGTGCTCTGTGTTTCTGACAAAATTACATTAGGTTTAAGAAGCTGCTACAACGATTGACTGTTTTCCGTTTCAAATGGATTTTACTTCGGACACAACCATTGTGCAAAGTAAAAACTAGTCTCTAGGCAGGTTTAATATCTTATTTTAAGAAACTACTGTATCTAACTTGATCTAAGCAGATTTCACTTGTCAAGTAAAATTATCAACCAATAAATATATAAATATTTTGTATTTTAAAAAGGGTTAGAGCTCTGGTTTCTCAATAAGGAGCTTGTGGGTTCGACTCCCGGGTCGGACCAAATCAACATCTCACAATCTCTCTGAGTGAAGTTTGCATGTTCTTCCCGTGTCATCGTGGTTTCCTCCCAGCTCCAAAAACATGTTTAGGTCAATTGGGCATCACTGTAAAAGAGATTCTGAATCTCAGTGGGACTTTCCTGGTTAAGTATAGTCAATCACAATAACTTTGCCCTGTGAATGAGAGAGTAAATGTTTGTTTGTCTAACCTGCGACGAGTTGGCCACTGTCCAGGGTGTTTCCCCGCCTAAGGCCCAAAGTCACTGGGATTGCTCCAGTCACCCGCCACTCCTAATGGGAACAAGAGGTAGAAAATGGATAAATGTATTTAAAATAAGCAAACACGTCTTGGTCGAGTTCTAATTAATTAGGTATTCATAAAAAATATATTGTATTGAATTTTACATATTATTGTGAATATGGTTTTGAAGATTTCATAAAAATATATAAAATAAACTCCTCAGCAGTCTTTTTGATCAGTTTGGATCAGATTTTGAATCGACCAATCGATGGCAGGACATGTCTTTGGTCTGCCTTGGAAGAGAGTAGAACGTACAAACCTTTACTGAAAAATAAAGGAATGAAAGGTAAAAATTCACATTTTTTGCCAATAAAACTACTTAAAGGTGCACTGTGTAACTTTCTGGAGGTGAAAAGTCAACCAGTCAAGTCAGTCGAAACAGAGCGTTAAAACCAAAGACATTAAATTAGTTATCTATCATTATATTAATTACTATAGTTAAGAACCCACGGCTTGGCTGGTCTGTTAGTGCACATTTAAGTTCAGAACATGAATAAATATTACTTGGCCACTCTGGTAGAAATTATGTACATTTTTATTTTACAGCAAAATATGTAAAATGTTTGAGTTGACAGGTTAAAATTACTTAAACATTTGAAGTTGACACATCATTTCATTATTATTATTATTATTTAACACTGCTGTTGTATTTCTTTACAGAACATGCAACACTATTGCACTGTTTCTGCAAACACAATTATAAACAATAAATGAAAGTGAGTCAAAAAACACAAAAAAATACAAAATTATTCAACAGTGTGCAATAAAAGAAAACAGCAAGCCGACATTACTTCATATATTCTGTTACAGTACAAGTTACATATTTAAAAATGTTAAGACTTCTATACACTTCAGTCATCGTGGCAACGTAAGAGACACATTAGGCAAAATATACTTTTTCAGTTTCTAATCCTGTTCACTGCTTCGTCAACAAAAACACAGCTGGAGTAATGTCTGTGGGATAATAGTCTTTCCCTCTGAAATATCCTGCATTGTTTTAAGTCCATAAGTCCAAAATCATGATAAAACCATCTCTATTTTGTCCCGCCCACTTGGCTTGGAAATGCACTTCCTGTTTAGCTCTGTAAAGGTAGCTAACGTGTTTGTTTGTCTGTCTTGTGGGGCAATTTCAATTAAATATACTGACAGTTAAAATAAACCCATCAACTGAAATCTACAGGCTAAATGCAGCTAAACAGGAAGTGCACGTCCTAGAAAAGTGGGCGGGACAAAATAAGGTCAATCACAGCCACCATTAAAGTGCCCATGACAGGTTGAACTACTCATTTCACAAAGACGTAGTTAAGATCAATATATTTAAGGTTTTACTAAACATTTTTCAAATTTCATTCCAGTTTGGCATTTAGCATTAAAAATTTACTTCCTGTTCATCAATGATGACATCATACTAGGTAGTTGCCTAGCGATGGCCCAAACTCTTCAAATGTAACTTTTTTTTTACTTGAGCCATAAAAATATACTAGAATTCACTTTTTTGTTAAATGTGTGTTTACAGGCCATAAAAATCAGTTTCTTGTGAGAAAATTTAAAATATTGTCTCCCCAGTGTGATGTCATCAGTTTAGCACTCTGCTCTACTTCCTGGTATTTTCAATATATTTTCACATTTTTCTCCACAAACCTGTTTTTGATTAACGTAAAACTATCATTTATAATTAAACAGGTACAATCTACCAAACTAAATAAAATTTGAAAAACGTTCAAACCTGTCATATGCACTTTAAATATCTTCCACAGTGTTTCTTTAATAAGAGGACTGTTAATTAAAACTGTAACATGTGTAGGGCTGCAACAAGTTAAACGCAACTGATCAATTATCTAAATAATCCGCAAATTTAGTAATCGAATAATCGTTAACTGCCTTCAACACGCCATGAGCTGAGAATAGGGATGTCACAATATCACATTTTTGCATCACGATTGTTGCAGGACAAAATATTCACGATTATTATCACTACAACCAAAAACAGCAGATTTTATCAAATGAAACTCTCTGAATCAGGTAATGTTGATGTGATGTTTTCAACGATTATAATTTATTGTTGTGATTATATTGTGACATGAATAATCACGATTTTGAATAACCTGCTAATCTTGACATCCCTCTGAGAAAAAACATCTGATTGAACAGCAGTTTTGATGTAAACACCCGATGTTTAAGCAGAGATTATGGTGGTACAAGTGGCTTAACGATAATTACTTACATTGTTTATTACAATGCTATAAGCTCAAAATATATCATCACCGGTTTAGTGTCCAGCTTTAGACAATGGGGTCAAAATTTAGACTACTACATCTTCAAGCCACATTACCTCAGCTCAAACTTTGCAAAAAATTGTGTTTTAAAGGGACTTTTGTGTTCTAAACAACAAATTACCGTAATTTCCGCACTATTGAGCCACCGAATATAAGCCACATCAACTAGATTTGAATAAGAAGTATGATAAAGTACTATATAGCCACACTTGTTAATAGTAAGTCTATGAGAATCTATCATTTTGCTGCATGTTGTATAAGCCGCAGGGTTCAAAGCTTGTGGAAAAGTTGCGGCTTATAGTCCAGAAATTACAGTAATTATTGGAATAATAATTGCTTAAATAATAGATAACCGGAATTATTAGCTCTGTGCACGTAACATTAGTTGGCTTGTTTGTATTCAAAATGCTAACTTCAGTACTTATGAGCAAAGATACAGTCGGCATCTGAAGCCACGCCACTAACAGACCTCTGTGGGGGAAATTTAACATTGAGAGTGAATAAGAACAGTTTTATCACTCACTGCTCAACACCTACAACTGCAAATGTGGACTTAAAGGTGCATTTGTAACTTTCTGGAGGTGAAAAGTCATCTACACAATTTAATATCAATAGAAAGTTAAAATATACTTTATTACTTTCTGAATTGAGATTTTATGCCATAATATAAAAAACAAGCAAAAGGAACAGCTAGTTATATTTAGTGTAACAAAGGCATCTAAATGACAAAAATGTGCTTAATTCAAGTTTATTTTTGACCAAAAAGTTGCACAATGCACCTTTAAGGAAATATATTGTGTCAAATATTGATTCGAAGAAATGAAGATGAATAAAGTGATCCAACAGCCCAAATATGTAAACATAACTAACATTTCTAATCATAGCTGCGAGCTAAATGCTAACATGGTGCTAGCGCCACCTTGGAGTGTTGTAGCATCTTTCTTTAACTTAGTCTTTATTTTTCAGACATAAACGCCACATCAACAACCTCGATTTAATAGTGATTGTGACTCAAGTTGAATTAGTTCTGCTAAAAAACCACACATAATTTGCCAGAAAATGACTTAAAAGAGGTAACAAGTTTAGCTTCCCATACCTTAACATGGTATTTCCAACACAACTTCCCCTGTAAGCAGGCCACGCCCCAAATATGACACGTTGACGACCGTATCTATATAAATAAACCATCATCAGAAAGAAAAGTTTTTAAGTCCAGAAGTTAGCTATTTTCAATACAAACAAGCCATTGTTTCATGCACAGAGCCAATATAGTTAGTTAGTCGCAGCCCTAAACACGTGCATTCTTTGCAGAACTGTGAAATCAATCTTTCCCCAAACATCTAAGAGTGGCTTGTCGGTGTGTGAGAGGTTCTTTGTTCCTTCTCTAGGGGAAATGTGAAGAGGGAGACTGTAGTATGGATGAGTCTCCTCTGTTGTCCAGCTCGTTCTGTAATCTGGTCAGATTTGACAGCTCCTCCAGCTCCTGAAACTGTCGGTCAGTCTTGTGGCTGACTAAGGAGCGGTAGAAGTGCACTGCGAACACGATGAAGACTAATCCAAAAGGGACCATGATGGAAGTGGACGTGATCGCAGCAGCTACACCAGATGAAACCGTGTTGTTGTTAGACTTATTGGGTTTGATTGGCAAAAACTTAACCCAACAGAGTAACACCACTTCAGCCAGAAACAGCAAGGTTCCGATAACTGTGGAAAAAGCCCATGCGAGTTCAATGTGTCTGTGCATCCGCTCGTGTGGAGACTCCTTCACAGAGTTCAGGTTGTGGACGTTGCTGACCGCCTCGATGTTGGGCAGAATACAGGTGCTGACCATCAGAGCAAACAGATGGACGGCTACGAGCACAGTGGTGCAGGCACTGAAGGCGATGAGCAGAGCAGGAGGGTACGGATAACTGTTGTCCAGCTGCACTTCCACCATGGCCACCTAAAACACAAGCACGTGCAATAAAGATCAGCACAGACATTCTTTTATTGAAAAATCCTGCTCAGCA
The DNA here is from genome assembly GCA_038363315.1 of Mugilogobius chulae. Lineage (NCBI taxonomy): Eukaryota > Metazoa > Chordata > Actinopteri > Gobiiformes > Gobiidae > Mugilogobius > Mugilogobius chulae. The sequence goes on along the minus strand of CM076409.1, from coordinate 2,130,061 downwards.
TTCTGACAAAGAGACTGAAGTATGAAAACAAAACCTGAATACATGTATTTCTTATTATTTTTTTTCAGAACGTTTGTTGTAGTAGCTTTTCTGTTGTCAGGCAACAGTTTAGACTTTAGCTTGGAGATTTAGGACAACTTTACTGTTGCACAACAAATAATTCACTAAAACACATATTTTTTATGGATAAAATTAGTTAAACTCTGTGATCCTAAAGTTTGTGTCGGTGAAAAATGTGTGCGAAGAAAAAGTTTTGCTGTTGTTTTTCTGCTTTTCAACTAACCTACCGTTTAAAGTGCCTGTGACAGGTTGAACTAATAATTTTAGTAAAGCAAATCAAGAAGTTTAGACTTTGGATTTTTTAAACCTTTTACAATTTTCATTCCAGTTAAGCTATTTTTAAATAAAAAATGTATGTAATGTATTGTTTGTAAATAATGACATCAAACTAGGAAGTTGCCTAACAATCATGTTAAGGATGTAGAGTGGATAGACACCTCTTTTTTGTATTTTGTAAATGTCCTGTTCTTATTCATGTCTTTAACTAACTTTTTGTAATTACTAACCATAAAAGCCTAACCAGGGACGGGGTCTGTAAATTAGCAAATGGCTAGAAGCCTTATGTACAAGGACATCGGCTACTTGCTAGTAGCAACGTTTATTTGTACTGTCCCTGTCAAATAAGAAATAAATAATAATAATAATAATAAGTTGGGACAAAACTCCTCTTATGTAGCAGGCTATTTTCCTTGTTGAAAAAACAGACTACAACACACTCGTTTCACAAAATGTATGTTTACAGGGCCATAAGAGTATATCAGGTGAGAAAATTTAAAATGTGATTTTTTCCTAGTGTGACCTCATCAGGTGTTAGAGCTGTTCATTTCTAAATATTCGCAAACGTTTCTTCACAAACTTGTTCTTGATTAATGCAAAACTATATATTTCTACAAGTATTAGTCCATAAAAAGCTAAAAACCTATCATACTATTTTTTAAATGATTTTCTGTTTTTATGTGTCAGATACAAACTCAATATTCAGCAGTAGTTGTGCTTGTTAATATTATTATCAGAATGTAGCTGTTTTTTCCCCTATTTTACTTGTGTTTTTAAAAAAATTTAGTTTCTCTACATTCTCGGGGTCGGACTAGCGTCATCGTGTTGTGGCAACGCCAAACGAAGGGGAAAACAACAACGTAAAACAACAACGTAAAGTAACTTTAAATTTAAACTTTACTCACCACCGCACAGTGGTTGTTTACAGTTTCCAACCATTAGTATTTGAGCATCTGGCAAGCATTTTTACGTACAGCAAGTTGATGTTTTCCCCTTCGGTCGTCGGCAAACAAAACAAAACGTCATCAGTCCGACCTCGAGAACGTACAGCTATTTGATGCTTTCTCCTTCGCGCCGTCGGCTACCAAACAAAACATCACGTCACGTCATCAGTCCGACCCCGAGAATAGACTCCCATGCATTTTCGCCACTCACTGCTGACATTTAGAATGTTATGTCTCGTGCATAACCTTTGTAAACACACGGCCGCGGCTGGCCTACAAGTGATCAGTGACTGTAAATAGAGTGAATGTGAGGCGTGAGAACATTACCATGGCGAATCCGGAGAGAAGCGCCGATGTTCGGCTTGAAGCCTTGAGCTTAGCGCGGCTGAGGTAGAGCTTTCTCCAGGAAAGTGCTTGAAGTGAATGCTCGTTAAGACTCATGTTCTGCTTCGCATAAATCACCAAACTGACCGATCGAGCGTGTTTTTCTTCGCTGTTTTCACCAAGTACAACTAAAACAGACTTTCAGCATGCTAACAGGCTACACTGACAAGACACTTAACCTTGCCAGCTGACAGAGAAAGCTATTTTTTCACTTGAGCAGCAGCAGCCGTTCACAACGTGCTGCACCGACAGTGCTGTCTGCACCTTACATTTCCCATAATCCCCTGCGCCTAAAGGAACATCCGCTAAAACAAGCTAGCATCACAGTAATAACAAAGTAATAACTCGTGTTTAAGCATAACGACTGTCCTGTTCCGGGTTTAGGAGAGTCGTGTTTTTATAGATTAAACCGCTGTCGTATTTCACGAACCCACGTGACGAGTCACGTACGTGCACACATTACCACTACTACAATGAATGAATACGTCCTGATATCTCCTGTCTTCACGTCTCTATCAGTGACATATCAAAGAGCTGTAATTGTTCTTCACAATAACTGATGACAGACGGGTGTAGATCTGTCAGAAGTTATAAACGTCCACATTAAACGGCCAAAAGCTGATTCCGTGACGCCGTCCAACAATGTTTTGGTTCCAGGTGGTGACGTAATAGACAAAAACATGGTTCCCTTGTTTTGAACCCGAAAAGCGTGCTAAGTGTGGCTTTAACTTTTCTCCAAAGCGACATGCTTGTGCTAAACTGAGACACCGGGCGCTGGCTACGACAGAAGATGGCTCAGTCCTCGGGAACAGGCGCTGAGTCCGGGCGAAGGCTGGTGTGTACTTTCCCCCTGAAGCAGAAGCGTAAAGTGAAGCTGTCGTTAGCTTCACAAACGATACTGGCAGCTAATTAGGAGCTAAGCTAACCTTTACAACCATTACCGCTGTCATACAACAAGTTTATCTTCTCAAACTACGCACAGTTTCACATACATACTCGTCTTGTAATGTGTAATCTGACTCAGAGTTTATTAAATTGGTTAAAGTGAACATAAAGGACAAAACTATGAAATAATAGTAAGGTTTAAAATACTGTTTAAACTGCATTCACGAGCATACAATAGCATCTTATCTTCATGCATTTGACAAAGACATGCAGGCTAATTTGATAATCACACTCTCCATTACTACATCTGCTTTAGATTATGCACATGTGGCTTATTTATTTGTTATTATGGCAGCGCTCCATCTGCCGGAGGATGTACGACGAAAACGATGATCCGTCTGATGTGGAGGAAATTGCCAATATTCGAGGTTTTAGCGTGGAAGAGAAACTCGCCAGTGACATCTACACCTCGAACTTTGTGCAAACGATGGACGGCAGAGGTAGGTTGTGTTGTGTGACTTCTGTGTGCAGTTTAATGCAGCTCTCTGTTTGTTTCTCCTCAGATTTTACCTATGACTATGTGCAAAGAGAAGGTCTGAGAAAACCCCTGATCTTCAAGGAGAAAGATGGTTTAGGGATCAGGTAAGAGATTCTTCAGTGAAACATGATATTGGCCTGATACTGAAATATAGCAGTGCAGTGTTTTTCAAGCTGTGTGTACTTAAAGGAGACCTATTGTGCTTTTTGTCTATATTTGGGTCATTCTCCGAAAGTGGGACCATAAAGTGTGACATCCAGGCTGAAAATTCAAACTGCAGCAATTGTTTTATTTTGAGGTTAATTTCCATCTTTGAGAAGTGTACTGACAGGATCTATAATGGTCAAGAAAGATGCACAACTATTTTTTCCAATATAGCCATTTCAATTGCTCTCAATCCAGCATAATGTCGCATGTAGCATGGACACCAACTGGACCACATTTTTTAGCTGAGAGAGTTGCTATATACCAAATAAAATATTATATATATTATATTATAAGCAGGGGTGTCGGACTGGGGGGGTAAATGGTACTAGTTTCCCTGGGGCCCAGGACAGGAAAGGGCCCCCAAAAGGATTTAATTTTGCTTGTTCCCCTAAAGGCAATTTTTTTGTGATATCAAAGATTTATTACGTTTCATCACTTTGATGAAACGTAATAAATTGACTTGACATAAATAAAAAATGTATTTGGGCAAATTATAAACAAAGATAACAGATAGAGAGATTGTAATATTAAAAGCCAGAGTTGTCAGATTTCAGTGAACAAACAGCCAGAGTTTGACACTAAATTATCAGTTCAACAAATATGCATTTTCACAGGGTTTTGTGTTGAATATGATGAATACATCACAACTTCTCAATCCAGCAACATTAGAATGTGTCCAAAATGTACACAAGTTTATTCCTTAACACAAGTATGCTAAACACTTTCCATTTTATTCTCATGTTTATGTGAGTGAAGCGGATATATGCATACTCTAGAAGGAAACAAAACCGAAATGAGTGTACTCAATATTTAAAACACAAGATTATGTGTTAGGGGACCATTAACATGTTTGTACCCGGGGCCCAGAATTTGGTGCTACGCCCCTGATTATAAGTAAAGGAACTATGAAAAGGAGCACATTTAATCCAAGAAATTATTGAATTTGAGGATTAAGTACACCAACAAGCAAAATATTTTAGTTGTAATACCAACCGATTTCATGTCTCATTCAATCACAAATCCATCAAAAATTATGTGTTGTTGCCTAATCACGGTGATAAAAACACGAGGAAGCTGAATATAACACGGGCTCCACGTCTAAATCGATAATTCCAAAAATGATTTACGTTACCTTAGCTTTCATTCTAAAAAAACAAATCCATATTAATGCCAAGGTAATAATTTTTCCATGCGGACACAAACTTTTCAACTTGAGTTTTGACTTCTCAGTGCAAAATGGAGACGCGTGTTGTTGTTTGGTCACAATTTATTCTGATTTTGTTTTACATGAAAATGTCTTTAGCTGTTTTTTTTGTTTTTGTTTTGTGTGACTTGCAGTTTGGGTCAGATGTTTGGTCACATCATTGACACATTTGCTAGTTTTGCTTTTCGATTAGATTGGTAGCACAAGTCTAAACAACAAAGATTTGCCACTGGGATACTTACAGTTTTCTGAACCCATTGGCAAATATTTTGGCTTGAAACATGAAGCAATGTCTTGAAATCAGTACGAAACACTTTGTAAACTAAAATATTAATCTTACAATAATACAGCTTAAATTAGTCAAAATGCTTGGGTTCAGATCCTAGAATCAAGCATTTTAAGTTGTCTTGAAATCCACTTTTTGTAGTGTAATTTTTACTCTAACTGAAACTTTCTGTTATTACAGAATGCCTGAGCCACATTTCACAGTGAGTGAAATTAAAGGCCTGGTTGGTAAGTAATATAAAAAAAACTTACAATGAGCAGAGCTGTATTGTTTTTGTGATCATTAACATACTTATATGATACTCTCTCAACACATTTGTGTCTACTTTTGTCATATAGTTTTATTTATAATGAAGCTTTGCACATTACGCCATTTACTATGATTACAGTAATGTTGTTGCACCATCTAGTGGGGATAGTTGAACTATGTACTGTACATAATATGAGTGTGAAATGCAAAGATAGTGTTTGTAAATATATCCAGAAACATTAATAAAGTCTTTTGCGCTGCAGGGAGCCGTCGTTCTGTGGATGTGATGGATGTGAGCACTCAGAAAGGCTCTGAGATGAGCATGGCTCAGTTTGTTCGTTATTATGAGACGCCAGAAGAAGAAAGAGATAAGCTGTTTAATGTTATTAGTTTAGAGTTCAGTCACACTAAGTTGGAACACCTCATTAAAAGACCAACAGTGGTAAGAGTAAATACATCTGCTATGATCATTAAGTGGACACACTGTTTTACCTGATAATATTGATATATTTGTTCTGATTCTGCTTGAACAGATTGACCAAGTTGACTGGGTGGATAATATGTGGCCTTTGGATCTTAAACACAGTCAAATCGAAGGAACCAATGTTATTTCAGAAATGAAATACCCTAAAGTTCAAAGGTATGATAATTTGTAGATTTTATTTTTGCGTTTCATAAATAAACATTACAAAATGAAAACTAGTATTTATAATAAGATGTATATTTCAATACAAAGCCTTCAGTTCACACCTTCAGTATTCTTGTCTTGCTGCTTAATGCACGGTGCTGCTGCAGCTCAGTTCCTGATGGTTGCTAGGCAGCAGAATTCCACAGTTACCGTGGCTTCACTGAGCCTTTCATCCAATCAGCTGCTTACTACATGTTACAGTCAAAAATCACACCTGCCTTTTCCTTTGGCTCTAGTATTTGACTATTTACTATACTGATACCTTCAGTTGTTTATTGTTATTTTTATAAAACGGTTTATTTACATCCAGTGTGAACTATTACTGTTGAAATTGTGTAAAAATTGTGTTGCCTTTTTTGTTTACATCCCCTGAAAGAATACCAGTTTAAAAAAAAAATCCTAACACTCTTTGTGCATTTGTCCTGCTGTGTTTGCAGATACTGTTTGATGAGTGTCAAGGGCTGCTACACAGATTTTCACATTGACTTTGGAGGCACTTCAGTTTGGTATCATGTCTTCAAAGGCAAGAAGGTGATTCACACATTACAATACGCTCATGACTCCTCTGTTAATCAAGTACTTCTACACATATTTTAATGATACTGTATGTGCTGTTTGCAGGTGTTCTGGCTGGTCCCTCCCACCTCCTATAACCTGGCTCTTTATGAAGACTGGGTTCTGTCAGGTAAACAGAGCGACGTCTTCCTGGGAGACCGAGCCGATGGATGTCAGAGAGTCGAGCTTCAACAGGGACACACCTTCTTCATCCCGTCTGGTCAGTTTACAGTGCCACGTTGAGCAGATTTATTCAGATTTTTCACATACTACTTATCCTAGCTCACTTAGTCTGTATTTACTTGCGATTACTCTAAAAATTAATTCATTTCAAACTATATAAAGTCCAAAACAGTCAATTAAATCAATTACCCTATTTGCATTTCTAAGTTCTAAGTTTCATTTCTTTACAATGGAATAACTTTAAATTACAGATCTGCAAATGTCATTGTTTCTTACTAAATACATGGAAAAAACAATATGTCTCCTTTAACCAGAGATATAAGTAAAATATTTTTACTCAAGTACTGTTAAGGACTTTGTTTTTAGTATTTGTACTTTACTTGAGTATTGCAAAATCTGGTGACATTTAACTTTTACTTCATACAATTTTCAAGAAATATCTGTACTTTCTACTAATGCTGCAAAGCGATTAAAAAATTGAGAGATTACTTCATTATGATTTGTTAATCTTATTAATTAATCTATTTTTAATCTCACCTAAAAATTGCTGAGAAAAACACTCAACTTAAGTGTTTTTGTTTTGTTTTTATCCAATTTAATTAATTACATTATTGTTGCAGATAATATTAATATTGTAGAAAATGCAGACTTTAGGAAGTTTTTTGTTGCCATCTTTTTAGCTTAGCGTTAGCTGTGGCTGCGCTCATGACTGGGGGCTTTGTAGACTAAGCTTGAGCTGCAAATTCCCTCTGACAAAAACGGCACATCACTCTACTTTTATCGACATAAAATTCCCGTTCATCAGTCCAATAACTCTGGCCTGGTTTTTTATTTTTGTCTCGTTGCTACTCGTGACTTTTGCCCCTTGTCCTTCAGGTCAAAGGTCATGTGCAGACTTTCCTCAAGTCAAGTTGAACAATCCTTAAGTCCACTTTGCAACTCACATATAGAAACAATGAAGTTAAAGATTTCAAAATAGATTAATGCGATTAAAAAAATTAACTTGATTTCAGTAATATGTCTGTAATAATTAATCTCTATTAATGCACTAATTTGACACCCCTACTTTCTACTCCCTACATTTTAAAAACAGGTGAGTTACTTTATAAAACCATTAAAAGCTTTGTTTCCTCTATCACTTGACAAAAGTCAAAATATTTATAAATAATTCAATGTAATGGACACTCGAACACAATACAAACCAACTTTTTGAACTGCAAAAAAAAGGACCTAACCCTACCCTTTTTTTGGTTGAGATGACTTCATGGACCTAGATTATTTGACTTGTGTGTTTCTGCGTTGTCTCAATATATTTGTGCTTCTTTCTAGCCAAATATTAATGCCGTAAGACATTTTTACTCACTCTAGTGGCAAATTTGAAGTTAAAATCTTTTATTTTAATCACGTTAAAGCAACTAAAATTAAGATAAAAGTTCTGAATTCTAGCAGTTTTAACCAAGACTAGATCATTAGACTTTGGCACTTGGCAGTATGATTGTACTTTTTACTATTTTTATTTCAGTAAATTTACACGTTTACTTTTGTACTTTTACTCAAGTAAAAGAGTTTCAGCTGTACTTTGACTTTTGTCAGAGTTGTTTTTTACTGAAGTTATTGTACTTTTACTTGAGTAGTGTTCTTCAGTACTTTTGCCATCTCTGCCTTTAACACTCCTGGGACCTCACTTGTCAACCTGCGTGCTAAATTGCGAGAATAAACGGAAAGAAATGCATGTGCTTTTTGAGTTTTTTTGTACTCAGTTTACTATTGGAAGATGCACATATAACATATTACACAAAACCAATATGTACTACCAAAAATGTTGCATTTGTGGTGTTTGTGTGTCAAGTTTTTGGTCCACTTCACCCAGGCCTACTGTGTATCAGACCATATTGAATCAAAAAATCTGGCCCACTGATGAATATAACTGTACAGCCCTACCTTAACTTGTTTGCAGATGAGAAAATGCTTGACAAATGAAGTCCCTGATGTAATGAGGAAAACAGTTCTAGACTTCAGACTAGTTCAAAGGTGTTTGTGTGTTTGTTTGTGTTGGTTCTTTTGTGAGCTGGACTTGGCCAAAGGCTGGTGCACATCATTGTTAGTCAGAGAGTAATTCTGCAGTTTTGCACAGGAAGTAGATGGATCTCTTTGTACTTCTAAGCTGTTTTATGTAAATTTAGAGTTTTGCAAATAACAAAATTGAAATTACTGATCTACATACTGTATATTATATTATTCCTAAATACTATGTAGAAAACATTTCAAAGAGTTGAAGAGTAGTTAATGGAGGGATTATCAGTCGTCACTTTCCGTTCTACTGCTCATGTTGCCTGCAGAAAGAGACGCTGTCCATCTAGTTGGTTGGGGAAACTTCTTTGATTAAAACAACTAAACCGGATGAGAGCAGCTGTCGACAGCAGACGTCTGGCTCCTGAAGCTTGAGACGGTGTTGAGACAGTGACTCACCTGAATGTAACATGTTTGAGTTGTAAAGACAAATTTTATTCACAAATGTTGATTTAGCTGCAGAACTTTGGTTTTTGCACAGCAGACAACAGCGCTGGCTAGTGTTGCTGCTACAGCTTGTGTCAATCAGCTGCGGCTCTTTCTTCATTCCGGGTGTGCGTGCATCTCCCATGTTCATAAACAATTAATCTGTTAAAACTGCTTCTTGCGCTCTGACTGACATTATGACATTGAATCGGCTCTGTGCACAGAAGTCAGTTGGCTTATTTATTTTCAAAAATGCAAACTTCCTGCTGGTATGTTCATTTCCTGTTCAGTTCATTTCTATGGGCTTTCACTGCCTCAGTCTCAAATGCAAAAATACTTTAAGATCAGGCAGTGAACAGTGAGATGTTGGTGGTTTTCTCTGAAAACTTGTTAAATACTTTACAAATGAGGAGAATTTTTCACCAAAGTGTGTTTATAAAAAGATGTGTTTATCTGTCAATGCTAATGCTAAAGTCTGACAATTTAAAGGGGCACTGTGTAAGATTGAGAGGAATTTAATTATCACATATAGTCCACAAACATTGAAATCATATTTATTCTTTACAACATGAATACTTAAGAGAGCACTGTTAACCAATCCACATCAATTGTGATACATTTATACGTATTTGAAATGTTTTATTACGGGCCGGCAGTGGCGTGCTGGGATCATTTTTCAGCCCGGGAAAATTAGACATTAGATTGGCCCATTTGTTCATTGTGTCACGTGACTTAATTGGTAGTTCAGTGGTTAAGAACTGCGTAATTAAACTTTTGCCCTTTCAGCACCCACGTTCGAGTCCCGCTCAGGAAACCTCTCTCTTGATTTTTATTTTTTTATTTTTATCTTTTAACCAATATCTACTCCACCTCTTATACATTCTCTTCTCCAGTAGTAGTTTTAGTCACGACATGGTCAATAGCCTACAGTACGGACTCAGCTCAGAGCTTTCCTCCTCCTGACCTCTCCCCTGCCTGCTCCACGGCAGTGCGCGCTCTTACACACACACATGAAGGACGCGCTCACACAAACACATAATGCGCGTTCTGGCCACTGTTCTGACCCCAAAGACAAACTTGTGTGTGAACATTTTGTCTTGTTTTGTGTGGAAATGCGCTCCGCCGCGGTGATTCACGTGTATAATTCTGCTGAAGTGTTTGTTCATCAGCCGTTTTTGCTCGTAACTCCGAGAATATACAACGGATTTACTTGAAACAAAGTTTGACTGAGAGCTTATGGTATGTGTCAAGAGTCTTTGATTAGGCGCTGTGTGCTGTGAATCACAAATCATGGACTTGAGGCAGCTCACATTTGCTGCTGCAGCTCTATGGGCCGGGCCTCTCTCTCTCTCTCTTTCTCTCTCTGTCTGTGTCTCTCTCTCTCTCTCTCTGTCTGTCTGTGTCTCTCTCTCTCTTCAACCACGGAGGACACCGGCCCAAAAGTCACGCGGCCCACCGGGAAACGTCCCGACTCTCCCGATTAGCCAGCACGCCCTTGCGGGCCGGAATGTGAATATTGACGCTAGATGTCACCATGGCAGTTAGGCAAAATGCACTGGAAATGCTTTCCCTGGTGTTCAAAAGTGGACGTTACTTGGATCAATTTATTATTATTTTTTTCTTACACAGCCCCTTTAAAAATAAACAGCTTCTACGCACAAGATCAATATACAACAACCTAATAATCGCCAAACAACTGAAGCCCTAGTAATCATTAAAGTGTCTTGTTTTTTAGGCTGGATCCACGCCGTCTACACTCCAGAGGACACACTGGTGTTTGGAGGCAACATTTTGCACAGCTTTAACATTCCTATGCAGCTCACCATCCACGAGATTGAGAACAGGACCAAGGTAGAGTCACTGCTGCCAGTTTCAAAGCCCTAAAAGCATTAAAGGGTCCAATTCCAGTCTATGCACCTCTCAGATACTTTTGCATAAGTCTAATAAAAGTGTGTTGTGTTTACGAGCCAGGCAGGCAGCTCTCTAATACTAACTTTTTCTTTTTTTTTAGGTTAATTCCAAGTTCCGCTTTCCTTTTTACTACGAGATGTGTTGGTATGTTCTGGAGAGATACACGTTCTGTTTAACTAAGAGATCGCACCTCAGACACGAGTCCCACAAAGAGCCAGCACTTTCGGGTAAGTGAGACAGCATGTATAATGTTAGCTGGGCAATATATCGAATTTTTGTGAATTTGAGATATAAAAAAATTGGAAAACATTTTTATTGTTAAGTTTTTTTCATACATTTATTTATTTAATTTACTTTACATACATATGAACGTTTATTTTTTCTTGTATTTTTATCTTTGCAAATAGTTCTTTAACCTGAAAACCTTTGAGCTTGTGGTTTTGTGAGAGCAGTCTGCAGTAGATATTTGTTAAGATCATTGAAACACTTATTGGTTTTGAAAAGTCGGTGCACTTTTAGTCAAACTAGGTCTTGTCTTAAGTTGATTAGGAATGTCTTTATTCGGATCGTTATTTGTTGAAAGACATGTTTGAACCTTTGTCTGTTAGATTGACATAATATCGTCTGAATATTGCAATCGAAGTATGGCAAAACATTATTGAGGTATAAATTTTTGTCAGTACTGCCCTGGGATGTCACAAAATCAAATTTTATTATTGTGAGACAAAATATCAAGATTACAGTTGTTACGACAAAATAGCAGTGACATTTTTTATTTTTTTGTACTATCATTGTCTAACACGTCACTTTCCCTCAAGATTTTGACTAGAGATGCACCGATCCGATACTGGGATCGAATATCGGTGCCGATCCAGGAAATTGTGCTGGATCGAGTATCGGCTCCATGATATCGGTTCAGCCGATATCCTAGTTGTGTTTAATTGGACATAATGCGTCTGATTTATGTCTGATGTTGATCCAGAATGTTTCATAATGTTTGACATTTTATTCTTTCTCTCTCTATTTCTTCTCTTCTCTTTCCCTCTCCTCTATTTCTTCTCTTCTCTCCTCTCTCTTTCTTTTCTCTCTCTCTTTCTCCTCTCTCTCTCTTTCTTCTCTTTTCTTTCTCTTCTCACTCTCCTCTCTCTTCTTTCTTCTCTCTAATTCTCTCTCTTCTCTCTACTACTCTGTCTTCTCTTCTCTTCTTTCTTTCTCTCTCTCCTCGCGCTCTTTCCCTTTCTATCTCTTTCTTCTCTTCTCTCTCTCCTCTCGCTTTCTCCTCTTGCTCTTCCTCTCTTCTCTTTCTTCTCTATTTCTGTCTTCTTTCTCTCTCTCCTCGTGCTCTCTTTCTTTCTCTCTCCTCTCTTTCTCTCTCTCTTTCTTCTCTTCTCTCTTCTTCTTAAGTTGTTCAGTTTTGTCTTGCGGTATAAATAACACTAAATGATCAAAAGTCTTATGTTTTGAAAAGGAAAAAAGAGCTATGTCAGTCCTTACACAAGTATCGGTTGATATCGGGTATCGGCAGATGCTTAATTCTAAAGTATCGGGATCGGTATCGGAACTGAAAAAGCTGGATCGGTGCATCCCTAATTTTGACCACTTTTATGAAATCAAACCCTTGAATGCAAAACAATTCAAATTCAATGTGACAGAAACATTTAGATGCCTTTGCTTTAATAGATAAATAAATGACTTAATTTGGCTTCTAAAACAATAATATTTCTATAAGTTAAAAATGAATTTTGCTTCTTATGTGAACATTTATTAAGTCGGGTTGAAGCAATAGAGGTTATGCAGATGACATGACATCATTCTAAATGTGAGTGCTGAGTGGCAAGGATGCATGAGAGTTTTGAAATTTGCCTTGTCTTTAAGAGTACAGTATCACTTTTTCATTTTTTTTTGGTAAATGAGATCCTTTGCTGCATGGTTTTACTGCACAATATACTGTACTCGATATTCAATTCTTGCATATCTTCAAAACAACATCCACGATATTACAAAAATTCGATATATCACCCAGCTCTACTCTAAACCCATTTTTTAACAACATATTTTCAAACTTTTCTTCACAAACTTGTTCCTGATTCATGTAAAAACTATAATTTATTGGATCCAAGTTGGCCGATCCCTAACTCACACGTGCATGAATCAGTCCAATTACAACTTTGAGTAAACTAATATTGTTATAACTAGGGACTTCAAGATTATTAGGTTAATCGATAATCATGATTATTCAAGTCACAATATAATCGTAAGAACCAAAAAATAATAATCATGGAAATTTTTAAGTAAAAGTAAATTCTTATAGTTCATTCTATAGAAACTATAGATGGACAAAACATCAGTTACGGTTTTCACAACAGCTAGTCTATAGAGAAAATATCAATATTTGGTTGTTGTTATGTTATATCTCAATTTGTTTTTTATTTTGAACTGAAAAGTAAATTTGTGTTTTAAAAAATCAAACATTGGTATCAACAAACACCAGAAGGTCAAATAAAACATTTGCCAAAAAATAATAGCAATGATAATTAAAGAAAAAAATCTCATTACCATTTTGGAGCAAAATTATGTCTTTCAATCCATACACAATTTAACATTTAAGAGGCAATATTAATTTTTTTTTTTTTATTTGTTCCAAGTAAAACTAACGTTTTTGTTCTCATTAGCATTTTATTTTCATTAGGAAAATTTGATTTGATAAAATAACTTGAACAAAAGTGACAAGAATGAAATTAGATCATAATCGTGAATAATCGCTAAATGTGATATTTATCTGCCCATAATTGTAACAAATTTGATACGTGACATCCCTAGTTATAACATGATTAAAAACTCGTATTTCTCTTTTAATCGTAAGTGTTCATGATTTATTTCATTGTCAATGGCAATAATTACCTGGTGTTTTGATTAATTTCAGATCTCACCACACTACAAATCTAGCTAGTCCTTTCTCCGATTCGAGGAGCCAGGATGTGAACGAGGACTCCAACGAGAGAATGGACAGTTCACCGGCGAACATCAAGCTCAGCCCTTCAGAGCCGACCTTTCTATGGACTGTGAGGACAGCTTCACCACGTCAGACTGCCCCAAATCCCCGCTGGACTCCTCTCTGTCAGAATGCAGAGGCAGATGGACTTATTTACGGAGTTTGAGCTGAACGGACTTAAGCACTGGTAGAAAAACTGGAGTCGCTTCCTGAGAATAAGAAGTGTGTTCCAGAGGGAATTGTAGACGCACAGAAACTACTGGAATCTATGAAGGTACGAACCAGTCTGTAGATGTTACGCATAGAGACATCACTGTTTTCTTCTGGAAATTTCTTCTGGAAGAGCTCAAAACACTACTAGTAAATAGGAAAAAGCAGCTACAGACTAATAATAAACAGGGTTCCCACGCGTCCCGGAAAACCTGGAAAAGCTTAGTCAATTTTACAGTCATAGAAAACGCATGAAAAATTAGAAAAACAGCCAAATGTCATGGAAAATAAATATTCTCCTGGATTATGGTTTAGTCTATCATGAAATAGTGAGCAAACTTAGTTTTTACTGCCATTTAAGGTGAGAAAAGTTTGATTGTAACTTTAGGCCTGTTACGTTTCTTCACTAAAATATAGAACTAATAGACTACTACCTGAACTAAAATCTTATTTTTTATTTTTTAAAGGTGCACTGTGTAACTTTCTGGACAATTCACTAGAATTAGAAAGTTAAAACATACTTGAGGACATTCTGAATGGGTCAAAATACATACACTAACCCCTTTTCTATAGAAACAAACATGAGCGGGCCCCCTTCAGCCCAAATAACAATCCATGCAAGTCTATTCAAAGTAAAAAAAAGTTGATTGTTTTTATTATTTTTAGGTGTAAAGAAGAAATCAAAGTGACAAAACATGCCTTTATATAAGTCTGTTTTTGGCCAAAATGTTTCTTTAATCAAACTGCCAAAATTCATCAGAATGCAGGAAATATCGTCAATTGGGGCAAAATTTTCCTGACGGAGGACCCCCCCCCCACACACACACTTGTAGGTGTCCACCTTTTATGGCTATGGACCTTTCTGGCTCTGTTACTGGGCGTGTTCTACTTTGGGCTGCCGTTAACTTTCCAAACGATCTAAGAAAAGATAATGTAGATGTTGTGATTACCTAAAATCTTCTTTGGGAATGTCCTGGAAATGTCCTGGAAAATATTTTTGGGATATGAGTGGGAATCACAACTACTGCTAAATACCGAGTTTGTATGTGACGTGTTAAAAGTGATTTACAGGTAAACAGTAGCAGAAAAGCAGAAAAACTGCATCAGCATTTCTGTTTCTGTCACTGACACAGACTTTAGAATCACACACAGAGAAACTCATTACCGTTTTATGCTTGAAAAGATGTTTTTTTTAGTTTGTTTGATCAGTAACTTATTTATTGTACAGCATTTAAAAACGCTTCAACTCCCCAAAACAAACAAGCAGTTTTGCTATTCAATCAGACTTTTCAACAAAAATAATGACATAATCTCTCTATTGTGTTAAAAAGAAACTAAAAAAAGAAAATCAAAACTTAAATAAGCTAATGAATTATTAAATTAATTCATATTTCAAGTTACAAATTGCTTGTCGTCTTCTTGTTTTAAGTACAACTGCTGTATTGGCTAATCATATTTTAAACAGTGAAAACATACTCAAACAAATTTCATACCATTTCATAAACTTTTATTTAAAGCAAACCCTGGATATAATCACATGTTATCCTAAACACTTATAATATCATCACTTATATAAATACAGGACAAATACCTTGAAGTATTTGTAGTTTTATTAAAATAGTGTTTTGAAGAAATGACATGGAGGCTGCCATCTTGCTGCGGTTATGACATAAAATAGTGTTGTCAAGGTAACAGGCAGTAGCAGGTAACTAAGCAACATGAATTCCTGGGTTAGACCTTGTCAATTTGAGCCGAGCAAAGCCAAATACAGAACGATTATGTGGAATCTAGTAAAACTGAAGATAATCAAGAGGAAGAGGCAAGAACTGGACACTGTCAGTGGTGTTTTGTGGCAACTGTTCACAGATGAAAATGTGGGAGTAACCATGGAAACACTATTTATGTCATCAATTAAAATGGCGCTCCCAGTGGCTTGAAAACAACATAAACAATGACAATTTTATAAAATATAGTAAGCAGTTATATATTTGTTTGTAATTTATTTTAATAAGCATGACCAGTACTAGTGTTTTAGCCAGATTTGTCTTCATAACCAGGGTTCCCTTTAAGATTATCCATTTCCCAGTGTAATTCATTCACTGCTTTTGCTTGTCCAGGTTGTCTTAGACGAACACGCGGACGATGACTCCATGTTGGCCGTGACGGGAGTTCCTGTTGTGTACTGGCCTAAAACAACGTGAAGGTAGGAAAAGTCAAGACTTACATCCCAGTTGGTACATACATACATCTTTCCTTATCAGTGACTGGATGTGCGCTGACAAAAAGTGTCATGGCACATCAGTGTAGAAATGTTCATCATGTCTTTCATATAAGACATGTTTTTTGGCTGACTAGTTTCGACGGCTTCTTGTCCTGAATCAAAGTGCGTGGGCCTCGTTTTCCGTTGCTTCTTTGATCCATTGTTTGTATCTGCTAGTGATAATAAGAATAATGATATGTGAGTTGTTCGATCAAGTGGTATTTGGTGTGAAAAGTTTAAGAACCGCAGATTTAGAGTGAACTTTTTGGTGGATAATAGAAAGTTTCCAAATTTCAGCTAACCCTTAAATTTAAAGATCAACTAGCTTTGGTGCAAAAATTGTGATTTCAGCTTAAAAAAAAGCCCTAAAATAAAGATTACACCTGATAACAGTGATGCATTTGTGCTGTGAGGATATAAATAGAATCTTATTTTTAGAATGAAGGTCTCAGTTGTGACTCATTACAACGGTGCTTGTTTCCACGAGTGCGGGAGGAAACTTAAAAGGCACAATTATGCAAATCGACTCTTTGTAGAGTTCTAATGTTGCCTTCTGATCACAAACAGAGCTGGAGTTCTGTCTGTGAGACACATATTCTTTTATCTCTGAGCCTCAGAAAACTCTGTTCTGAACGTCCCAGTTTTGTGATGTCAAAGGTCAATCTCTGAGATCTTCTGCTCAGTTTTTAAGTCCATGAATCATTCAGGTTCTTTTTGAGCATTTCTGTAGCATTTGCATTTCCTCGGTCGCAGCCATTTTAGTGTTTGCGTCGTGAATCTACAACAAGACCTGGATTAGACTCATAAACCCCTCCCCTCCTCACGTATCTCACGTCTAAGGTGGCAGAGTTTAAATCCCATTCGGCCTGGCCCTTTTTCCTCGTGTCTGGGTGGTTTTCTTCTGGGAACTGTGGTTTCCCCACCAACCTTTAACATGCAAGTTAGAGAACGCTTGGTATTGGTCAGAGGTTGAGATGCCAGAGCTGCTGAGCTTCTCCAGGGCTGCTGCTGTCACTGAGGGAGGAGGGTATCGCTGTGTAAAGCACTTTAGAAGACATTTGTCTGGAAAATGTAAATGTGGTATTAGGCCTGGGTGATATTGATAAAAATTGATATTTTGATAATATTTTGGCAAATTTCGATCACGATATTTAGGGAATAATATGTCTGTCCAACAGAAATGTTTCCAAACATGTTTTGAAACATATTAGCTGAAGTTTAATGATCAAATATGATACTGTATTGGACTCAAGACTTCTAGTGATCGTCTGGTCGACTAAAATGACACGCCCCTTTTTCAAAACTTGTACTCACAATGATGTGACCAAATATTCATGCTAACAATGTGTTGGCACAGATAAAACCTAAGTAAACAAGAGTTTTTACATGTTAAAGTTGTAATATATTTGGAAAGTCCCAGTAAAATAAAACACATTTTGGTCGAGAGAGACTCAACTGAGTTGTTAATTGACTTAAATTGTTTAAGACAAAATGTGAAAATAAAAATGAATGAAATTATGGCTTTTTTATTTATTTATTTTTTTTACTAAACTATACTTAATATCCAATTTTACATATCTTCAAAACAACATTGATGATATTATCTAAAATTCTAGATGTTGCCTCTATGTGCTGCTAATAAACCTTCATCATCAATGAGCACAGGCCACTGAAAACAAATCAGCAGCAGTAATCTTCTAAGTCTGATTTTATTTCTCTGGTCTAGTATGAACTGTAAGAAAAACACACTTCTGTGGTCGAGGATGCAGTCTGTGGATGTTTACCTCATGGTTGTGTCAGGTTTTTGCTCTCCCTGTGATGATGTCGTCAGTGTTGGAGAGAGAGAGCTGTCAGTGATTTTGAGTGTTGCCCCTCCCTCCCCTCTCCTCCTCCTCCCTCTAGACCAGCTGCTGGTCCTGGGCCTCTTTTGTGTTTGGCTTTTGTAATGATATGCCATCTGCCTCGATTGGCTGAGCACGGCTTTCTACCAGGGTTGCCAGATTTCCAGAGAGCAACAAGAAAAACACCTCATTTTTGAAGTTAGAAATTGGCCACATGACAATTTTGAATTCAAGGGCAAGTGACTGGTTAGACAACATTAAAAAAAAGTGTATTTAACTTGATTATACTTAAGATTTCACTTAACATTTGCTTGTTTTCACCCATGTTTGACTCTTGAACAGAACAGAACAGAACAGAAAGATTTATTGTCATTGTCACAGATTACAACAAAATTACATTTGGAGTGAGCCTCCGGGCCGCTGCACCTTTTGCGCGCCGCCACTTGTTCTTCTGAACTTGAAACGCAAAGAAAACATACAAAAAAAAATGTTTTGATGAGATTTATAAGTAATAATGACATATGTATTGTACAGGTAATTCTACAATTTTATATTAGGTAACTAAGATAACTTGGAGACCGTTTCACTTCATTTGGACCCATTTCAGTCCGTTTACAGCTGACGTGACTAATCTTAAACGCTTTTGTTGTTTTCAAAGACAAGTTAGCACATCCTTTTGCTAAGATACAGTAATAGATAGATAGATAGATAAATCGAGCTTTGGAAACTCTTTCTACATAGCACAAAAAGAGATTTAATTGTTTAACCGTAAAGAAAGATTCAAACCCTGAAAAAAATAATAAATAGGCTACAGCTAACCGTCCTTAGCCATAGCTCACCTGTAACCAAACAGCAAGTTAAAGGGGACCTGTTACGTCAAATTCACTTTTCTAAGATTTTAACCTTGTTATGATGGCCTTCCTTCATCATTAGTTTACTCAAGTTATATTTGAATTGATTCGTGCATGTTGGAGTAATCTTATGTTGTTCTTCGGCTGGAGCTCAAGTGCTCATAAATCCTTGTTCTCACCTACCACCTATCCCCTCCCACCTGTCTGTATTTACTTGTTATAAATCAAAAGTTTAATACTCAAAGTGAAGCATTATGGTTTAAAATGGTCCCATAGCAACTTTCAACAATATAAAATAGTTGTTAAAAATTTGTTGCTTGTTACAGTTACATTTTAGAGCTGTTTCTATTTTTAAGTTGTTTTAGATCAGCTTTGTGTTTTACAATGAACAAAGGGTAAATTACTGATCTACACATGTTCTAGTTTCTTACTTAATATTAAAAAAAAAAAATCACAATAATCCCTTTAATAATACCATAAACATAACTAGTCTATGTTACTTTACGTATAAATTGCTTATGTTGCTCAGTTGAGACCCACCACAGTGCTGTTAGTACTCTTAAAGGCCTGATTTATCATCCAGGTGCTAAATTGCGGGTGCAAAAAAAAAAAAAATCAGTATTTATGAGCATTTTATACAAACTTTAACAATGAAGATGCACATACAACAAACTAAACAAAACAGATATGAACCACCAAAAATCTCATTTCTGCCCAGGTTTTGCTCCCCCTAACCTGTTTTGCACATGAGCAAATGCTTGATAAATCTGGCCCTTTAAAAAAATGTACGGACAATTTATTGTATTAAAGATATTTTTTGCCATCTCTATTAATAATAAATAATAAAATATATGGAGCGCGGCAACATAAAAGATGAACGAAGAGAATTGTTTTAAAAAAAATGCATTTGACTTAGTTATGATGACTTTAAATAAGGTTTTGAACATTATTTTAAGATTTGTATTACATCAAACTAGTTGTTATTTAAATTATAATGACAAAACTGTTCAAAATAACAGTAAAATTAGCACATTTTGTAATCTGGGCCAATTTAGCAGAGAGTCTGAGGACCGCAGTTTGGACATGTCTGATGTAGATGATTCCATGTTGATACAGAAACCCAAATTGCCGTAAAGACCAAACTTGGCAACTATCCTTTCCACCTTCTCCCTGTGATTCTCATGAATATGCCTCCACGCTGCTCTGCCATTGGCTCACACGTGCAGATATTCAGGCTTCCGATTGGCCGATCCTCCTCCCGGCGCCACTCCCTTTCCTCCCAGAGCCAGTCCATGCTAATGAGGCGGGCTGGTTCTTGTGTTTTGTGCATCTGCTTGTGGCATTGTGTCGTGGAGCCGCCGCGGAGCAGAAGGGAGGTTAGTGAGAGAGAAACCCAGACAAGAAGAAGGAGGAGGAGAAGCAGCAGCAGCAAGCACACAGCCATGTCAGATGTGTCGGTCTCGTCTGCGTGAGAAAAAGCAGCTGCAGCCATGGCCATGTCGCTGAGTGCCGATGAGGAGGACTACGACTCGGACTCGGAGCAGGTTAGCAGGAGGCGAGCGGAGGAATGTTTGTGGCAGAATGTTTTGTGCAGCCTCCAAATGGCACACATGTAGATTTGATGTTTGATGCTGTGCTCTGGATGCACAGGTTGGCTTTGGTTTTAGTCTGTGATATAAAGGCCTTTCAGTAGTTTAGAATGAAGAATGAATGGAAATGTGTTGGCATTTAGGAGAAGATGATGTAAGGCAGACATATTTCTTGTTTTGTGTGTGTTTTATTGTCTAAAAAATGACAATGCATCAAAACCTGTATTTTAGATGTTTCTCATTTTGACTTAGTTTGGTGTGACAGTCCTTGTGGTAAATATTCATCCTGTTTTTACAGAATTGAACTTTCAATTTATGGAAAAACTGTAATATTACAGGCAGAGCTGGGCGATACGTCAAATTTTTTTTAGATAATATAGTGACTGTTTTGAAGATGTGTAAAAATGTAATATCAAACATATCATACAGTAAAAACATCTACAGAAGAGCTCATTTACAGTAAAATTACATAAATGATACTGTACTTTCGTCAAGACAAGACTAAATATACTGTATTAGAATTTTTGCATTAAGCAATTGTTTTTCATGGGAGATTGATGCACTTTTGTGATTAATTGACTAATATTAGTTTTAATTAAACACACTAGAAAAAATGTCATTTTAAATGGTAAAGGGTCTCTATTTTTATAGCACTTTTCCACCTCTCAAGGCACTCAAAGCTCTTTACAATCAGGGTCCAGTGTAACACTGAAGACAGTTTGCTCTCTAATCAAATAGATTGTTGTTGTTTCTTGTTAAGGGCCCTCTGTGTTGCCAGTTGTTTGTTGTTGTTGTTTTTGTTGTTGTTGTTGTTTTGTATCTTCTTCAATTTTGTTCACAATCTGATAAAAATAAACTGATCAAACTCTTGGAAATATTAAAGGTGGGTAGGTGATGTTTACACTACAAACACAATTTAGGTTTCAACTTTCTCTCATAAATTCTTCAACACATTGTTAATATCAATATGTATTAAGTTTTGGTTGCAATTTTTGACATAAAACCTTCTTTTTCTCTTTTATAGAGAAACTGGAGGGACCACTCAAGCTCAGCCAATCAGAACACTGCATTCTGATCCTAATTTTAACTTAGAGAGAATACTCCGGGTTCTCATTTTTTCACAAAGTGCTACATTTATCATTGACTTTTTAGTAGAAAACACAAAGTTTCATAATTTACAACTAAAAAAGTTAGCTACCCCAACTTTAAAGAAGAAAACAGTAACCCTCTAAATATATTCAGTCCCTAAAACTCTCTATGAGCTGTCAAAACTATCAAAAACAATATGTTGTTGTGAACGATAATTTTGGCACTTCAAAAACCGCAACCTGTGTGATTAGGGAAGTCACGATATGGAATTGTAATATTGAGAGACAAAATATCACAAAGTAGTGATTATTCATGATTACACTTTTCCTCACGTTTGTGATCAGTTTTGTCAATTCAAACTTCCTGAAAGAAAATGTCTAAATGTGCTTAAAAAAACAACATTTAGATATATTTTTAATAGGTTGTATAAGGGCTGTGCAATTAATCACATTTCAATTTCAATTATTGCTGTAATTGTTAACAAAAATTGAGGAATCATGAGAATTGACCGTCTGTTCATAATTGCTCATTTATTTCCTTGATTTGGAAAAAATAGGTGATTTCTTTACAATTGTTCAATAAATTAACAGCGGTTTATTTCAGTGAGACTTGTCACATATTTCATTTTATCTTTTCACTCTCTACATTTACTAACTCTGTCTGTCTAAGCAAATAATCATGATTTCAATAAACCAGTTCAGAGCCGCTCTGGTGCCTCCGCAGAGTTTCCCCATAAGTTTCTACACAAAACGAGTAAGCTGTACTAACGATATTAAACGGTTAGAAAACTTAACAATGACTTCAAACGAAGCTCTGACCATTCCTAATGTGTTCCTTGGGTTTGCACCAGTGACACATTTATAACTCGTGATTTTTTTGGGCTAATTAGCTAGCCGCTAAAATCTATAGAAAAAATGAGGGATCACCATCAAAACAAATACATCGCCTCAGATCATGTAAGTATATCCTTGGAGTCTTTTATACAATAATCTTCTGTAGAAATCAGCACAAAATAATGCCACACAGGTGCAGTTTACTGTGAGTCTAATTCTCCACTGATAATTGATAAATAATTAACACAAGTTGCACAAAAATCTTAAACAATTCACGGTAACTCACCTCCTGTGCTTTTCTCGAAATTCGGTCGTCAAACTCATCAAGAGATATGTATGATCGAGTTTTTTTCCATCAAATATAGGTAAATATCAGGCCACTGAATATCGGGACTCTCACTAACGTCATGCTAACATTCAGTAGCTAACTGTACATAGATCTGGAGTCGCTTGCCGTTCGTTAAATTGAGTTTTTTTGAGCTTGAAAAGCCTGAGACTGGGCACCAGTTAGCGCGCACAGCCATCTTTGTTTACTAACAGCAAATGGGTCTATTATAACTTCAATAAGCAGAATTATTATGTTCATCATAATCGAGCAGCCCTGCTGTTTTAAATACTCTATAGATTAAGACATTTTCAGAAACGATCACGTCTAAAATCTTTGTATTTGAAGATGCAAGTCTGCAAACTCCACACACCTGAGTGGGCGACAGGTGCGTAGGAGAAAAACACACAACGTAAAGAATACGTAACAAAAAGATTTCGGAGTGAGGTAGTGTGCGGGAATTTTTGCTACAAATTCTTTTCAGATGCAAGTCTTTGAAATTCTAATCCATAACAAGGCTCACATAATCACAAATTTGCTTTTCACGCTACTGAAAACAAAAAAAACTAAACGTATTTTCAATGGGAAATAAATGGTCTGTACCAAATATTGTCAGTTTTTTTATATAACTTGGCCAATACCAGCTGGAACCAACATCAGCAATTAAAAGAATGAATAAAAAAACACTTAATTTTGCTTCTAAAATTGGCACGATTATTATTATTTTCCCTATTTGTGATTAACTTTACAATTTACAATCTCAACCTTAAATTTCAGTATAATATAATATGTCTGCTTTTAGTTTAAACCACAGAAAATGACGCGACCGTTTGAGCTGTTGATGCTAAATAATTTATCATGAGCTCACACACAATCTGTCTGCGGCTCATTAAGTCTCCATGTAAATGTTTTCCTCTCGTGTTGACAAACCTCTGCTGTCGTTTCTGTGTCAGTGGGAGAGTGGCTGCTTTCGGGGTCACGTATGAAAACAGATGGTGAGCTGGATTTGGATTTAGGCCAAAACGATGAGCCATGATCTTTATTGCTGTTGTTGTTTACACTGTTTTTCACGTGTCTGTGTGTCCGGGCAGGAATGATTTATGGACTGACTGTGACTAGTCGCTATGCTGAACCTCCTGACTTCTAGCAAACTGTGAATAGTGGAGGCATCAAGTGTTTTTGCAGTAAGTTTTGGGCGTCAGTGGCAGGTGGTGCAATTCCTCCGTTTAAGCTGTGCGTCAAGACAGTGCATTTGAAGTGAAAGTTGAACAATTAGATGCACCATGGCAACCAATCAGAAACTCTGCTTAAAGGGAACCCTGATTATGAAGACAAATGTGGCTAAAACACTAGTACTGGTCATGCTTATTAAAATAAATTACAAACAAATATGTAACTGCTTACTATTTTTTATAAAATTGTCATTGTTTATGTTGTTTTCAAGCCACTGGGAGCCGCCATTTTGGTTGATGACATAAAATAGTGTTTCCATGGTTACTCCCACATTTTCATCCGTGAACAGTTGAAACAAAAACACCACTGACAGTGTCCAGTTCTTGCCTCTTCCTCTTGATTATCTTCAGTTTTACTAGATTCCACATAATCGTTCTTTATTTGGCTTTGCTCCGGCTCAAACTGACAAGGTTTAACCCAGGAATTCATGTTGCTTAGTTACCTGCTGCTGCCTGTTACCTTGACAACACTATTTTATGTCATAACCGCAGCAAAATGGCAGCCACCATGTCATTTCTTCATAACACTATTTTAATAAAACTACAAATACTTCCAAGGTATTTGTCCTGTATTTAGTGGTGATATTATAAGTGTTTTAGGATAAACATGTGATTATATCCAGGGTCACTTTAAAGCCCAGATTACAGATTCTAATTTTTTTTAATTTTGACTTAGTTTAGTGTGAAGTCTTTGTGGTAAATATTTATCATACATTTACAGCAGTTAAGTTGCAATTTATGAAGAAATGGACAAAAAGTAGAAATTAGAGGAAGTTTTGAAACAGAATCTCTTCACTTGTCGTCAAAATACAAAGACAAATCACATGCAACTGACACAGTTTCTTCGAATGTAAACAATAATTTAACACAATTAAAGTGTTACAGGTTATAATCAGGGGTGCACGGTAGCCAAGTGGTTAGAGCTCTGGCTTCCCAATAAGGAGGTTGTGGGTTCGACTCCCGGGTCGGACCATATCAACATCTCACGATCTCTCTGGGTGGAGTTTGCATGTTCTCCCGTGTCACGTGGGTTTTCTCCGGGTTCCTCCCACCTCTAAAAACATGCATGTTTAGGTTAATTGGCATCACTGTAAATTTCCTTAGTGAGTGAATGAGAGAGTGAATGGTTGTCTGTCTAACCCTGCGGCAAGTTGGCCACTGTCCAGGGTGTTCCCCGCCTAAGGCCCAAAGTCACTGGGATAGGCTCCAGTCACCCGCGACCCCTAACAGGATTAAGCGGTAAAAAATGAATGAATATAATCATTTGTCGCATTGTCACTCCTTTGTTATTTATGTTGATTTTGGCTAGGACTGGGCAAATAATCGAAAAACTGAGAGATCGAGATCGAATGGAAACAAATCGTCAATTATTTGGTGGCGGGTTTTGAATTGAAAAATCGCAAAACAATCTTTTGTCAGTAAAAATGTGTAGTTTGTAGCAAAAGTCAAACTTTGAGCCAAAATAAGTAAAAGTTTTTGTTTTGCTTATGTTCATGAATGGCATTTTTCATTTGGTTTTGAAAAGGTTAAACAAAATCGATTCAAAAATCGAGATCGATCAATATGAGAAAAAAAATTGTGATTATATTTTTTTAAGATATTGACCAGCCCCAATTTTGGCCCAGATTTACAATGTGGTTGCTAGGTAACAGTTGTGGATTCCCTTCCACATGTGTCATATTTACTGAACAAAAGACAATCATGAACTTCACCAAAACAACCAAATTAGGGAAAAACAAGCTAAATGTAGTGAAATCTTAATCTTTATTATGTTTACTGTGTTTTACTAAAGTGTAGTCTCACTGTCATACGCACTAAAGGATAGTTCGGGATTTTTGACATGAGTCTGTATGACATCCCCATCACCAGTGTCGTGTCTTTTTCTTCTCAAAACAATGTGTATTCAAAAGAGTGATATATGTGCATGACAAACCGTAAAAAAAAAGTCAGACCTCGTAATCCCTTGGCGCTATTTTTTCTTCCTTAATTTCACTGTGCGCTGTCGTTATCTGATACAGACAATCTAACATATTAACTACCTAAACAGAGCTAAACAGAAAGTGCAGTGCCAATGAGAGTGGGCGGGGCAGAATAAGGTGAATAGTTAAATCTAAGAGATCAGTGAGGCGCGCGGACTGTTTGGTAGGTCACGCTGTGAAGCCAGTCACCTCTGCTCCTTGTCTCCTCTTGCTCTGTTATCGCACTAAACGCTGGACGCCAGGCGCTCGAGTTTATTTTCAGACACGCATCATGGAAGCTTTTGACGTGGTTACAAACAGGCGTGTGGCACAAATTGTGAACGCTGCTTTAGAGCTCCATGGGCAGCGGAAATAATCAAACTCATCTTGCCTGATATGCTAATGCATAAGGCAAAGAGAAAGAATGATATCCCACAGACAGCACACACTTCAGCAGTGTTTTTGATGAGTAAGCAATAGGATTAAAACTCAAAAAGTACATTTTGCATATGATGTAAAGAGTGATACATTTCCCTAATGGTATGCTCTAGTGTTGTCACGATACTAAAATTTCAAACTCAATTCGATACTTGAAACAAAAAACTCGATACTTGATACTGATTTCGATACCACGGTGCCAACTTAATTTTTTAATTTTTTTATGATGGTATTTTTACTTTTTAATTATTATTTTTTAATTTATATTTTTCTTTTTGATATTATTAAAATAATAGTATTTAATGTATTTGTTTATTATTAACTTGATTGATAGGCTATATATTCAGTATTGATAGTGGCATTTCCATCTCCAATGAGAAAAGAAGGGGGCGGGGATTAGCCTGCGAGAGGGGGAGGGGCGGGGCTTAAAATATCAGTACCAATACCAGTTTTAGTATCGATTAGTATCGGGAATCGATTTTTCTGACAACCCTAGTATTATTACTGTATTTTCAATGTATATATAAAAAAACAGTTTCCCCAGAAACTTTAGATTCATGTAAAACTATTATTAAACAACAGGCATTTTTCTTCAAAATAAAGTTAAAGGCGCTCTAAGGAGACCTATCATGTAAAACTAATGGAGTTTTCTGAGTTTTTAAACCAGGTTACATTTTAGAAAGTGAGTTTAAATCTTAAATCTTTTATTTCAAGCTCCATTAGTCTTTGTATGTGTTTTCTCTGTATTATGGACCTGCTTCTCTTTTACTTCTTGAACAAATTCTCTACACAATATTAATAAATATGTCTGAATCTGAATCTAATTTGTCGAGTAATCGAAAAACTATTGCTGACTTAACGACTTCTAAAATAATCATTAGTTGCAGCCGTGTTTGTGTTGAATCTTACATTTTTAATAACTTTTAGGCCCTTTGCAGATAAGAGTGGTAATAATTGTATCGTTTGCTCTTAATTTCCTTACGTTGCCTCAGATTTCTCCAAATACCTCTCTTAATCCTGCGTGTTTACCTCTTCTTGTCCGCTGTGTGTGTATCTTCTGTTCTTGTTGTTGTTGTTGTTGTTAAAATATTGACTCGTGCGGCTGAAGCTTTTCTCCGTTCTCGTCTTATTGGTTACAAGTGTGCGTATCATCGTCGAGGTCTGTGCCGGGGAATGGGATGTGGCTGTTGCTATGCCGACGCCGGGAATATCTGCACTGCCGATGTAACTAAAGAAATCACACATCTCCCTTTTGCTCAAGCCGCAGCTCCTGTGCAGTCTTTGTCTCTCAAAACATCTACAGTGTTTGAATGTGGGCTATTTTTGTTTAAAGGGTTGCGCAGATATGTAATCCGAGTTATTAGGCTTTCCACATGGGCTACATCTAAACTTTTTAAATCAATTACTGGTCCCTGAAGTAATATTTTTTATCTTTTTAGTTTGAAATCCAGTTCAGTAAATGTGCTCACTATAAACTTCGTCCTGTAGAATTTAAAATGTTTTGAATTGTGAAATGTCCAAGCTACTGAATCTTATCAGAAACTAAGAATCTGGAGACTAAAGAAGAAGAGGCTGGAATGACTTGGTGTAGAATTGTTGCTTCGGCGGCTAAACAGTTAAATTAACTTCAGCTTTTGAAGAGGAACTGTCAAAAGTCAAAATATTACCAGTGTTATTCAGGCTCTAACTGCAAACACCAGCTTTACTGCTCTGCATGTTTAACAAAGAAAATGCAGACAGAAACAAGCTTGTTCTCACTTATGATTAAAGTCAAACAGAATCAAAAGCTAAAATGCATACAATGTACATAAACCTAATTTTCACAAAGAGTCCAGAGAATTGTTTGTGCTCCAAACGCTCAGAGACAGCTTCAGTTTGAATTGGAGACAGTTTTAGTCAGGCATTTTAAGGAAAATAGGTCAGATTAAAGGAGACCTATAAATGTACAATCACATTTTTCTAAGTTTTGACGTTGTTCTATTTGCGTTCTCATTCTTGCATCATTAGTTTACTCAAAGTTTCATTAAGATTGATTCCTGCATGTTTGAGTAATCTTGTATTGTCCTGCAGCTGATGACTGAGAGCTTAGAAAAGCCCTGTCCTCACCTACCACCTATCCCCGCCCACTTGTCTGTATTGAATTGTGATTATTAAAAATATTCAGATTAATAGTAAATCATGCATGATTCAAAATAGTCACAAAGCCACTTTACAATAATAAAAATTACAAATATAAAATCTGCTGCTCGTTACATTCAAATATTACACTGAAGAGCGGGCTTATCACTGTAAAGAGGCGGGGCTTATCCATTCAGCAGTTTTGCACAGGAAGTATTTCTAAGCTGTTTTACATTATTGTTTTGTTTTACAAGAAACAAAATGTAAATTATCAATTGCATATTTTTGTTTTTTCCTAAATACACTTTAAGGGAGATTATAAAAAAAAAGTATTAAACCATATTCCTGGCCTGACTGTCAGTGAGACACATATCTGAGTTTGTATAGTTGTGAAAGCAAAATTATTACTGTGTATTGACTGATCTAATAGAAGCATGTAAGATCAAACATAAGGGGTCCCAAGGTTGACCCTGGGGCACACCCATCAAGGAAGTGTTCTGACACACATTTCACAATTTCAACAAAATACTTCCTGTCTTTTGGATTAAACTTAAACCACTTCAAGCAGAGCAGAGATGTCCACCCAGTCCTCTGGTCTCTGTAAGGTTCTAAATAGTCATGTAGCCACTAGGAATATGGTTATCCGTTTAGCCAACTAACAGTGACTAATGACTTAACCGAGTGTGAGCTCTTTGACCGGTTAACTGACACAAATGCACAGTTGGTCCAGCAGAGGGTGCTAATTGTCCCTCAACATCGCTGGCGTCTGTCAGAGTGGAAAAAAAAGATCGCTAAACTCCCAAAACACTGTTTATCTCATAAAACTGAGCAAACCTGCAACACACTGCTGTGTTTATTGACTAATCTCAATAATGCATCGTTTTATTCACTTAGATTTTATGCTTCTGAAGAAAACAAACTGGATTATTCAGCTTTTGTGAAGGAAACTAACAATGTTTTTATCTTTTTTCATTAGCATCAACTTTAAAACGCTGCTTCTTATTTTATAAGTGATTTCATTGAATACACTCTTCAACAGTGCACCCGTGTTTATAGAAGCTTCTATTCAATATTGTTCACTCTGGTAGTGTGTTGTGCCCAAATTTAGCTCATTCAGTGAAAATAACAACAATAAAAAAGCACTGCGTAACGTAATTGTTTAACCATTTATTGACCATGAAGGGCTCCAACTAACAGTCAAAGAAAAAAATGTAATTGTGCATCCCTGGTAGCCACTTTCCAACAATAAAAACAGTAATATAAAATCTGCTGCTTGTTACAGATACATTTTACATTGAAAACATGGGGCTTATCAGTTGTAAATGTAAATTGTAGCTATTGAAAAGCACAATATTGTTTCCTTTAATACTAATGACTATCTAATAAATGTGCTTCATCTCACGTTTTTGTATTCCAGTGATACAGAGCATTATTAACTTGTGCTTAATTAGATCAAAATACACCCCCTCAACCTTAGAAAATATCCCCCGCATGCAGATAAATGTGTGAAAAGTGGTTATTAATGCAGTTTCTCTTTGAAGCCGAAGCATGTGAGAGCTAAATTTGGACGATGCCTTCAGGGACGGTCTTGATGCGTTTGTTTTTTGTGATTCAGCCGCTGCATAAGAAAGTGTCTCTGTATTCTCTGAGGCAAAAACTGAAATGACCAAACGACTGTGTGGTTTGCCGGAGGCTACAATGACTTACAATAATAGTGTTTTTAATTGGCTCACACAGAATTAGTTGCACTTTGTTGGAAGGATATTTATAGACCAAGTATAAGGAGATGGTTGTCTGAATTGTCCACAACATTACCCTTGGAGAAAATTACTTAGCCTACATACTAAAACTAAAACAAAAGTCATTTCATAAAGTTTTTGACCTCCTCATTAAATATATTGCTGGAACAGATTTTACGGATATTATAGAAACAAATGGTTAATATTGCTGGCACCTTTCTGTGTTAAATGTAAAATTGTTTCCACTGTAATTACATGTTTTTGTGAAAACAAAATGTAAAATTTAAGATCCTCAGATTTCTCTTTATACATCTAAATGTTTTTTTTTTTGTTTGCTTGTTTCAACATGTATGTTATATACATTGTTGTAATTATTTCATTATTTTACTAAAAGAAAACCAATGCACCAGTCCAGCTTTTTCTGTTCCGTTACCGATTCCGATATTTTGGCTTTTAGTATCTGCCGATACTCGATATAAACCGATACAAGTGTAAGGACTGAAATACCTTATTTTTCTTATCAAAACATGAGACATTTGGTCATATAGTGTTATGTAACTATTATTTACAGTGCAAGTCACAACTTAACAACTTAATCTGAATAAAATATCAATCATTATGAGATGTTTTAGATGAACAGCAGCCAGTAAATTAGTCTCATTGTGTCCAATTAAAGGTACAACATTGGTATCGGCTGAACTGATGCACGATCTAGCAAATTCCCGTGGATCAGCGATATGCATCCCTAATAAAGATATTGTTTGCAAAAAAAAAATTAATCAAAGTCGAGTGATTCTGAAAATTTTATAAATTCAATTTGCCAATTAGAGCTGTATATCTATGTGATTATTTAATGTGCAGTAGCTTTTTTTGTTATTTTCAAATGAGAAAATGCTTGTTCTTATCTATATTTTGCAAAACAAGACATTTTTATGTTTTATTGGCCAATCTTTTTAAGACAGTAAAAATCTTAATTCAGTCAATAACAAACTCATGGTCTAATTTAATTTATTTAATTTTAGGCTTTCGAAAAAAAATTATTGTCACTTGTCACATGACTTTTGCGTTCTAAACAACTAATCGGCTAAAGGAAACCTATTACCGTAATTTCTGGATTATAAGACGCTACTTTTTTCATGAGCTTTGAACTATGCGGCTTATAAGGCAATGCAGCAAAAATATAGATTCTCATAGACTTACTATTAACAAGTGCGGCCTATATATGCACTTTATCATTTTTCTTACTTAAATCTAGTGGGTGCGACTTATATTCAGGTGCGCTCAATAGGGCAGAAATTACAGTATGTTAAATTCACTTTTCTGAGTTTTTAACCATGTTACAACAGTGTTCTCTCATCATTAGCTTACCCAAAGTTGTATTTGGATTGATTCATGCATGTTTGAAGATCCTTGTATTTTGTCGGCAGTTCATGTTTACATGTTCAGAAAATCCCTGTCTTCACCTACCACCTATTCCCGCCCACTTGTCTGTATTTAATTGCGATTACTCAAAATTAGGATAGCGAGTAAAACATGTAAGAGTCAAAATTGTTATGTAGACACTCTTGAACAACCATAAATAGTCATTTTTAAATCTGTAGCTTAATAAAAGTACATTTTACAAGGAAGAGGCGGGGCTTATCAGTTCTGCTGTTTTGAACAGGAAGTCAGTGGAGTGGTTTCTACTTCTGAGCTGTTTTAGGTCATTTTTGTGTTTTGTAATGAATAAAATGTGAAGTATTGATCTGTATATGCCATAGTTTCTTTCTAAATACGTAGAAAAATCACAATAGGTCTCCTTTAATCAAAAGAATAATCACCAAACTAATTGATTACCAAAATAATCGTTTGTTGCAGCCCTATAACAGATACTATTTGCTTTTTGTAATATATTTGTTTAACTCTTCCTGTCTAACATAACAATCCTTTTCTTGCTTGTAGTTTCACGTTGCCTAAAACTCTCTTAACTGTATCTGTTTTTTTTTTGTTCCAGCCTCGGCCCCCAAACCGGCCCAAACCTAAGATGGCCGCCTCTCCAGCCTCGGCGGTCAAACTGTCGGCGAGTCGCGGCACGTCAGGAGCGCGGCGCAGGAGGACGCGGTGCCGGAGGTGTGAGGCGTGTCTGCGCACCGAGTGTGGAGAGTGTCACTTCTGCAAAGACATGAAGAAGTTTGGAGGACCTGGACGGATGAAGCAGTCCTGCATCATGAGGCAGTGCATCGCGGTACGTCCAGGAAAAACTCTCTCCACACTTTAACACTTTACTACAGAATCACACAAAACGCAGTGTGTGGAGACAAGTCATGCTAGTTAATCCACAAAATGTATGTTTTGTCTATAACTAAGAATCTATAATCTATACTGCACTTTGATGTGGTTAGCCTAAAAAAATATATTTGCACATTTTCCCCTTATATTGATTGTTCTTGAATTTTTATTAAATTTAAACAACATAAACGATAAAAATTCTTTTAATTTTCTGTTTCACAAAATAATATTAAAAAAATACTATATCTCAATATCCTGCCTCAAAGTTTGACCTCTGCTTCTGCTGCTTAGTTGTCAATCTTTAAACTCAAAACCTCCAAACAAATAATTGACGATTCATCATGACTGAATTGACATTTTCGTACATGAAGCCTCTGTTTAGTCAGAATAACTACCCTGTCCCCATGTTTGTGTTCACACAGTAACAGTTTGTGAAACTGGGTCTAACTGGCTTTAACATTAGCATCTGTATAATCTGGAACATTTAAATAAGTCATTAAGTGGTGTTAGGAAAAAAAAAGTTGTCCTTTTGGGTTCCACATAAAACTATGATCTACAAAAGCTAAAACATCACTGAAATTAACAATAAAACACAATTATTCACTGTAGTTCCTACTCCCTAGTAATAATTAGGCTACTATTTACATATTAAATCAATACATTTTGGGTTGTACTGTGTAAGGAAGGTTTTTCTACATGTGAGAGCGAATGAAACAAAGTTTACATTGTAAATGTGCTTGTGTAACCGAAGGGTTCCTGGTCTGACTGAAAGTACCTGCCCAAAAGCACCTAAAAGTACCTGGAACTAAAAAAGTGCTAGGAATTGAAAAAAGTTCCAACAGTGGGAAAAGGCCTAATGATGACTGAATCTTGATCTCAGTAATTGCTCTGCCCTACTTAGAGATGGTTAGAGAAACCGAAGTTTTTACTCCAGAAAAGTTACTTCAAATTAATATTACTTAATATTACTCAATTCAGGTAAAAGTAAAAACAATTTTGGGGAAAAGAAGTAAGAGTAACTGTAAAAGTAACTTTCTGAATGTAACATCTGATTTATAAAAGGAAAGAATGTAGTCAGAGGAAAAAACAAAACAAAGCATTAAATATGCACACACACACAAAATATTGTTCACCCCAAAATAAAAAAAAACACAAAAGCAAATGTTCAAATAGAATCAAATAGAATCAAATAGAATATATTGACTTACAACAAGAGGAAGTACCCGAATATTTACTCCAGCATGCTGTTGCTTATCAAGTGTTTCCCATTAACAGAGAAGTCTCGACCACTTGTACATCACTGCAAAAAAAAAAAAAAAAGGTTTCTGAACAGTCCAATTCTTTAAAAAGTTGCTCAAACATGAATAAATGTAACTTTCCACCTCAGATTAACTTGTGACTAATGTGTTTGTGTGTTTGTAGCCGGTTCTGCCTCACACTGCCGTTTGTCTGGTCTGTGGTGAAGCTGGAAAAGAAGACACTGTAGAAGATGAAGAGGAAAAGTTTAACCTGATGCTGATGGAGTGTTCGATCTGTAATGAGATTGTGCATCCAAACTGTCTAAAGGTGAGTCACAGTCCGTATGTTTAAGCTGAAATTATAACTTATATCAAGGATTCACGGTCGAGCCTTATTTATGTTGCAGATTTAAACGGCTGTACTTATTTAAGGTGCATTTACACATAACATTAAACATCAAAAACATTACATTTGTAATAAATTAAAATATCAAATATTAATTTCAACTTGTGTTATACCCATCCTAGTGAGTTGCTTGACCTCAGGACTCTCACTGGACCATAAAAAGACAACATTTCTGACAGAATCACAGGGACTAGACCACGTTAGGATTTGAAAACAAGCAATAAGACTTTCAATTGAATTTTAACAGATACAGGAAGCAATGAAGCAGCCCAGTCTCTGGAGAAAATGTGCTGTACATATACAACTAACTGTCAAAAACGTACGATACGTTTTATGTCTTTCATGTTTTTATGTAAATCTTAACTTGTCCCAAGCCCACACCGAAACTTACCCATTTTAGCAACTCTGAGCCTAAACTTACCAGTTAAACCCAAAGAAAATATCGCCACTTGGCTTCAACCAAAATTTGTGGTTATTTTGCATTTTAGTTTTCATAACATTGACGCAAAAAGGTGTGAAATGTGCTTATTGTAAGTTTTTGACATTTTGTTATATATCTACGTTTTCTATAGAGAAAATATATACAATGAAGCTATGGGAGAACAGAGCTAATGTGCTTAAAGCATTTTGTTCCAGTTATGCTACTGTATCTCATTGGCGAGGAGTAGTCAGGCCATGGCGCAGAGTCAAAAATAATTTAGCGTGAATTAAAGCTTGACTTTTACCTGGATTCTGAGCTAAAAAAACAAACGTATTTTTGTTCACTGAATTAATTTACTTTTCAGATTTGAACTATATTTTTTTCAGTTGCGACTCCTAAAATAGCAACTCTCTGCGACCCACAAACACAAAATGTTTGCTGCCCTCAGAATTTGAAAAAACAAATCTAGATAAAGTCATCTAGTTGGCCAGCAACTAATAATCTACACCTGTTCCTCATGTGTCTCAAAGAAGATATATTTAATTGAGTTGCACACTTTAATTGTGTGCTTTGTGAAGGACAAAGTATGGTCAGTATAAACTCATAGATATTTGCTTCCGTCACAATATTTTCTTTTTTCCATCAACAAAAATATTAGGTAGATTTCTAATTTTGTTGGTCTTGGAGAACATGCTAACAGATTTTTTTTTTTATTGTTAGACAGAAAGATTGAAGCCAATTACTAAGTTTGTCGATGGCAATTGTTTGCTGGCCACTTGCTGTGTGTTATTTCCATGTTCATAGATTACGGCGGTATCTGCGTACCTGACGATATCTACACACGTGGGGAAGACCACTGATGTAAATACTAAACAACAAGGGTCCCAGAATTGACCCTTGTGGGACTCCTGTTGTATTGGACTTCATAGTGGACCTAGCCTGTTGTTTCTGACGCATTGTATCTGTATTTAACACAATATATATTTCCTTAGTCCATATTCGCTGTTGTAGTTGTTGAGCAGTGAGTGATAAAACTGTTGTTCTGATTCACTCTCAGCGTTAAGTTTCCCCACGGAGGTTCGTAAGTGGGTGTGGCCTCTGAGGTTGACTGTATCTATATTGTCAGGAGACCCCCAGAAATCCCCCCCTTAAAGAACACTCTTATACTATAGTAATTTTGTTTTATTGTGTCTAATGTGTGTTGTGTGTCCATTTTGTTTAAGGTTAAAGATTCAAGTGGAGTTGTTAATGACGAGCTTCCGAACTGTTGGGAGTGTCCCAAGTGTAATCACGCAGGGAAAACTGGGAAAGTAAGTTTCTTTGTTGACTTGGATGTTAATATTGCTTAACACCATTTCCTATAAAATCTTCAAAGGTGTCTAATTCTTGACAAGGTGAATCATATCTTGCTTCTTTTTCTATGTTTCTGGCTTCAAAGCAAAAACGGGGTCCAGGTTTTAAATATGCATCAAACCTTCCTGGGTCGTTACTCAAAGAGCCGCGGCCGACCCGGACCAGAAAGACGAGTCGGATTCTCCCATGATGCCCTCCGCGACTGCGACCACACCGAACACAGCTCCGGCTCTGAAGAGGAAAGCAGAACGAGAGGACGTCCAAAGAAGAAAGACGAAGAACCTCCTCCGAAAAAGAGACCGCCGCTGCTGTCGCTGGAGAGTACGCCTCGACCCAGACCTGACGACAACCCCTGAGGAAGAAGAGGAAACTGTTCGACACCAACGAGAGCCGGTTCTCATGAAAAAGAAGGTACCAATGTCTTGTTTTTATGTCTTAGTTTAAACATATATACACATATTACTCTAGTGATCTTTCAGCCATCTTTGGTCTTGTCCACACGAAGCCAAACTCTGGTGTTTCAGAACAAAAAATTTGACCTAAACACACATTGTCCACACAAAGCAGGAGTTTCAGGACACTGAAAACAAATATTTCTGAAACCAGGTCCCAGAGTGAAAAGATTTCATAACCATTTTACTAAATCCACAACAATCTCTATTAAATCTGTTTTGAAGCTTTGTTAAAATATTCCTAAGAATCTGAAGCATAAATCCACTTTCTGTGTCTCTTCTGTAGGTTTTAGATCCATGTTGTTCATTGTTTGACAAGTTTAAAAGAATTCCCTGCTAAGTTTCTGTTTACATTCAGCAACTTTTCCGCGCATGCTCAGTGCCACACTCTGGTCAGTTACAGGCATTACACCGGCTTTAGGCTGGTTTACTGATTCTTGTGGATGCTCCATGTTTATGCAATTGTTTTTTAAAATTGTCATCGTTTGTCTTTGTGTGGACGAGACATTTCTTTTCACGTGTTTTAATCCAACCAGTTTGTCTTTGAGAATATGTCAGTGCATTTAACGATCAGACTAGGCTTACAAAAAAACAGACTCTATTTGTTTTTCCCCTCAGACTGTATGCACCAGTTTTGCTCCTGTTTACATGCAGGAGAGTAAGTACACTGTGTTCTTAGTAAAGGACTTTTGGCCTGTTTATACAATGACACTGCAAACGATGTCATTATTAATGTTTTAGCCTTAGTTGATGTTCTAGGGTAGGACAGATATTTATTAATTATTTTGTGGTACCCAGGGTTCTCTACAATTTGAGCTTTGCTTTATTTAGAGACAAATCTGGTCATATTTTTGTCCTCCTTTGTGTTTAATTTGGACTAAAACTGCCTTGTCTATAGTTAACGCTTGTTTCAGACATGCTTTTTTCAAATTTTAAGCCAATATTACTATACGGTGTAGTCCCTCATTCATCCAGGAGTGATCCATAGTAGTAGTCTTCAAAGTAGTCATCTGGACATTGTTTCCGAAGATGTCCAGATGACTGCTTTGAAGACTTCTACTACCAATATTACTATATCAGGCCTGATTTTTGATCAGGTGCACTGCTTAAAATATATCTCTAGATGTGCTTAAGTGACTTGGATTCAGAACTTTAATCTGAATTTTAGTTCTTTTAACTAGTTGAGATTAAATTGCTTATGCAATGTAAAATATTTCACTTGTTTCAAGGTGTTTTAATTGGTTATAAGAGAATTTGGCTTAAAATAAGAACAAAAAATTGCCAATGGGATAAAAACAATGTTCTTAACCCAGTTTGAAACAAGAAGTCTTGAAATTAGGTTCAAATCCTAAAATCAAGCAATTTTAACTTGTCTTGAAATGCACTTATTGCAGTGTTTTTTTTTTTGGAAAGCCAAATATTATCTATAGACTATAGTTGGTAAAAAGGTTACACAGTTCACCTTTATTATTGTCTCTATAATACTAAGTAACCAAACTTGTTTCTTTGACAGAAAAAGGGTCTGAAACACGACGGTTCAATGTCTCCCAAATTCTTCCGTCAAATCAAGACTGAGAATGATCTGGAGGACGACCGCGACGATCGCGACGAAGACGACTTTTTCTCCAACAGGAATTACTTCAAAGAGAAGAAATACCAACACGAAGCAGAGGACGAGGATGAGGAAGAGGACGAGGTCGTGAGGAGAGACAAGTACCCAGCTGACGACAAATCCAAAGTTCACTTAAATCCTCTTCTGAGAGCGTCGGGAGGGCGAGACAGAGCCGGGCCCAGCGCAGACCTACAAGACAAGAGCTCGAGACAGCTGAAGTCAGGACATCAACGAAAACGGTCCAACAAGGACAAAGAGTTTAACCAAGATGTGTCGAAGTCGGAGGAGAAACTGCTGAAGAGAGAAGACAGCAGGAAGACTGTAAAGGTGGAGGACTTTGCGACCAGTCAGAATCGAAAACCGCTCAAAACAGAAGATTCGGGAGCTAATAATCAGAACCGCAAGAGCCTTAAGACGGAGGACGGTCTAAACAATCAGAACAGGCGTCCGCTGAAGACAGAAGACAGTTTGACCAATCAGAATCACCGGTCGATCAAAGCAGAACCCGAGAACGACATCGACGAGCATAAGTCCAAATGGGCTCTTCACAATGGTAACGGTGACCTCGGTGACTGGCTTCGTCACCGGGGGCGGACATAAACGGGAACCAAAAGGGTTTCTCTCCTCTGGGATGGAACAGGAGCTCGCAGATCTCCCCCGTGTGCCCCAGACCTCCCCCCTCTCGCTCCCCTCCCAAATGTGTTCAGATGGAGAGACACGTTATCCGGCCGCCTCCCATCAGCCCGCCGCCCGACAGGCTGCCTCTGACCAATGAGGAGTCCCACGTGCTGCGGCGAGAGGCGTGGATGTCCGTGTTCAGTCACCTGACTCACCAGGACCTGTGCGTGTGCATGCGCGTGTGCCGCACCTGGAACAGATGGTGAGTGGAACAGCACACGTTGGGCAGAAGCTTAATTTAAAAGATTTTGGTACATTTAGGATATATTTATTCATAGATCTAGCGCCAAGTCCAAGCATTTTGGTCTTACTTTGAGCTAATTATATTGCCAATTAAGGTTTAGCGTCCACATGACTAAATTAGCTGTGGCCGCCATTGCGACAGTGACGCTACTATTGAATCTAATGGGAAGAAGTTTAAAATTTAGCTTCTGTGGTTTATGTACATCTGAAAAAATCTTTATTAAACATTAGCAACCACTTTCTGGCCCAACTTTGCTTTTCACGAGTTTAGAAGCATAAATTACTCTCTATATCTGCCATTTCTGGACATTTGATAAACTTTCACCTTTTTTTCTCATTAAAACATTTTCCTGATGATGTTTGTGTGAAATATATTTGACTATAAAGACCTGTACATGTAACGTTTACTCATATATACCACGATCTGATCTTGAGACAAATGTGAAAACATATTGTGATTAAGCATGGGATCGCCAAAACATTGTAGCAAATATTTTAATTGCTATAAGACAACTAAGTTATTAACCTGATTAAAATACAAATCAATACACTTAATTTATGTAAGACTTGACTCACTACTAGTGCACTTTTTCATCAAAATGTCATCGGAAATGGCCTGTCTTACTTCTGTCTTTGATCGTTTGTATGTCCCAGTGTGTAAAATAATCAAATTCTGTAATTTTCTGACACAAATTTTAATAATCGTATTTTGATCGTACTTTCATTTTGTTGTAATTTTGCTTTAGACCTGACCTGGTATTGAACTAATGATGGTTACTCTTGGTCCAGACTTGAGTAGTGCTGGTCTAGTTCTTTAGTTCAGGTTTGGACATTTTGTAGAGGGTTAACAGAAGCTTGAGCATTAGTTACTAACATTACTGAAACAGATTTTGTACAGTAGATTTTAGTATGAAACAACATTTGGCAAACATTGTTTTGTGTTGTGCAACTACCCGGCAGAGGCCAGGACTCTGAAAAATCTAGCCCCAGAGAAAATACATTTAAATTGCCCTGCTCTAAAGGCTTTAACACACAGGAGGAGTTTTGGCAATTTATTATTATTATTTTTAAATCTCAATATATTCTGTGTTTGTCTGATCAGGTGCTGTGACAAAGGCTGTGGAAGCACATTAACCTCAGTCGCTGTAAGTCCATCACTCCGCTCATGCTCAGTGGGATCATTCGACGGCAGCCTGCAGCTCTGGACCTGAGCTGGACAA
Source organism: Mugilogobius chulae (assembly GCA_038363315.1). NCBI lineage: Eukaryota > Metazoa > Chordata > Actinopteri > Gobiiformes > Gobiidae > Mugilogobius > Mugilogobius chulae. Next base: position 2,089,829 of record CM076409.1, on the reverse strand, counting down.
ACATCTCCAAGAAGCAGCTGAGCTGGCTCATCAACAGACTTCCAGGTAAAAGTCTGTGCCTCAGACATATCGACATGTACAGCAACAATAAGGTTAATTACACATATTATAATGAATTGTGAGCTTTAAACCATGTTCTTACAATGTTCCTTGATCAAAACATACCTGTAGTTGTCTTTAGCTTCATTCACGATAGTTTGATGCATCTTTTTAGAAAAGTCGTCCATTTTGAATTTCCCAGATGTGTGACCTCATAAGTCCTTCAGCTATGCAATGTTCTAGACCAGGCCTATTTAACTTAAGGCCGCGTGCCAGATCGGCCCTCCAAGATATGATTTGGCCTCCATTCACTTTCCAAATATTACAAAAACATATTTTCTCTTGTTAGTATTTGATTCTGGGTTATACTCAAGAAATAGTGACCAACTAATATTTCTTAATGTGTCTATAAGTGCCTAAAAATAAGATTCGCTAATGAATGCAATGTAGTTTCAATCATTTAGTCATTTTTGACTAATTTCCAATGAGAAAATGCTGTATTTTTCATATTTTTTAGCCAGGCAATCCACTTTTCCACATATGCTCAAAGATAAATATGACTTAATTTAAAGTAATTTAATTTATTCACTCATGGTTAAGTCCTGGTTTTGTTTTGGTTTAATGCTGTTTTTTTTTTTTTTGGACATCTTGTAGAGCAATTAAAAAGAAGCCATGGTTCTCGTAAAATCGTGCCCTCTGGAAAATTAAGTGGAATAGCCTGTTCTAGACTGTTTTTAAGTCCATAACTCATTATCAAACTTCTTTTGAACATTTCCACCATCAATTATTTTATAATTGTCGGCAGTAGCTTGACTTTAGGGCATTTATTACATAGTAGCAACTAATAATATTCTGCTTAAAATGAAAAGTGCTCAGAACATGTTTAAATGCTAATAACAATACAAATTAAGATAATAATATATCTGTTGACAGTCTGCATGTAAGACTCTGCCTGACGTTTGTTGTGGTTCATGTTTTTTTGTCCAGTCTTCGCGTGCTGCTGCTGTCCGGATGTTCCTGGTGGCCGTCTCTGCCTTGTGCACGTCGAGTTGTCCTCTGCTCCGCACTCTGGACGTTCAGTGGGTCGAAGGACTAAAAGACGCTCAGATGAGAGACCTGCTGTCGCCGCCCACAGACAACGGCCAGGTACAAGTCAAACAATTCATATCTCTACATTTGGACTGATGAATACTTCACTTATCCTATAAATAACATTACCTTTACTTGCACTGCTGTCCATTTAGTCCATTTGACTTGAATAGTTTTTTAAATTTGCTTGCCTATTTTATATTTATTGCATGGTATTATTTTTTAATTTGAGTGTCTTTTGATTGTGATTCTGTCTCGGTTGCACAGGTCAGCTGGACAACAGGAGTAAACTGCGTAACATGGTGGACCTGCGTCTGGCGGGTCTGGACATCACAGACACGTCACTGCGTCTGCTACATGCCTCTGCTGTCTTGAGCTACTGGTCAGTCCGTGCTCCTGACGGCAGCTGGAACCACGTCCAGAGACTCGCTCACAGACATAAACTCTCAGGTAGACTCACAGACATCAACTCTCAGTAAACTCACTCACAGACATCAACTCTTTAGTAAGACTCACTCACAGACATCAAACTCTCCGGTAAGACTCACAGGACATCAACTTTTAGTAAGACTCACTCACAGACATTAAACTCTCAGGTAAGACTCACAGACATCAAACTCTCCGGTAAGAGACTCACAGTCCGGTAAGAGACTCACAGACATCAAACTCTCAGGTAAGACTCACAGACATCAAATAAGAGACTCACAGACATACAGGTAAGACTCACAGACATCAAAACTCTCCGGTAAGACTCACAGACATCAAATCTCCGGTAAGAGACTCACAGACATCAAACTCTCAGGTAAGACTCACAGACATCAAACTCTCCGGTAAGAGACTCACAGACATCAAACTCTCAGGTAAGACTCACAGACATCAACTCTCCGGTAAGAGACTCACAGACATCAAACTCTCCGGTAAGAGACTCACAGACATCAAACTCTCCGGTAAGAGACTCACAGACATCAAACTCTCCGGTACGACTCACAGACATCAAACTCTCAGGTAAGACTCACAGACATCAAACTCTCAGGTAAGACTCACAGACATCAAACTCTCAGGTAAGACTCACAGACATCAAACTCTCAGGTAAGACTCACAGACATCAAACTCTTTAGTAAGACTCACTCACAGACATTAAACTCACCGCTAAGAGACTCACAAACACAGTCGCAGTTCTCTCTCTGAGATACTTTTCTTTCCCTTCTGAGCCTCAGAAAACACTGTTCTGGATGTCTCTGATCTGTGATGTCATACATAGGTAAATCTTTTGCACTGTCCAATGTCCAAAAAATCATCCAGATTTGAGCATTTCTGCACCAGGTAAAGACATTACATACATTTGAACCACTTTAACATTTATCAACTCTCGAAGGCTCAAATTTACTTTTGAGCAAATTTTAAAAGACCAACATACTCAACATTGGCACGATGAGCTAATGGCCAGGATTAGGGTTAGTCCCTGGCCATTTCTGTGTCTTCATGTAACACAGAAATAAAACAGGAATGTATAAATGTGACAATTTTCTTCTATGTGAAAATGCTGGATATAGGCAATGTTTGTGGCAAATAATCATGTAATGACACCAAGATAGAAATATCTTCCTATGTTACACTTGAAGAAGGTGCCAAAATAGTATTGTTATTTCAGTCACAAAGAATAAATGTTGTGTACATTAGGTGCCTTTCTAAAAGGATTTCTTTCTCTTTATAAATGACCGTCAAACATGTTGAGAAATGTAAGGAAATGTACTGGATATTACTTTCTCAGTGAATGTGTTTTGATTTGTTTTGTGCTCCATACCGTGTATAAGGTGATGAGCAAAACCAAGAAACGAATGAATGAGAATATCAGATAAGATATTTGTAGTTTCCTTTGCAACAAGTAGCTACATCTGTAACTCGGTTTCTGATGTGGGAAACACATGACTGTCATGTGTGCTTTGCTACCCTTTTATTGGTTCTGGTGCATGAAATGCTTAATTGGTGGTGCTCAGACCTTTGAAGGATGGAAACACCTAAAATAATATTTGTCCATTAAATTCCAAAATACAGTTTTGTTCCCAGCCACATTCGTCCTCATAAAGAGCTTTTCTATTTGTCCCCGCTTGGCCCTACTCTACTTGGGGCAACTTGGATCTTTTCTATTTGGGGCCAATCCTGGGACCAGGAGCTTTTTAGTACCTGCTTTATCCCAGAGCAAAAGCTGCAGAGCAGCTACTAAACTTGAGGTCAGACGGATGGTGAGAACTGGGGCCATCTAGTGGATGCAAGATGTAACTGTAAACCAATGACACTGTAAGTGAAGCTAACACTAGTCCTATTATAATATCTAACCCCCTAAACTCCTCCCACAAACAAAACTTTCTCCTGGAGAGGCCTGGGGAACGGGTGAAAGGAGGGGCTGATAGTTAAGAGCAGCAGTGTGATTGGTTTGATAGCAGGTGTTTGTGATCAGCACAGTTTAGAATAAACAAATCAACGCTGATGTCACATTGAGTCTAGAAATGACATTGGACTTTACAGTGAGACACAGGAGCAGAGACTAGACAGTTTGAACTAAAATTGTTCTCAGTTCTCAGTTTGAACTAAAGATGCCAAAAAAAAAAAAAAAAAGACAGAGAACAGAAGTTAATGCAAGTTAAACATCAGTTTAATAACCCCAAAAAGTAGTTGTTGTTTTTTTGTTTAACTTCACATTACCCCAACATTTGTTTATTTTGAATACTTTAGATAAAATAGCAACTTTACTTTGGTCTCTGGTTAAGTTTGAGGATTTTCTTCAAAGAACAAAATGATCTTCATAGTTTTCGTGGCCAAATCTGTGGAAGTATTTAAAATGTTACATGTGCAGGACTTCTTGTTGTTTTGATCTGACCATAATTATGTGTTTAGTTTGTAACAGAGTGACCGATCAGTCTCTGACCTTCTTCAAACGCTGTGGGAGCATCTGCCACATCGACCTGAGGTACTGCAAACAGGTGACTAAAGAGGGCTGTGACCAGTTCATCGCAGAAATGTCTGTCAGCGTGCAATTTGAACTCATCGAGGAAAAACTACTGCAAAAAATCAGCTAGACTCGGACTATTAGAGAGACTGTCCAGCAGGCGGCAGCAGACGGCTGTATTGTATTTACACAGAACTCTCCAGCTACTGAACCGAAAGTGAATGTTTTTTGTACAAATGTGACTGTTGTTCTACTGGAGCAATACCTTTGAGACTTTTATTCTTCTGTACAATCTTTGCACCTTTCTAAGTTATTTATTTGTGTTTTTACGTCCTGAATCATGGTTATATTGGTGTTAATAGAGTATTATGTCGTTCCAATGCATATTTTAGAGTCATATTTTTATATCAGAGAGTGTTTGATACATTTATGTGCATTATGTACAATAATAATGTGTAAATGAAACGAGTTTATGTTTATAATAAGCTTTTGTCAGCCCAGTCTCCGAAGAAAATGTAGATATACAACAAAATGTCAAAACGCACGATAAGCAAGTTTTTTTTTTACGTAAATACTGTATGTTGAAAAGTTTTGGTTGGGTAAATCTTAGCCAAGCCTCCATTTTAGTAACCTGAAGCCTAAACTTACCCGTTAAACCCGTTTGTTGTACATCTATGTTTTCTTGGAGACTGTGTTGGCTTTTGTCGGTGGTGGCGGCTCCGGAGCTTTTGTGCCAAATGTTTGGCCAGTAACTTGTTGTTTTGGTGTTAATGTGTTTTATTCTTTTTGACTAAAGACTGTAACTGCTCTGAAGGTGAGACACTGCAGGCAAAACTCTATTTTAATAACGCTGTAACATTAGGGGCTGATTTTTGAAAATGCATTTTCCTTCACAACATCATTGAGTCTTGAACTGAACAAGATTTAGAATAATTTGTTACTATCTCATTCTAAGCTTGAGGTTAGTGTCGCATAATTGAAACTAAGACTTATCCCGAGACCAAGACCAAAACTTTTATTGGGAAAGACTGCTGTCCATCGGGACCAAATCTTTGTAATTTTCAACATTAATCAGTGTCTACATCAGTGGTGTTGAATTCCTTTTTACAAAGGGCCACATCGTATTGGGGTTGTTTTCAAAGGGTCGCTTGTAACTAAAATAAATAACATTTTCAGTAGTCACATTTATTGAAGTGACTGCTGAAGATACGTTAGAATTAGTCTGAAAAATACCTTACTCTTTAAGTTTCAGACAAATCATTTCATCAGGTTAAGGCACCCTAATTAAACCTGGCACTAATATAAAATTAAAGTAAACCTTATAAGACCTTGAGGCCACATATGAGGTGGAGGGCCGCATCTGATCCCCGGGTCTTGAGGTCACTGCTCTGGGGCCATGTACTTATGATGTAAGAATTTAAATGTGGTCTCAATGTCAGACCCTGAGTCCAAGACAAGACTAAGTCCAGGCAGCCTCGAGACCTAGGCAAGACCCCAAATGCTCTTGAGATTAGACTAAGACCATTTTTACAAAACATTTTAAGACCAAGACCAGTCTCAATACTAGAGACCAGTAATTCATGTTTTAAACATTTTTCTGTCAAATGCTTTTCAGTCAAATTAATTTTACTCAAAAACGAAACCCCCTTTGTAAAAACCTTAGTAACTACAGTAACATCTGAACATTATTTTAAACTTGGCTTTGTTTTTGTGATTTTGCTGACTTAATATTTGTCATGTTTATTGAAAAAACATGACAAATGAACATTTTGTAATACATTTTTCACTAACATAATACACCTTAATTAGCTTTAATTAAGTCTGAGTAAAACATTACTAACAACTTAATTAGGCATAACAAATGATCAATTAATGAATGAAAAATGTTTATTAAGGCTTAATTACCCAAGTCATCCTTCTCAACCCTAAACCCTAACTGTCGCTACCAAGTAATTATTAAGCCTTAAAAACATTTTCATTATTAATTGATCATTTGTTTATGAATAGCAAGTCTTTGTTCATGCTTTATTAAGACTTTACAAAGGCTAAGTAAGGTGTAGTTATTATAAAGTGTTTTTTTACATTTACATGCGTGAACCTCAGCTGAAGTTTCACATTGAGCGCTGCAGTGTCTCACCTTTTAAAAGACAAAATATCTACTTTAGGTATTCAAACCTTTATTTGCACTGAAGCCACTGGTTTGAGGACTCGTGTACGCCTGTGCTGTGGTGCTGTATGTTGTACATAAATCATATTTTTTCAAAGAAAGTTCTAAAACAGTCAGTATTTACGACTGTCCGTCCTGATTTCTCTGGTGCTTTGTAAAAGAGTCGTATCTCTGCATGTTGTTACGACTTTACTCCATCTGCAGGTCTCACTTTAAGAAGAAGCCTGGTTTTGGTAAATGTGCAGTGTTTACTTTCACTTTCACTTTACTCTAAACTCAATAACACTTGTATCCATTTACACTAGGGCTGGGCCATATTTACAAAACGAATATCTCAGTCATATCTCGATGATGATATTTACGTCAATTTAGCAAAAATGTGCTAAAACACGCCTTTATGTTTATTTTATTTTATTTTTTTAGTTTAAGTTAATAGTTTGCTCTCATATTACAGACTTTAATGTTGGCATAAGTCCAGACGGTGGGAAATATCTAAAAGGCATAAAATTAGTACAAAACCCGTCGATATAAAAGTGAAACGAGTGTAAAAATCTGTTCTGCTCTGTAATAAAGGAGTTTTATTTTATCAGAGTGCCTCGGATTTTTACCCTCGTTTCACTTTTGTATCAAAGAGTTTTGTACTGACTTATGTCCTCTGATCCTGTTGCTTCTAAAAAGTTTATTCAGAATAAGAGAGTGGTTAAATTGTATTTAAGAATACAAAAAAATAACTGTTGCTATTCTTCACTGACACATAGAACTGGGCTACTACCTTCACTAAAAGATTTTTCATTGTTTAATTCACCAATATGTTGTCCCACAAAGCTTTGAACAAACTGGAGGCAATTAAAAAAGAAAACAATAAGACCCATGAAGGTGTTGACAAACTGGATAAAACCAAAAAACACAACAAGAAGCTCCACAAAACAGATGAAAATTTGGATAAAGTTGAAATACAAACCAAGAAAGAAATGTTTGATTCGCCAATATGTTGTCAATTTGGTCAGACTGCCAAAATTCACCAGAATGCAGGAAATGTTATCATTTGTGGTAAAAGTTTTCCTGAGGGGGCACCCCCAGACCCCCCCATGCTTTATGGCTGTGGATCTTTCTGGATACTTACTGAGGGTGTTATACATTCACCACAAAAACTATGCCTTGGAATCAGAATTTTTATCCAGATTCGAGCTGTTTTCACTGGATAAAATTTATTTTCCTAATGTAATGTAGAATATGTCAGTGGTTTCAAGACATTTTTAACTGGTTTTAGGGTGTTGGCTTAAAACAAGAACAAAAATTTGGGGGTTAGAACTGTTTTCTTAACCCATTGGCAAAAAATGGAAACAAATCTATGTCTCTTCAATAAATCAAGGTTAAATTAGTCAAAATGCTTGAAATTAGGTTCAAATCCTAGAATCAAGCACCTTTAACTTGTTTTGAAATTCATTGTTTGCGGTGTGTGTGAAGGTGTTAACCTGCTGCCAGTGATGATCTTGTTGAAATCCGCTCTCTGCTTTGTGACTTTTATATATTGATTAAGTTTAACGCACCTCGTCAATCTTCCCATAAGGAGGATTGAATGGAACGAGACTGCAAAGAAATTCATTTCAAGACAGGTTAAAGTTGCTTTATTCTAGAATTTAAACTCAATTTCAAGCATTTTGACTAATTTAGCCTTTATGTATTGTAGAGACATGGATTATTTTCCTTGTCTCAAAGTGTTTCGAACTGATTTCAGGACATTGCTTCTTATTTCAAGCCAAATTAAGAAAACTGTTTTTACCCCATTGGCAAATTTTTGTTCTTATTTTAAGCCAAACTCTCTTATAACAAGTTTAAAATCACTTGAAAACAGTGAAATATTACACATGACATAAGCAATTAAATCTTAACCAGTTAAAGCAGCTCAAAACTGGTTTTAAAATTCTGATTCCAAGTCATTTTAAGCAAGTCTAGACATATATTTTTTGCAGTGTGGCCTGTACTAGTGACCAAATCCATTCACTTTTTGCATTACAACAAAAATGCATCAATATATTTTAAAAACAACATTCACGAGCTTATTTAAAGTTGTATATATTGCCCAGTCCTGGTCTATACATTGGCACAAATCGTTCTGGTACAAATGAACTGCCTTTTCGACAAACTCAGGTGTAACTCGGACCGGTCCAGAACACGAGCGTTTACATGGGACACACAAAGGGCTGCACTTTGCTTTTCTGAACAAACGTGGAGGTCAAATATTGTTCTGTGAGAGAGAATTCAGCTGAAAGATTTGTGCAAATGTATGGCTCACAGATGAATGTTTAATACGAACGCGTCAGCTTTACATTGATCTACACTGGCTGTATATTGTTTCAGTTTATTTTTTACTTTTTAGTGAGTAATGTGATACTACAAAGACTTTGTTTTGTTATTTAAGCTGCCTGTAATAGTTTTCTCTTTTTTTTTACTTAATATTTTGAATGTTTACATTTTTTTACGTTTCGGTTACAGATTTTAGTAAATGTTTAAATGTGATGTTTTTATAAATATATAAATATAATTTTAAAGACTAGCAAAAATGTCACTGCATATCTTGAAATATTAAACCAACTGAAAATATCTTCTTGGTCTTTTGCTGATGCTTTTCATGACACTTAAAGACTCTTCACATTTTGCTTTTTTCTTTCACTCTACACTCGATGGTAACTGGGTTTCTGCAGGTCTTAAAAGGGGTGTCAAATTAGTGCATTAATTGAGATTAATTAATTACAGACATATTAAGTTATTTTTTTAATCTCATAAATCTATTTTGAAATCTTTAACTTCATTGTTTCCATATGTGAGTTGCAAAGTGACATAAGGGTTGTTCAACTTAGCAACAAAAGACTTCCTACAGTCTTCATTTTTTACAATATCTTAATATTTCCATCTGCAACAATAATGTCATTAATTAATTTGGATAAAAACAAAACAAAAACACTTAAGTTGAATGTTTTCGCAGCAATTTTTAGGTGAGATTAAAATAGATTAATTAGATTAATTAATTACAGATAGGGGTGTAACGGTACGCTAAAATCATATTCGGTTCGGTTTTCAGTTTTCACAGTTGTCGGTTCGGTATTTTTCGGTACACTTTCAGTTCAGGTTTTATATTTAAAAAGAAAACAAAATTTGTACATTTCACTGTAAAAGCAACAATATTCTATTAATATTAATTTAACGCTGATACCCTGCAGCAGGAATATCTCAAAGAAACAAAATCTATTTAGATTGAGCTTGTATTTATTTATTTATATTAAAAAAACTCACTAAATCTGTATTTTTTTGTATTTATTTATTTTTATTTAATTTAATTTAATTTATTTATTTTTGCTTGTATTTGCTCAGTGCGTGATTTTAATGTTGCTGAACAGTGGCTTATGACGTGGTGCAGTGTGGCGCTGAATCAAGAGGAAGCTCATAGAAGCAGCTTAAGTTTTTGGAGCCTTTGAGACAGTCCTTTTTGATCAACACATATCTATCGAGCGGACATGTGAATGTGGCGATGGACTTTTTTCACAAGGAGCGGTGTTTGTGCAGGATTTTACTCACAGAAAGCCTTGTAGTGGTGACTGCGTGTGCTACAGGTGACTGGGACGCGGCGGTAGCGGTGAGTTCAAATGTTCGTCTTTGTCCCGCGATGATTCTGAAGTGTTTACGAGCGCGGAGACATGTAAATCCATCAGAAGTATTCACTTGGCATCAAGTAAGCAGCGCGGATGAATAAAAGTCCAAGGAAGACGTTTAAAAAAAACACAAAATATAAGCTAGCGCTGCATCACTTAATACTGTCCGTGTAGAAACATGCCGTGCGTGAACAGTTCCGCCCCGGTCGCGCAAAATCACATTTATTTACATAAAATAATATTGAAACGGTACACACGTGCACCGAACCGAACGTGCTGTACCGAAACGATTCACTACGACCATGTATACCGTTACACCCCTAATTACAGATCATAATTAATTAATCTCTTAAATTTTTTAATCGCTTGACAGCACTACTAAAAACATTTAAAAAGTTTTAAATAGAAAGTTTTAATTTATGGCCTTAAAAACTCTTAAATTATCTGTTGTAGGTCTTAAAAATGTTTGCACAGGTCTAGGGCTGCAACAAGTTCATCGATAAATCGCCACTAATCGATTATTGAAAAAATCATCAACTAATTCAGTGATTGAATAATTGTTAACTTGTCTTTATACCAGTGCTGTCACAATTCTAAATGACTTTTTCACTATTACAAATGTGATTTGATACCAAGGAATCAAATCTCTATTCTCGATACCAGTGTCAATACTACAACTGCTTCAAAAATGCCTTTTGTTTGGTCAAGAAATGTTTTAACAATAATGACATTTACAACACAAATTCATTGTTTTAGGTAGTTTAAATCTAGTTGTTCTATGTTTAAGTAGATCGTTTTAAAACCGTTCATAGATTTGTAACAGTCTTGTACTTATGCTAAACAAAAAAATAATTATAAAAATATATAAAATGTGGACATGATAAATTCAGTAAAACGTTGACCAGTAGATAACGAGGTACCTCGTTATCTACTGGCCTTTTAACTTGTAAAGCAAACCCTCAGTGTTCCTAAGTAACTCATTGTTCCAGTTACAGTGAAGGGCGTGGTCCTTGGATGGGAAACACATGTGCATCATTTGAAAAACAGGAAGCAGCTGTTGGATTTGAAAAATCCTCCATACAACCTTTAAATGTGGGGTAACTAACTTTTTTAGGTAACCTTTGAAATTCCCACTAAAAGTATAAGATAAATGCAACACTTGTGAAAAAATGAGACCACTGTGTACTGTCTGAACTGAATAATAAAGAATTTTAGTTCTAATCAGGAGCTGAATGCTGCGCTCTGATTGGCTGAGCTTGGGTGATCATCCCCAGTTTCACTTTGTTTGTAATAAGATTTTTATTGACCATAATTGCAACCATTATGAATACATGTTGATATTAACCTTGTGTTGAAAAATGTATGACAGGAAGTTGTTCGTTTTCAAACCTAATTCCTGTTTGCAGTGTGAAAATCAGCTACTCCACCTTTAAATGAGTATTTATATTCAATACAAGCTTTAGTATCAACTCATGTGTGATTTTTGATCGGCCTACTTTCAACAACTCTGTTTTATATCGTCTTCAAAACATACCATAAGCTTAGAAAAAGTTAATATTGAACAGCAATGATAATAACAAGTGAAGAAAATTGTGTAATTTTAGAGTTAAACACTAGTTTGCCTGTAAATCTGCACAACTAGAACGTTCTTAAGTGCTGCCTAAACTCAAAAAGTGTTCTAAACAACTAATCAATGAACAATATAATCGTTAGTTGTAGCCCTAAACAGGTCTTACTTTTTTAATGAAAAATTTTCTCCCAATTGTTTTAATAACTAAAGTAGACACTTTGTGGAGCTGTAAATATTGCTTAAAATTAGCAAAAAGGCCTGGCAGGGAAGGAGGGTCAAGCGAGATCAGGCTTGGCAGTGAAAGAGTTAATATCGACATGTAAACGTTTTTGTTGCAATTATGGTTCTTAAACATCTTTTTACAAACAAAGTGGAACCAGAGAGGACTGCCCAAGCTCAGCCAATCAGAGCGCAGCATTCAGCTCCTGATGAGAACTAAAATTCTTTATTATTCACTTCATACAGTACTCAGACACAAAGTTTACTAATTTATAGTGAAAAAAAGTTACCGCAAGTTATACCCTATTAAGAGGGTGAAACTTTTTCAGTTTCATGTTTGAACCTCGTATGAATGTGACTTCAAACGTTCACAAAACAGAAGAAGAAGAAATACATTCTGAAAAGGTGCGTTTTTATTTCATAACCTTTAGACTATTATTTGAATCTACCAACTTCCAAGTGTAAAAATATACATTTAATAACCATTTATGCATTTTACGTTAAACACGTTCTTGAACAGACCACAAGCATAGTGTACACATTTGTTAGAAGATGACAGAAAACAACTTGTATTTGCATAAGTTAAAGGAAACCACGTGTTGTCTACAAATCTCTGCTTGATACGACAGTACTAGTGATGTTAGCACCTACACAACCTTTGAGCTGGAAACACGCTTCAGGCCAAAACTACAGCACAACTCTGGAAATCTCTCTCTATTTGAGCAATAATTATGACTTATATTTTGTCTCATCATGTTTGAATATCAAGAGAGTTTTCTGTAAATAACAATTAAAATGTAGAATTCAGTCAGCTGGACAAAGGTTTTAAAGGAGACAAACATGTGGTGATAAACACGGGCTGAGCAGTAGCCTAATTTACATTTTGTTTGATCTAATGCTGCGTTCAGACCAGCTGGATGTTTTGCATTGAGGCGGCAGGTTTAACTAAGGCCTAGTTTACAAGACAACGTTCCCAAGAAAACCGTCACAGTCGTAACGTTTTGTGCTCACAGTTTATATGATGTCGTGACGAGGTAATCTTCCTTTACATGGAAACACAAATAGACCGAAAATGATGTAGTTCTTATGCCGCGTCAGGAGGTGGCGGTATTGTGCTAGGACTCCAGATGACCTTACCGTGAACCCACGCAGCCTATGATAACACTAGCATTGACAGGTTTACAAGTTTTTCATATAAATAAAATGACAAACGAAGCAACAAGGACCAGCAACAAGGATTGCTTGCTTGAAACAAACACGGAGGTTCGAGGACCAGTGCGCGAATAAGACACAGATCGCCGAGAGCTGGACACAAACACGGGGAAGACGGCTCGCAAACTTTTTTTTTTTTTTGAACACACGAATTTGAATGGACTCATTAAATCAACACCCGGAGAGGCCTTGGATTAGTTTTGTGTCTCCTCCTCTGCACGCAGGTAAGAAAGCTGGACACATTGGCTTTACTTTATGAGAATGAAGGTGCTTTGGTTTAAGAGACATTTTTGGTGACTGGGCAGTCTTCTACTGTGTAGCGGCTACTGCACGTCAGTGACGTGACCGTCTTCATTGAAACCGTGTTTTCCTGTTTACACCGCGGTGTCTCCACTGAAAGTTCTCGGTGAAACTACCTCTTGAATCGTATCCAGTGGAACGCCGATTCAATGAACACGGAGCTCGTTGTCGTTTAAAGAGAAGCCAATTTGACATCGAAACGTCACGGATTCGTGAAAACTCGTTGTCGTATAAACTGCCCCTAAAACTCTGCATTTTTACTTGGAATCTGAATGCTTGGAGTAATTGTGAGTAAACACAGACAAGTGGGCGGGGATAGGTGGAAGGTCAAAAAAGAGTTCAGACTCAAACACACTTTTACATGTCCCCTTTAAATCTGTAAATGTTTCTTCAGTTTCTCTGACAGCGAAAAGGGGCCTTATGTACATCTACATCTGTGTGAGCTGCTCCAAATCAAAGCTGTTAACCACATGTTTAAGTACAACGAGGTTCAGATTAGCGTCTCACTGAGAAACACTGACACAACAGACCAGTCTGAAGCTTGGTTATGAGACACATTAATTAGCTTTTTCAAAACTGTGCAACTTTCTGGAGTCAAGTATACCATTGAAATAAAAAGTTAAAATAATTAATAAATACGAATAAATGCTTTTTAAGCCTTATTTGCAACTACTTTTCAAAATTTCTTGGGAGAAGACCCCCAAAACCCCTGGTGTCAGAACCACTAGAATTCTGTTCAGAGCCTGTTTTATAAAGGCTTCCAAACCAATGACCGTGTAGAGGGATTATCGGCCGACGTCACTTTCAGCTCTACTGCTCATGCGCCATGTAGAAAGAGACACTGTTTGTTTAGTTGACTGGGGCAACTTCTTTGATTAAAGCAACAAAATGGGACGAGAGCAGCTGTTATGGTCTGAACCGGTCTGACAGACGTCTGGCTCCTGAAGCTTGAGACGGTGTTTTTCTCTTTGTGTTTTCACTCACCTGAATGTAACGTTAAAGGGTTGTAGGGTCGAATTTTATTCATAAATGTTGAATTTGCAGCTTCCCAATAAGGAGGTCGTGGGTTCGACTCCAGGGTCGGACCATATCAACATCTCACAATCTCTCTGGGTGGAGTTTGCATGTTCTCCCCGTGTCACTGTGGGTTTTCTCTGGGTACTCAGGTCCCACCTCCAAAGACATGTATGTTTAGGTTAATTGGGCATCACTGTAAATTTCCCTTAGTGAGTGAGTGAGTGAATGACAGAGTGAATGTTTGTCTGTCTAACTCTGCGACGAGTTGGCCACTGTCTAGCTAGGGTGTTCCCCGCCTAAGGTCCAAAGTTACTGGGATAGGCTCCAGTCACCCGCGACCCCTAACGAGATTAAGCGGTAGAAAATGAATGAATGAATGAATTTTCAGCATAACTTTTGTCTTCTCACAGGGATAAACTCTTGTAGTTAGCTGACAAGAGCACTGGCTCAAGTTGCTGCTGCAGCTTGTGTCAATCAGCTGCCGCTCTTCTGTCAGGCTGTGTGTGCATCCTCCGTGTTGGGAAACAAATAATCCCTCTAAACAATGTTGCTCAACTGCGGATAGTTTACCAACAGTTTAGCCATTTCAGATACACTGAATGCATAAAAACTACGGTAAATTAAAACAGCAAATGACAGAAAATTATAATTACTGATATTTCATTAAAAAAAAAATGCTTGAGGGAGGACCCCCAAACCCCCCTGACAAAATCACCTTATTTCTTTTTTTACCTAATTAGTTTCAATGTAATCTTCTTTTCCCTTTAGACAAATTACTGGTGGAAAACTCAGCACTGTGAAAACTAACATGTCTGGTTATCAAAGACTTGCTTGCGTCTAAGAAGCCTGTACTTTCTAAAAGTATTTGTGGAAACACAGTCTTGAGCTAAACTGGTCTTACAGGTTACGAAGAGCCGGACAGCTGGTCCGGATACGTGGATTTGGGAGGTGGAGAACAAACATTATAAGAACTGTTTTTGAGTGTTTTTCAGTAGAATCACCATATAAGCTCTTCTACTTTGTCCCAAACAAGAATAAACTACCTAACTCTACTGTGGACTCGTTGTTCTTACCTAAATATTTTCCTAACACAGATAAAAGACTCTTGAGCTGTCAGAGGAACTGAAAATGCTAGTTTTAGGTGTTGAAACGTATTCAAAACCTTTACTCAGTTGACAGAATTCCATTTCCTTTTGCTATAAAATCTTCCAGGACTACACAGGCGATTAAAACATTGTATTTAGGAATTTAAAAGTTAGTTTTTGTCAGTCTTATCTCAGAACTAATTGTGGGTTTTTTCCTCATCGAATCCCACTGCAGCAACATTAGTCACAACAAAATAAATAAATAAATAAAAACAGTGTACTTCTTTCCTTTTAGACAAAAATGAAGTTGCTGGTTATGAGACAAATCAAATATACTTTAAAGGCATGACATTTGGCACCCCTCTTTAGCGCCCCTGCTGCAACAATTAGGTGCATACATTGGATTAAACCTCTATAATAATAATAATCTTCTAAAAACACATGGAAGTCTTTGTTTTCTCATATTGCACATCCTAAAGAGAGAACAGTGAGGGAGGAGAAGCGCCGCCGGACAGTTGTAGGTAATCTTCTTCAAGTATCTGCAGTTACGGAGCCGTGCGTCCTCCTGCTTTCGGTCACAACACTGGGTCCCGTGTGTGGAGTTCATGGAGCTGTGTGGACCCCTCCCTCGCTCCGCAGTCCCCCCTCAAACAAGGTCTTCTCTAGGACTTGAAGACGTGCACGGCCCTCACCACGTACTGCCGGCAGATGGGACACTCGCTCATGCGTTTGCCACACTTGGTGCAGGTGACCATGTGGCCGCACTCCAGCAGCACGCAGTCTATGATGGCGTCCATGCAGATGCGGCACAGGTTCTCGTCCAGAGACAGCTGAGACTTCACGCCATCTGTGCGACAAAAGAGAGAGAGAGGGTTTAGTTTGAGAGGCAGACTGTGGGTGAAGAGGAGGAGGAGGTTTGTGAGTGTTTGTGGAGATGGAGCTTTGAAAGAAATAGATCGTGATGAGTTAGAAATCTGCAGTGGTGGATGAAGTATTGATACGATTTTATTTGTATCAATGGGTCTTAAACTAGCAACCCAGGAGTCTAATGCAGCCCCTGGGATGATTTCTGATTAGTACTGATCATGGCCCTGATTTGGACTCAAAACAAGTCAAAATCTAATATTACTTTTAGAATAAATTAAGCCCCTTATCATTACAGCCTATTTTCCCTCACATGTCTGACTAATAGTCTAAATTCAAACTAAACCCATTTCACAAACAAATGGCTGGATTTTTTTAAGCTGAAACCCTCTAGTTGTGGAGTCTCTGAGCTCTCTCTCTCTCTAAGTGAGAACTTTCTTCACAACTTTTGGTAAATATAAGGATTGGTAAAGCTGGTGTTGACAGCTGAGACCTGAATGACACTGGATTTGGCATATTTTGGGTTTTGACAATTTTCTGCAAAAGCTGAAGATAATTGAGGTAAAAATGAGTTTAGGAACCTAAAACTACTCAAAAAATGTAGGCGGAGCCAATACAAAAGTCCTATTAAAATATGGGAATTTTTGGGGATTATTTTATTTGTAAGTTTAGAGTAGAAATATAGTAGAAAAGATTCAAAGTTGTCATTTGAACAGTGAAGATCAAGACGTCTCGACTCTCATCTGAAAGTAAATCTGATACAAGAGACTGGCTGTATTTATACTAAACTGGGTTTAGACCTGCCTACACCCTAAAACCTGTTCAAAACCCTCTGTTGTCTATTTCCTCTTTATTGTGATAGAGAAGAAACAGTCATGCAGAGAATCATCTCTTCTCCCTGTTTATAGACGTATAAAAGGTGTGAAAAAATTCTACTTCAGAGTTTGTTGTTTTGTCAGATATGGAACAATAAGAAAATTCAAGAAATCTGTGAATTCACAAACTCAACAGAAACATTTGGGCCTCAGTCAGCCGACTGGTTTGCAGTTCAAACTGCTGGTTTAACATGGCAGCTGCAGGGCAGGTTAGGAGGGTTCGTTAGTAAAGATGACAAGTAGTGCAAAGTAGTAGTAGTTTCAAAAAGGAAATAGTATTTTTGAAAAAAAAAAAAAATTCTATCCACTCACAGCTTGGATACGTCACTGAATTTGTTGCTGTGATTTATAGCACAAACTAAGGTGGGCACCATGCACTCAAGTCACTCAACCAGCTCAAAGTATTCACCTTTTGTTGAGCGCTTTCAGTGGTGGAAATTCCAGGTGAAGCCCAAAATAAAGGCAAAACTTCTGGTGCTCCATTAAATTGAATAAGTTTATATATACTCTTTTAGTCGACTAATCGATCAACAGAGCTTTTGTTTAGTCCACAAAATGTCTTTAGTCAACTACATTCCTATTAGAAAGTAACTCCTCACAGCTGCTTTTCCAATGAGAACAGTGGAGACAGCGCAGAGACATGAGATGGATGGAGTTAAACATGTGATTATTAAACAGAATGTTGCAGTCTGAATGGAGCGTGCAGTTAGAAACATGCCTTCACTGACACTGATCACATGTCTTACCTCGGACCTCTCTGTTGCACTCAGGTGGAGGGAACGCGACCACTTCAGACAAGTCATAATAAAATCTATTAGTTTTTCATTCACACACATGACAAACCTGAGACAGACAGGCAGATCATTTCCATTCATATTGATCAGACAATCATAATCTTATCTCAGTCAGTCTGATGAGCTGTTCGTCGCAGCTGATCCACCTTTGCATAAATAATGTGTCTGTTCCAAAGTCTTTATGATATCAATTTTCATCTCAAATGCATCATTTATTTACTGTGGCATTATAAAGTCAACAGACATTTTGACCAAATAATATAAGAAGAAAGCTCACGTAAGGCTGCACAATCAGTCTAACGTTATTCATGTATGTTTAATAGTAAGATTTAGTTTAAATTCACATTTCAAACACAATCAGAAGAATTAAAAATAGGCCCATGAACAGACAAACTGATACAAATTCACATAAGCTCGCACTGATTGATCTGGGGAGGGAAGATAAAAGGCACTACTGCACCACTGAAGAAAAGTCACTTTTTTGTTTTCCACTTCAAGATAACTTTCTCATTGCTTACATAAGATGTGTTTTTCTTGAACGTTCTTGGTGCTGCTCTAAAGTAAAGCCAGTTTCTTGTGAAGATTTAAATGTCTGAGGTCTTAATATTTTATAATAGTGGATCACATGATGCTTGCAGAGCCAATCACAGCACAGACTGAGGTTATACTGTGTGATAAACCTGTTTATGCAGTATTTATGAGCTCACGACAGCCTCTCATGTCCACAGAAACTACCTCTCTGTTTGCTGGAGCGCAGAGTTAAGGTTTATTAATTTCCGGTCTTTTTTCTCTCACACGTCTGACTAAAATCGGTAAAAATTCAAACTAAAACTGTTTCTAAACCCTATGGAGCTCAGGCAAATGGCTGGGGTCTTTTTAAAATGTATCCCTGTAGTTTTTGCTTCTGATGTCCAACAGATGTTAGACATCAGAAGCATTGGTAAAGCTGCTGTTACAGCTGAGACATACTTAAATACTCTAGATTTGGCATATTTTGGGTTTTGACAATTCCTCTGTAAAAGCTGAAGGTAATTGAGGTAAAAATTGATTTAGGACCAAAATTACTCAAAAAAATCTAGGTGGATCCAATGCAAAAGTCCTATTAAAACTTTTGAATTTTGGGGACTTTTTTTTATTTGGAGGTTTACAGTAGAAATCTGAGTCTGGATCATCCCAGAGGCTGATTTTGCTCTAAATAAAATGGATACAATAGGATTTTTATATTTAACCTTTCCAGGTTCTTCATAGTATGCATTTTTAAGACACTGAACAAAATAAAAATTGTGAAGAAAGGGTGGGAGGGCCCTTCGAAGGGAATGTAAATCGGTTAAGACAATGTGCAATGACACTAATTACAATTTTAACTGGTTATAAAATAATTTGGATTAGAACAAGAACAAAAAATGTGCGTTTTCTTAACCCACTGGCAAATAATTTGGCTAGAAATAAGAAGTAATGTCTTGAAATCAGTTCGAAACACTTTGAAACAAGGACAATGTTCTAGGTCTCTACAATAAATCAAGGTTAAATTACTCAAAATGCTTGAAATTAGGCTTAAATTCTAGAATCAAGCAACTTTAACTTGTTTTGAAATTCATTTTTGGCAGTGATGCTTGTAGCAGATTGTTGCCCTAAAGCTAACACAGTGACACAGACTGGATGAACACGCAGCTCATCAGGTAAAAGAGAAGCCAATCTGACGTCAAAACTCTGTGGATTTGTGAAAACTCATTGTCATGTGGACCTCCCCTCAGTCTCTTAATGAGTCTGTGCTATAGTTAGTCTGGCAGTTGTATTTGTGTCAGAGTTTGGCAGAGATTCCCTTGTGTCTGTGAGAGTCACAGCTGCTGCTGTCACAACAACAGGAACAACACGAAGAAGCCGTTTGTTTAGCAGAGAAACGTCTGATTTCAAACTGTGTTGTTCCAGCAGTTTTGGTCTGATGATCTTGGACATGAAGAGGAACATTCAAGACTCTGATACAACAGCGTGAGAAGAACAAGTTGTGAGCTAAAGCTAGTCTGATGCTTCACAGTTTAATTTCACTTCATGGAAACTGTCTGACTTCACATTGGAGTTTTTTTTGTGAGCGTATTTTTTTTACCAATCTGGCTGACACATATGAAGTAATTGTACAGTATATAATTAGTAGACACGCAGTTTGACTCTGATGCTCATGTTCATTTTATCAAGTGAATGAATCATTTGTTTTTGCCTCAATGTTAAATGTATGTGGTCTTAAACTTTTGATCAGTTACGAAACAGATTTTTGTCTTTGTCTTGCTTCTACAGAAGGATTTTCGGTCAAAGTCACTTTCCGCCTTACTGCGCATGTGTTATGCAGAAAGAGCTGCTTACCGTCTGGTTAGAGCAGCTGTGTGGATCAGGTCTGAACCGGTCTGACAGACGTCTGTCTCCTGAAGCTTGAGACTGTGTTTTTCTTGAAGTTTTTTACTCACCTGAATGTAACCTAAGGTTCATAGGGTCAAATTTAATTCACAAATGTTGATTAGCAGCATAACGTTTGTTTTCGCACAGTGATAAACTCTTGTACAACGGAGCTTTTTCGACTTGTTTACACTGTTTGCGGGGTGCACGCGCATTGCCTGTTGTCTTGTTGCGTTTTGAAGCTCTACTTTTGGTAAAATCCTACTATGCAAAATGTGTCTTTTTTTTTTTTTTAGAATTTTAACTACTGGTCTCAACCTTTCATAACTATTATGCTTGAACTCCAATATTTATTGTTAAACATATGCAGCTTGTTGATTGTTGCAGCCTTATTTGTAACAGCTTTTCTCTCATAAAACCACCACATTTACAGTTTAAAAAGATTTGAACAGAATAAAGTCTCACCTGCAGTGATGCTGACATTCTCCACTGAAAGAATTTAAGAGACAAGATCACTTTCAGAAACAGAACACAGAAACACATTTTATACCAAAACAAAGCACAGCATTTGAAATGTCAGAGTAAGTAGGAAAAATGCATGGGAGTCAATGTGAGAACTTTTTCCGTATTTGTATGACAGTTTCACCCCCTTTTGGCTTACGATGTACGATGAGTAATTCTAAGTAAAACTCTATGTAAATGTACGATAATTTTGAAGATATTTTCTTTGTCTTGACTAACTTGAGCTCGCTTAAAAGACTAAAAAACTGATTCAAGATCAGCAAACACTTAACACAGTGTGAGCTTTAGGGGTATTCATTCTGTAATATTATTGGTCGACAGCACCAACAGTTCCTCACGTCTGCGTTTGCCCCAATGCGCTGAGGTCAAACGTAAATACACAACCATGTTGCATGAGCAATCATGGAGACATCGGATGAAGAAAAGAGTGAATGAATCAATGCTTTACTTTACTTATAATAAAGTATGATTGAGTTCTAATGATATTAATTTGTATAAGATTGATTTGTCAGTGGGATGAAGAAATGAGCTGAAGTTTAACTTTGTCTTGTAGTTCTTCAGTACCATTATCGCACAGGTTTTTATTTTCATGTACATGTCGCAGTTGTTCCAACTTCCCGAGATACACTGACGTGAACGCTTTGTACCCGGTGTAGCAACTTCCGTATCTGTTGTTCCGAGCTCAAGAGAATCAAATAAATGTTGCGTAAGCCCAAAACTTGACATGAGTTTAATTTGTTTACCAGTATTTTCAGTACGTGTCAGTGATCGCATAAACTCCCAAGTTGAGCGTGGCCCCCGTGAACTCGTGGTCTTGTGATGCCGGCAGAGTCCGTAAAAACGCACGCATGCTCCGGTGTGAGTGGCCTCTGAGTCTGGACCCAGACTGATCTGGATCAGGATCAGTCTGATATGTTAAACAATACTTTTAATACGTTAAACAATACTCATGGATGTTAATATTTGTCATTGTGGCTGCTTTTTACACATTTTAGCCGTGTTTCAGGCTCTTACATGAGAAAATGTCTTTTGACCCTCTTGCTTTTTTACCACTCACTGCTGACACTCGAGCTGCGACGTCGTTTCACTCACTGGACTTCCTGTTCTGCTCGTTCTCCCTGTAGAGCCGGTGAACTCGCTCCAGCAGCTCCCACTTCTCGCAGCAGCCGGAGTAATTGACAAAGTTCCTGGCCAGAATCTCCTTAAGCTGCCGCACAGACAGGTTTTCGATGGCCTCCTCGTTGTCCAGGTCAGAGAGAGAGGCGCGGATCCTCCTCTGAGTGGCCGGACTCACCTACAGACACAACACAGCACAATCAATCATCAACCCAGGCGCTAAACTGCAAGTGCAAATGAAAAAATATTAAAAAGTCATTCACTATTGAAAAATGTGCATATATTACAGTATGCAAACACTTATTGGAGGTTTTTGAAATGAGTTCAGGCTCATGGACGATGGAGATTGGAGAATATTCTTCAATAAAGCAAGAAAATAGTAATAACTGACATTAAACAACTGGGAAAGTAATTTATTTAAAACTATTTAGAGGGAAGAGCAAGATTAGGCGATACTTACAGAGCCGGACCTAACCTTTTGAGGGCCCTTTGCAAAAATCAGTTTTGGGCCCTCCAATCTTAACCTCTATCAGTCAAGCCAAAGAAGCGTTTAAATTGACCTGTTTCATGATAATTTAAAACTATTTCTCACACTAAAAAGATAACATAAGATCCTTCCCCCAGAGTGTGCTATTTTAGACAAACACATCTTTCATTTTTTGCATAATTTTATTAATATATGATTGCACCTCTCCTCAAGTTTTACTTGGTGTCATTGTTTCCAAATGGGGCCCCAGCCCTGTCCCTCTCCCTCTGAGCTCCGCATATGTTCCCTTTTCACGCTGACACTGGAACAGCTGATAAACTGCATCATCGCGTTGGACTTTTTGATCAGAAATACTGAAATTTGGAACTTTGGGGACAAACAGCCTCATGTTTTATGTGGCTTTTGAAAGAATTCAACATAAATGTGGAGAAATCCTCCATATTTAGCCACGGTAATTTTTGCGATCTGCAGATGTATTATTTCATCAGCTATTTGTGTTCGTAGTTCAGCCAATCCTTGTCCTACTGACGTAAAATAAAGATTGTCTAAGAGCTTGTGAGATACAGAACATGTATTTGTTCCAAACTGTTCCCAGGGTTTTTGACTTTGTGCTCTGTGCTGAGAATGATCAGACATCTGTTTCTGCTTTTGTCAGTCTGAAGCACAGCACAGAGGAAGCGGCCAAGTCTCAAAAACAGAAGAGGGGAGGGTCCATCACGTTTAAGCTTGTAGGAACTGTCAAACAGAGTTTATGTACAGCCCAACCAGAGAGTAAAGGCAACAGGCATGATGATTGATGGACTGACAAAAACTCCAAAATCTCTCAGCACTCAGAAGGAGGCGGGGTCCTCCACAGAAGCAGGGCCCTAAGCAACTTGCGTAGTCTGCGTATAGGAAGGTCCGGCTGTGGATATTTGGGACCAAAAAGGTTGTGAACCCATGCATCTTACACAAAACCAATCTGCAGCACCTCACATTTTATATTTTTAGTGTCCATGTGAAACACAAATGTCAGCTGTGTAAAGTTTAGAGGCCCTAGTGCACTCTTAAAGACTTTCTGATGTAAAATACTACCAAACACACATCTGTCTCTGCCGGCGAGATCCTAATTTTGGCATCATGAATATTTTATCAGTAAAAATGGATGAGACTTTTAAAATTACTGGGTCTGCCGTGTAATAGATTAAAGCAGTGTGGAGATAAAATATGAAACGCAACGGCAGACAATAAATAAAAGATGAACATGTTTTTGACAGCAGTGTGTGGAGACTTCTCTGAATGAGCAACGATCTAATATTTAATCGATAACTATCAATGCCATGCTGGCAAATTTTCTACTGCACTACATTTTGGAGCAAAATAACCCTATATCTCCATAGTTTATACTATACAATATATTCACTATTATAAAATCTTCGCTAATGAGTCTTTTTCAATCACATTATTTAAGCAGTTGGAATTCAGGTTAAGTAGTAATTAATGCATCTTTAATCATTTGAAAGAGTGACATATGTCCCTGGTCATCGATAGGCGGACTAAGGATCCAGATCCAGATCCAAGAACTGCCCCATCCGGACCTGACCACACAGGTACTTGTGTCAAAAGCCACGTTTCCATTAGCCTGGGTCCCCCAGACCTTTGGAGCGATTTGGACCGATTATGTTAATGATGCTTTCTTAAATAAATAAAAAAGAAATGTAACTGAGTTTTTCTTCTTGGCGTCAATCTGAGTGATTCACAAACAGACGTAATAAATGGAAGTCTGTGGCTGTGACACGAGGGTCAGGCTGGTGTAAACAAAAAACTACTTCCGGTTTATTGTTACTTTTTTTATTCAATGCTTTGAGGCTGGATTATGTTGGACACATCATGCACAGGATTTACACATTTTTACAGTGTTTTGCCTCAGGAAACAGCAGATGCTAATGCGCTAGCTTTGCGTTGTTAAGTGTATCTAAGCAACAAATAACGTTTTCATCAGTGGAAATGCAGCAAATTGTCACAGGATCAAGTCGGTGTTTGGTGAGGAACATTTATTTCATGTTTCATGCCTGAGCCTGTGTTTTCTCTTGTCCAATCATCGAGCCTAAACTGGGGACCGGTGTAAGGTCTGCTGCAGGGTGTAGGGTAAAAGCGGCTCGCTTTGGACACAGCGAGCGGGATGGAACAGATGCTTTGCACAGTGGAAACAGCATAGGACCGTACCGTAACGCCCTGACCCGAGCCTGGAAACAGGACTATACGAGTGTGTTTACATGTGCACCAATAACCCGGTTATGAGCAGTATCCTGGTTATGACAATAATCTGGATATAGTGTTTACATGCGCTCAGAGAAACCAGGTTATTCATATTCCTGTTTACATGAGCACTGAGAGTATCCTGGATATTCAGACTAGTAACTATGGCAACAATGACACAGATATGGCAAGGAACTAAGCATGTACGAAACTTTGTTAACTTATGGGTTTTAAACATGTTTACAGCAACAAACTGACAAAATACAACTAAATAAGAACATCAGACTGAAGATCACAGTCAGAGCTCTGGGAAAAGTGATTTCAACAGTGGAAAAATATGTCTGATTTCTGAAGACTGTGTAGTGTTACAAGTTACTTTATAGTTTTATAATGATGACATATTACAAATAAAAAAATGAATAAATAAGTGTCATATGCTCCGAAGAAAAAGTGCTTTAAAATGAATATAAGAAAAATAAATTATTAATTTTGAGTCATTTTGGGAATTTACTGCTTCTGCCAGATCAGTTTCTTGAGTTTGCACATGCTTAGTTTGGTTGCATCGGTGAGAAACCAGGTTATGGTGTTTACATGGAACATCTGGATATTATCAGAAAACTCCAGTGACAATAACCTGGTTTCTCATAACCAGGTTATTCGAATAACCAGGTTATTGAAACCAGGTTATGGTGTTTACATGGACACTCACATAACCAGATTATTTAAAAAACCTGATAATAACCGGGTTATTTGTGCGCATATAAAGACCCAACAGTAACATTCAATGTTCAATGTTACTGTTGACCCCTGACACATGTCATCGATGAGACTTTCATCAAGTCAGTTTAAAAGTACAAGATCAGGCTGTGAAGAGTGAGTTATGGTGTTTTGTCAGTTTAATATTGCAGCTCTAGAAAAACCAAAGCCAGAAGCCTCACCTCCATCAGGTTTTCAGTGGGATCCAGGTTCAGTAGTGATGCTGTTGTAGCGTCTTCTTGCTCTTGTTCATGTTCTTGCTCCTGGAACAAAACCAAAGCATCAGTGAAGAACATAAAACAATGTATTTTAGTTCTGTTTCAGCTCGATGACTTCTCAACAGAATTAATCTCAAAATGTTATAAGTTTATTATGCTAGAGCAAACTTTTTATTAGAACTGGTTTTACAGTCTGTCAAAGAAATGTGTTTTCAGCAGATTTTGTTGCACCAATGTTGACAGTCCGGCCCTCCATCTCTATTCTGGGTTTAAAGGGTGACCAAACATTTACCTAGGACAGTCCTGATTTTAAGAGGTACATCCCATGACAACCCTAAATAATCTTTTGTTTTCTGGCTGATGAAATCTAATACATCATTCAACAAAATTATCCATCATTTGTCATATTTGTCTATTAAAAACTATGATGAAGTATTGACCTAAAATGAGAGAAATGACTTTCCTCGGAGCAAAAACAATCATCTGTATGGGCTGTTCTCTATTAGAACACAGACATAAATAAATAATCAGACAGAAGACACATAAAACAGACAAATGGACGTTAGCAAAGCGCCCCAAATGCCCAAAGCTCTTTCTGATTTCAGCAGTGTGGACGCCCCTTGTTCTTTTATCTGCCGGGGCTAAAAATAGAAGTGTCCCAGTCAAAGAAAGATGAATTTATTCCTGCTGTGTCTGGTGCTGGAGCAAACACTGCAGAGCTGTCAATCAAACGCGCTTCCTCCAGAGCAGATCATGAAATATCCAGCGGTCTCTGAGGTCCAGGCCTTTACCGACGCCGCCTCCGAGACCGACGCAGCGGCTCACGCTCCACAGTCCACACGCAGCAGAAGGAAGGGATTTGTTTTGTGCAGTATTGTCTGTTGTTCATCGTTTAAAGAGCTAATTTGTGATGGAAGGTGTGCAAATGTGTTCAAAATAACTAAATAACACATGCTTCTCAACATCCTGTGACTGACAGGCAAATGTTTTGTCCGCGGAGCTTTTGTTTTGAAAGAGATTTATGCTCTAATGACGAACTGAGGCTAACACACAGACTGGAGAAGAACACTGAAGCCACTCGGGCTGTAGTTCTTTAGTCGTTTAGTCAATTAATCGGTCAATGGAGTCTTGGTCGACCAACATTTTATTATTCGACTCATTCCTTTATTTAGATTATAACAAATTTGTATTCAACAGTAAAAGAATCATTGGTCTGAGCTGCCTTTTATGTTTCCTATTCATTGTTTGCATAAATTGTAGTTTTTGCATGACTACATAATATTCTTAGTCTTTTGAGCAAAGTTTATTGCAGAGTTGTCACAAAACTAAAATTTCCAACTTGATTTTGATACAAAGGAATAAACTTGATTCTCAATACCTCAATGAGAATTAAGCCGGCTGCAGACTACAGGAGTTTAGGATCTTTTGTGATTTTTTGACGTGCCAAAGAAAAGAAAGGCCACAGACATAAGGACATTTACAACGATCATTTGTCTCACAGTCGCATCATCGTCGCAGGAAGAACAGAGACGACACAGACTTGTGGAGCGGAGTGAGCGAGAGCAGTGCGTGTGTCACATGATCGAGCGCATGTGGCTGTTATAAAAGTTAACAATGAAACGTGAGTGGATTAAAGCAGGTTTAATGGTTTATAAACGTCACAGAGCAGCGGAGGCTCATAAAAGGTAAGGAGCTGTTACACTGACCATTGTGGGCGTGAAATGAAAATGTTTTAACAAACTCCGTGTTGGCCATGTTCTATATAATAAAGTCGTGCTTCTCACATCATTTAAGGAGCAGATGCGTTGGAGATGACGTGTAATGGTCGTAAAAAAGAATCCCGCACTTGGATTACGTGCACAAAGCGTTACATTTGTTTACAGATGATGAGGCGATGTTTTTTTCTTTATTTTATGTGCACATGCAGCATGTGAACCTCTCGATGATGCATCCTGACAAACCAGGAGCATAAGGAGAGAAACGACGAAAAATCTCTTACGAAATCTTTACTCTGGCCACGCCTCCTGAACTCGTAGAGAGGCACATCAGGCTTAAAATCTGGCCAAACTCCTGTAGTCTGCAGCCGGCTTTAGAATGCCTTTCAAGAAAGTCAGATTTTAATACACTAGTCTGTCATTTTCAACACAAATGCAAGTTTATGATCAAACATTTTAGTTTCAAACCAGTTTTGATGAAACTCAAGATTATTTTAAGACTTATCAGAATGTTTTTTTTTTCTCTTTGCAGAAAATATCAGATTTTGTTCAAATGTTTGTCCTGTTAATGTTATATTTATTTGTTCAAATGAGAATCTAATTTCAACACCAGTTTTAGCCTTGATTTGCAATATTTTGGACAACTCTACTTTTAGCTTCAGAGCCTTTGCCACGCCCCCTTTTTAGTCGATTAATCGGTTGGATGGGACATGTTTTTTAGTTTTTAGTTGACGACTACAGCCTAGAAGCCACATATACTGTTATACCAATTAACTGTTACTACTGTTCATCTGATTTTCTCTTTTTACATGTCAGATAAAAACTTAACATTCAGCAGAGTAATAGTTGGTTATATTTATTATCAGACTGCAGCTGTATTTTCCTGCATGTGCTATGTTTTCAACTTTTACTGGAGAAAATGTCTTCTCTCAACATTGACTATAAGAAACTCTCGTTCATAAACGTTATCAGATGTAAGCTGAAGCACAGTCCTGTCCTTCACCGAACGCTGAACAGAAGATCACTTTGCTGAATGTAAATGTAGTTTTTGACCTCGATTGTCTTTTCTGTGCGTTCGATTCACAGCTTTGATCTAATCTTTGTCTCATGTGTGTAATCCTCTGAGTCACACACAAACATACAAACTATTTCTACTTCATGTCGTTTGTGAAGCTCCGGTGAATCCTTCTGTCATTGTGACCCACTTTAACACAAACACTGAACTGTCAGAGTCTGTGTTTCTTTAATGCTGCTTTGAGACTCACTGGATTTAGAAAATATTAAAAGGATTTCACACACATTTAACTGCATTTTACATAAAGAAAAGAGACACTATATTAGTAAGACTGCATAAGCACGAGTGTGTGAGTGTGTGTTTGTGTGAAGTCTGTGTGTTTGTAAGTGTGAGTCTGCGTAAAGCATTTTGGTGAAGTCTGGTGGTGTGAAGTCTGTGTGTTTGTGTGAAGTTGTGTGTTGGTGAAGTCTGTGTGTTTGTTGAAGTTGTGTGTTTGTGTGAAGTCTGTGTGTTTGTGTGAAGTCTGGTGTGGTTGTGTGTGTGTGAAGTCTGTGTGGTTTGTGGTGAAGTCTGTGTGTTTGTGTGAAGTCTGTGTGGTTTTGGTGGTTGATGCAGAGGCCAGTTCTTAACCTGCTGGACATTACATAACTCTGCCTATGTAACCGACCTAAAAAAGCCACAGAGCTTAAGCTGCTGCCACGAGTCGTCGCTAAGCACAACACAGTCATGTGCAGATGTCACACACAGGCTCTGGTACACAAATACACAATATAACACACATACCAC
Organism: Mugilogobius chulae; assembly: GCA_038363315.1. Taxonomy (NCBI): domain Eukaryota; kingdom Metazoa; phylum Chordata; class Actinopteri; order Gobiiformes; family Gobiidae; genus Mugilogobius; species Mugilogobius chulae. The sequence continues at coordinate 2,060,760 of CM076409.1, read as the reverse complement.
ACAAAACCACACACAGACTGATGGTGGTCAGTGGAGCCAAACTGCTGTCAGTCTGCCTCAGGCAGCTCCGGCTGCTGAAGCAGTTTTACTGTGACAGAGTCAGACTGATGGGGATAGTTCAGTCTGTCATGTTCAACTCTTTACTGTTGTGACTCCTAAACTAACATCTGAATCACAAAAGATCCTCCTCACAGACGCATAGATCATTCAATTTGCCAACAAACAGAAATCTACATTTATAACTCAATTTAGAGTGTAAAGCCTGGTTGTTCTTACCATCTGGAAACCCCAGAAATTATTTTAAAACCTAAACATGGATCCTGACCCTCAGGTTGAGAACCACTGCTGGTGTGAGCATGAGTCAGTCATGTTGGTGGAACAGATCATAGTTCTCTCCTGTTCTTTTTTTTTGCTCTAGAAATGCTGCTTTAGGAGTTCTAAATGCTAAATTATATTATTTTTTTAAGTGTTTGTTTTAGAAATGCTACTTTAGTCAATTAAATATAGTAATAGTTTTAATCTATAAAGCTTCTGAGATTAAAAAGTGGAAATAAAATCCTGTTTCTACTTGTATAAGTTTGTGTGTGATAGTTTTAATCATACTGCAGTGCCACACAGCCATAGTTGTATTTTTAGCAGCGACTGTGTTTAAAAGCTAAATATAATGTGATAAGAGCATTTTCTTTTTTACTCATCTGAAGAGTGTTAAATCCAAGTCTAATTTAATGTTATTGTCTTGTTTTTATTGCATTTCTCTGTTCTCCTGTAAAAGGCCATCTTATCTTGAGTGATTCTGGTGATGTTTCTGTCGACAGAGCACCCCCTCACACACACATACATACATATACACATACACACACATAAATATATATACTGTATATACACACACAGACCTGGCTGCTGGTGCCTGAGCTGCCGCTGGGGCTCAGAGCTTCTCCCTGAGACGCAGACAGGACGGACAGTTGTGAGGCAGAGCGTGTGGGGGAGGGGGGCGAGGCCTGTGCGGGCGAGTGCAGACTGTCTGACTCCTCCCCCTCTTCCTCTTCATCATCCTCATCATGCTCCTCTTCCTCTCCTCCTCCTCCTCGCCCTCTTCTCCCTGCTCCAGCACCGCACTGGGACTGTGGCTGGACCCTTGATGACACAGCACCAGGTCCACCAGGTCCTCCTTCTCCCGGCAGGTGTCCGTGGGGATGTTGCGCAGGAGCAGGTACTGGCGCAGGTCTTTGACGCGCAGCTGCATGAGGCGCGCTCGCTGGAAGGCCGTCCCGCGCAGGAGGTGGCACGTGGAGCAGCAGCGCAGGTTGTCCGTCAGCACCGAGCACAGGGCGCAGAAACTCTTCTTGCAGTCGCAACAGATGTGCTGCGAAACAGGAAGTAAACAAGTCACGGTTCAGTCTGTGTTTCTACTGGATTCACAAACAAACAAACAAACAATGAATGAGTGAAGAGGATGTGTGAGGAAAGAGGAAGAAAGAGGAAGAGGAGGAGAAGAAGAAATAGAAGAAGCAAAAGAAAGAAGTAAAAGAAGAAGAAGCAAAGGAATAATTAAAGGAAAAGTAGTAAAGAAGAAGAAGAAAGAGGAGGAGGAGAAGAAGTAGTAGAATAAGAAATAGAAGAAGTAAAAGAAGCAAAGAAGAAAAACTAAGAAGTAAAAGAAAAAGAAATAAAAGGAAGAAGAATGAGAAGTTGTAAAAGAAGAAGAAGCAAAAGAAGAGGAAGAAGAAGAAGAGGAGGAAGAAGAAGAAGAGGAGGAGGAAGAAGAAGAGGAAGAAGAGGAGGAAGAGGAGGAAGAAGAGGAAGAAGAAGAGGAGGAAGAAGAAGATAAAGAAGAAGGAAGAAGAGGAGGAAGAAGAAGAAGGAGTGGAAGAAGAGGAGGAAGAAGAGGAAGAAGAAGAAGTGGAAGAAGAAGGAGTAAAGGGATTAAAAGAAGGAGAAGAAGAAGAACAAGGAGGAGGAAAAGAAGAAGCAATAGAAAAATAGAAGCGGAAGAAGAAAAAGAAGTAAAAGAAGAAGTAATAAAGTAAAAGAAAAAGAAGTAAAGGAGGACAAAGTTAAAAAGAAGAACAAGGAAGAGGAAAGAAGAATAAGTAGTAGTAGTAGTAGTAGTAGTAGTAGTAGTAGTAGTAGAAAAAGAAATAGTAGAGGAAGAAGTAAAGAAATAAAACGAAGAAAAAATAGAAGAAGCAAAGGAAGAAGTAAAATAAGAAGATGATGAAGTAAAAGAAAAAGTAAAAGAAGTGAAAGAAGAAAAACAACAAGAAGAATATTTATTATAAAATATTGATATAGGCCTACCACCTTTAAAAGATAGAAATCACAAAGTGCTTTAGTAACAAGGGCCGCGAGCTTGAGTCCTCTAGTCTAATCTAATTAAACAAGCTATCGCAATAACACAATCCAGCGCTTTAATCAAAGAAGTTTCCCCAGCTAATCAGATAAAGTAAAATATTATTATTAAGAAAAACTCCAGCACTGCCCACTTTGCCAGCTCTGTTTAAAACGTGCTTGTGGGCTTCATGTACGTCTTTCAGTGTGCTTAAAGCCAGTCCAGTCTCTCCTCAGAGTCTGAATGCAGAGTTAAGAGGTAAAGTGTGCCTGGCTGTGCTTGTGGTGATGCTTGACATTTGACTGAAGTCTGGTCCTGACTCTTCAGACACCAGAGGTCACTCACATTTCCTTATCACGGCTTCACACAAACGCACTGTGATCCACGAGGAGGGCTTTTCTACCGCCGCACACTACGCTCCTTCAGTAATTAGCTGCACGGACCGTCTCTCACAGCGCTGCAGTGTGTAGGTCTGTGTCTGTGTGTGTGTGAGGCTGTTATCTGGAGAGATGATAGAGTCTGTGTCTAGTGTCTGACTTTCCAAATGCCACTGGCTGAACTTTTGCCAGGCTTCAGTTTCCTGTTTAGAGACGATATCTGCAGGACTTTTGACCACTGAAAAGATAGATATCAAATGTTGTTTGGATTGAATTGTTTCAGGAATGGTGCAAGAGACTTTTTAACCTGGAAAGCCTGGCACAGACAACAGCAAGTAGCACCTTAATTTTTTAGTTGTAAATAAGTAAACTTTGTGTTTTCCACCAAAAAGTCAATGATAAATGTAGCACTTTGTGAAAAAATTGACCCAAACGCTCTGAATCAAATAAAATAGAATTTAAGTTCTAATCAGGAGCAGAATGCAGCTTTCTGATTAACTGAGCTCGAGTGGTCCTCTCCAGTTTCACTTTAAGAGAGAAAACAGAGGATTTTCATGTCAAAAATTGCAACCAAAACTTAATACATATTGATATTAACAATGTGCTGAAGATTTTATGAGAGAAAGTTGTCAGATTTAAAACCTAAATTGTGTTTGCAGTGCAAAAATCACCTACTCTATCTTTAAGCACTTGTTTCTGTTGGTGTTGACTCAGTTTTAGCAGAAATACAGAATATTTACTGTTTCAAAGAAAAGTGACACTTGTTCTGTCCTACGTGCACACTAGATACTAGTATAGAGGTCTTGGTCGCGTCTCAGTCTCTACCTATAAAAGTCTCAGTCTTGTCTCGGCCCTCAGAGGTATTGGTCTTGTCTCAGTCTTGGGACTCTGTGGTCTCTGAAAGGTTTTAGTCTCGATTACTGCAGTCTTGACTGCAGTCCACCAAGACCAAATCAAAACCACCTTTGTAATTTCATAGAATTATCAGTGTCTGCATGATCTTATTGTTTAGCAAGTGTGTCGGCAATGACATGTGGTCTCTGTGTCTAAGACAAGACCGAGTCCAAGACTTTAAAAAAGTGGTCTTGAGACCTGTCTTGGTCCTAAGACTGGAGTACACTACTGTACATGCCAGTACAATTCATTGCTGTGTTAAGAACAAACTAAAGGGGCACCAGTTGACGAGTCATCAATCAGCTCAAAGTTTTTCATTAAACGTCCCACCTTTTCCAAACGCTTTCAGCTGAGGAAGTTCAAGATGGATAATGTGGAAACCTCAAATCAGAGTTCAACACAGATCCATCTGGAGTGACCAGGTTAAGATTGTCATTGCTCTGAAACTCATAAATAATAGCAAAATGCCACAGTGATGCAGGCTAGTATAAAGTCAACTTTAATCAACCAAATGCTCTCAAACTAGCATTGATCAAAAATACTTGGAGCTTTAGCAAATTTAACCAGAGGTGTCCAACCATTTTTTCTTGTGAGGACCCGTACAGTCATATATTTTCTTTTCAGAGACCTGGTCGAGGTTGGGTAGCTCCAATACCAACAACATAAAAAACATACAACCAATATATTTTTAGCTCGCTAAATAGTGAATTTGCAGTTGTCTCACTGAGGAAAAAAGTTTGGGCACCCCAGTTTTAAAAGATCCTCTGGGCCCAGTAACAGATGATTTTGGTCTCAGACCAGTGGTTGAGGACCCCGGATTGATACAAAAACGTATCAGAAAACTTCTAGCCCAGGGGCAGGCAATTATTTTTCCCAGAAGGATGTTTTTTAATCCAGCGGCAAAGGGCCAGACTGTGATCATTGGTGTAACAAATTCAACACATTTCTATAAAACATAGTCTATATCATGTAATATTTTTTCAGTTTCTTGTATTATCTCTTCAGAACACAAGCTGCCATGTGTTTGCTTCACTCTAGTCAATAAAAAAGGGTGGTGTTAGGTGAAAACAAGCTTTATGTTTCACTTCAGATTTGACTTCTGTGATCTAACTGTTATCTACAGAAAGAGTTTTTTTTATAGAATGAAGTGTGGAGCTGGTGATTTTAATTATAGATGTGACCTTGTGTGAACTGAGACAAACACAAACACACACACACACTGGCAGAGCTCTGTGTGCGTTACATAAGCAGAAGTGAAACATGTGGGATTTACCCTGCTCCTGCCCACACCGAGGCAGGAAATGTCCACTGACTGTCCCGCGAATACTGGAGTTTAAATCACACAAGATCAGACACTCAGCTTCAGAAACAAGATAAGATGAGATTCAGTGATTGTTTGTTTAATTAAAAGTGAAGGAACTGATGATAAAGGTGAAGTCGATTCGAAAAAATGTGCTTGAAATTCAGCACTCGACCCAAACCCTCACATGAATTTGTTCACACTGGGGCATCGTGTGTTGTTTAGATGTGTTATGATAAACGCCAAATGAAAGAAACTATGCTAAAACCTTTAAGTTGTGTTTTAGATGTTCACGTTTGACGAGTAGAATTACTCTGAGAAACAGTTCAAACTGACAGAAAAACTCAGGGCATTACATTGAACAGTCTACAAGATATTTACTCATCTCGAGCTAAAGATAAAGCTCATAAAATACTTTCTGACCCTAAACATCCACTGTTCTGTGAGTTTGAGCTGCTACCTTCAGGTCGGAGGTTCAGATGCCCTGCCTTTACTTAAAACAGGTCAAAGCTCTCATTTGTGCCTCATGTGATTAAGCTAACTTAATTTAATTAATATAAATTCTTTCAGATTTTGCTCAGCAGGACTGAGCACATTCATGACGATGGACTGTGTACTTTGCAGATGAAATGGTTTTATTTATGGCTTTTTTATTCTTGTTTTAATGTGTACATGTTTTTCTTTGCTGTTTGTCACCCACTTGATGCGGAAGTCTTGTGTTTTGTTAAGTGTCTTTTTCACTCACGCAACCAATTTTCAATATCTACTAGAAGGAGGTCTAAGAACTGAAGGAGGGTCTTCTTCTTTATTTGTGTATGACTGTTTGCTTTTGACCAATGATTGTGTATTTGTAGAAGCCAAAATGTACTTCTTTCTATTAAGGTCGCAAAGTAGACTACATAGCAGCTCACAAAGTGAATTATTTCTTACAGGGTCTAATAGTATACAGCGGTCCCTCGTTTATGCGGGGGGTTACGTTCCAAAAATAACCCTTGAAGGTGAAACCCGCGAAGTAGTGATCTTCATTTTTACCAGTAATTTCAGTGATAACCTGCCTGGTTCTGATGTTTAGTGTCTTTTGTACAGGTAATAATGCGCTGAACACATGATTCACCGTGAGATACAACAGCGCGAGTTGCTTTTGACACGTTGCCCGTCCCGCTACGCTCCACAGCCGACCGCAGAGCCACAGATCACACGGACTCCAGAGCCGACACGAAACACATCCGGACTCTAGCGAAGTCACAACACGCTCCTCAAACACATCTCTGAACTACACAAATGACGTTCCAGCGTGAACAAACTATCATCGTAACTACGAGCTCAAAGAGTCAAATCCTCACCTGGAGAAACGTCCGAGCGTCAGGTCAGCTTCCCCTGCATGATCCAAACTGTCTAAAGTTTTCTAAAAGAGCTTCTGTGCTGTTGCCTGTGAATGCTACGATGTGATACGGTCACAACAGTGAGTTTGAGAGAAAAGCACGCCCACGTGCACGTCTATAGGACCGTGCACTGTAAAAAAAAAAAAAAGTAAAATTGCACACAAAAAAAGCCGCAAAAGTGAACCGCGATAGAGCGAGGGACCACTGTATTGTAGATTTATGTAATGGAAATTGTGGTTAAATGTGGATTGTGACACTAATATTATGGTCACAGAACCAAATAAATATAAGTTAAAGCAATTACTGTGGACAGATTTCTGGAGACGGTGGAAACACGTTTAGGGAAAACCTAAATATTTAGCAGCAGGAGCACCAGTGGCACGTCTCGCCCCAATAAGAAATATTTCACCTCGTGACCTAGCTGCAGCTAAATAGTCTATTTTAGGCCTTTTATAGAAAAATGGACAATGACCTATTTAGTCCACAGCACCACCAAGAGGACAGTGAAAGAAGTACATTATCACAGTTGTTAGCTAAATGAACAATCTGGAAGTCCTTAATGATGTGTTTGATTTGGCTGTACAAAAGAATACAAATTAGCTCTGAACATGTACCTTGCGTCTGAAGACAGAGAAAGCCAGCCCACAGGCCTTGCACAGCTGTCCGGCGCTCCCTGAGCTGGTGGGGGGGTAGGTGGAGTATCCTGCACTGGGGGCGAAGCGAAAGGGCCCGGCTCCAGCTCCAAACGCAGGCTGTGGTGTGCGCACTGCTCCCGTTCCCATCACTTCATTCAGCAGCCCGCAGCAAGACGCCCACATGGACGACGCCCCCGCCTGCAACACAAGGACCAGGATGTGAACGCTCAGACACAAGGGTCAAAAGAAAGTCACACAAAACCTGCTCAAGAGTTCCTTCCCCTCACAGGCCTATGGTCGATTAAGTCATGTCCTATTGACCAATTCATCTAAAAAAGGAAGTATTTTTTTGATCAAACCGTTTATTCAACCCAAATAGTGCTTGAAAAAACAAAACATCCAATCGAATATACAGAAAACACCAGGTGTATTTATACCTAAAAAGACCATAACGCTGTTCGAACTCTCTCCTTTTGTTGGTGTTCAGTTTAAATTCTTATAATCTCTGTATTCACGCCACACATTTTGTTCCAATATTACAGTTTTTAGTCATATTCACTTATTTCGTATCACTTCTGGAAATTTTGGGGCAATACCTGATCAGGCATGTTGTTTGGGCTTTTCCTCTGTGGTAAAGCCGCACTCACAGTGATCAGATGAGTTTTAGTTGGTTTGGAGAAAAACAACAATATTTCTTTCATCTCTCTTCATTTCTAATTCTGTAGTTTTGATTTTGTCATTAACACGTCTTTAGTTTTGTTCTTGTTCCATGACTTTGCTGGCTGCTTGTTTGTTTGTCGAATTAATTTATTCATTCATTCATTTTCTACCGCTTAATCCCGTTAGGGGTCGCGGGTGACTGGAGCCTATCCCAGTGACTTTGGGCCTTAGGCGGGGGACACCCTGGACACAACTTGCCGCAGAGTTAGACAGACAACATTCACTCTCATTCACTCACAGGGACATTTACAGTGATGCCCAATTAACCTAAACATCATGTTTTTGGAGGTGGGAGGAAACCGGAGAAAACCCACAGTGACACGGGGAGAACATGCAAACTCCACCCAGAGAGATCGTGAGATGTTAGTATGGTCCGACCCGGGAGTCGAACCCACGACCTCCTTATTGGAAGCCAGAGCTCTAACTACTCTGCTACCATGCACCCCTTGTTTGTCAATATGAACAATTTAAATATCTTTCGTCATGATATGAAACAATTGTTTTTTGGGCCAAAATACATCAAGCGTCATTACATTGTGTGAAAGAGACACACATGTACTGTGATCAATAATAGTTTAGGTTGAAGTTTTTTTGGTTATGCTATCTCACCCCAGCAATAAGAAAATTAGCGAGATTAAAGCGAAACTATCACCAACGATAGACTCTGTGCTGGGGCTCAATTCTGCATTTAGTCTTATCACAGTACCAACATTTCAGACACAAAGAAAGTAAAAAGAATATACTGATTTAAATGGCATAATAATTGAAATAGAATGTTTTCTTTCTTTTTTTTTTTATTTACATTAATAAACCATTTGTTACTACAAGATAATCATTCTTGGTTTTATTAAAATTAAAGGTGTACGACCAGTTAAACTAAATTTTTCGACATAGTGAACATGATTATATTGAAGATGTCGCTAAACATGTTGCTTGTTTTCATCCAGTTTAGTTGTTTTAATGAGCTTTATACATTTTTTGTCCAGTAAATATGACATAATATAATAGTGGTACGTCCACAACAAATATGGTCCAAAATCAACATACAGTAAATGACAGAGAGGTTACAATTTGACTAAAGCTAATATCTTGTAACACTTAATTTTGTTGTTTGGGTCATCTTAGCTTTGAGCCTTTGAACGACCAGCTGCAGATCATTTAAAACAACCCAGAGACTTTAAAACTTTATTAAAATTTCATGATTAAACTCACTCATTTCTTATTTTTACACCTGTTTACTCTCCACAGTGTTGATATGAAGGAAGTCGGATCAAACCCAGACCTGGCTGTATTTACTTTACTCTGACAGTGATGCACAAACACTAGATTTCCCAAACAGAACCAGTCTCATCGTGTCTGTGCTGATCTTAAGTCTGTTTGCAGAAGCTGGACTCACATTCTGGACGTGTTTGATGAGCCCAGATTCACACTCGAGCAGACAGCGATCTCTACAAACTCAACTGTTCCTGCAGGTACGCCGTGATCGATACTGAGTCTACTGTGTATGTATAACTGTTTAAGAAGAAGTGTCTATGAATGAGAGTCATATTTTATTGTTACTTGCTAAAAATGTGTTTTAATAAAGATTTTGACTCATTCACTGCCAATGACGAAAACCCAACCGTAGCCTGCCAGTGACGGTAATTCAATTTTTTAAAATGAAAGTAGACACTTGTAGGTTTCATTTGCTGTACAACATGTCGTGGTTTCAGTTGCACGAGGTTTTTGGTGGAGCTGTGAATATTGCTTAAAATCAGCAAGAAGGTCTGGCAGGGAAGGGGGTCAAAGTGAGAATAGGGCTGGCAGTGAAAGAGTTAATAGGCCTATTGATTAGTAACTGATAACATTTCTACATTATCTTTTAATTTTTGTAATCATAACCACAAGTACTCAAACATGCAGGGATAAATACAGATGCAAATTTAAAAAGATGATACAGCACATTTGAGACAAGTGTGTAGCCAATGTGTAGCTTAAACCAATTCTGCATAAGACATTGCTGCTTGTAGCCGTTGTAAATCAGCCCCAGTGGTCGCTCTATTGGTTCTGCAGCGGTAAAAATCCCTATACAGGCTAGAAAGGATTTTTTCCCAGAGCGTAATGCAAACACAAACTGCTCGTGTTCGACAGAAACAGCATCTACAGCTTTAGAAACTGGCGGATTTTGCGGCGATTCTTACCTAGTTTTATATCATAAACTTTTTTCCGTTTCAAAAGGTTTTAGTTTCTTATAAAACGTCTTTTTAAGCTTTAGTTTCGGCTACCACTGCTCACACTGTAACTCCCGCTCTGATTGGTCAGAACGGTCACATGTCCCCATTTTCGTGCAAAGAATTATGGGGTAAACACAATTGCGCATGTTCCATAGCCTGTAGCGCAGCTAGCAAAAGGTTAAAGCTAACAATCAATATGGCCATGAAAGCCAATGAGCAAAAGCCATTGACGTCATAGGCGTAGCCACGGATGTGCCAGGGTGTGCCAGTGCCGACCAAATCTAGGGCTGGCACAGCCAAAAAATATCAGTGTTTTTTTTTTTTGTTTTTTTTTTTATTCACACACACACAGTCACCACTGGGGTAGCCTACTTTTTGTCCGTGTTGCCTCCAGTCCTCGTCTCAAAGTTTCTGATGTCCGCTAGTTTCGAAACTCCAATTACGCACACAAGACGGCAGCCGCATGTGAGACGAGGGAAAGGAGAGGCAGCAGGGAGCACAAACCCGGCCGTACTACTGGCCCGTGCGCTCTCCACACGTAGGCCTAGACGTGTGGAGAGCGCACGGTGATGAGAGGAGCACACCAGCCCAGTCGCTGAGTGACAGACGTCTGCACATTGGTCTGATCCTTAACAGCAAATAGCGGGAAATCAAACACTCTGGGTACTTTGGTAACCCCCAAAAAGATGTTCTGTTTGCCTATTTTAAACACACAAAGCATGAGGTCTGTTCTGACTAAAATTTCAGACTTTAAAGCTTAGTATTTCTGTGACTGTCGACAGGTTGAGTGTGAGGATGCAGCTCCGTTTGTTTGGTGCGCACTGGAAAGAGAGAGAGAGCAGGGCGGAGCTCAGGAGAAAGAGCAGGGGACACAGAGGGCTGGAGCCCCACTGAGAAATACACTAAAATAAAATAGAAATGCACAAAAACTCAATTGAATCTTGGTGAGAAGTGTAAACATACAGTACAGACCAAAAGTTCATAGTCATGAAAAAAAAGTCTTTGAATGAGAAGGTGTGTCCAAACTTTTGGTCTGTACTGTATGATGGGACAAAATAACACATAAATTAACTAAAATATCACATTTGTTGGTCTAAAATTCCCCCAGATTAAAGCAAACTACATCTAGTTTTCAGATTTTTAGACCCTCCTGCCTTCAGAGCTACTCTTTAGTCTATTTATATCTTTTGAACTCTGTAAAGGAACTCTTATTTATTGTCTTACAAACCAACCACCAGGGTGCACCAAATGTATGTTGCTGACCTGCTGATAGTTTAATAGTAAGACTGTTAATTTCAGGTTATCTGAATCAATAAAAACAAGTCTAAAACTCACCAAGTTACAGGAAATTACACCTGTTTTTTCTAAATTTTCTTGGGGGAGGGCCCCCAAACCCCCGGACTACAGTGGCCATTTATGCTCAAACTTTGTATCAATGCTTTGCAATACTACTCACAGTTTACTATCTATTTTAGAAAATAATTCAACAAATTGAACCAGAATAGCTATATTCTGGATTTTATGTGGAGAAAAAAAAACAATATAAACATTACAATTTCGGTCAGTTTTTTGGGCACACCTACATTTTTGGAGGCACACCCAAAATCTAATTTGACGTACAGCACCAGCCATCTTTGACTGAGCTAAGAAACATTGTAAAAATATGTGTCTTCACTCTGAGTTTGTTGCATCTCTACAAACTGACTCTTAAATAGGCTCTTCATGCGTTGTCACGGCCCTTTTCGTCCCGGAAGACCTGATCCGTCCAGGGGTTCCCTTTTTTTCTACATAAACCGTAAATGAAGGGCTAATTTTGGTTCTTCTTTTTAAACACATAACACTATCATCATCCACAAGCCCTATATTTATTACCACAGCCGTTATTTGCCTTTTAGCAGTTTATCTAGTGTAATACAAGAGTTTGATGTTTCCGTTCAACCCTTGAACGCATCATCACATGTGACCTTACGCGCCTCAAAAAATATAATTTTTGGCGATTTCTTAAACAACACTTTTCGTTATTTGTTCATAAACCGTTAAATAATTTACGAATAAAGACTGTTTAGATTAAAAACAAGCTTTTTACATTATTATTTTAATTGTGTGCATGTTCTAATCACACTTCCGGACAGATCGGGTCTGCCGGTACGAAAGGAGCCGCGACATGTTTCTGTGTTTCCATATCGCTGCTTACGCTAGAATGTTCTGCTAACCTATGCATTAGTTGTTCACTCCACAGTAGGTGTAGACTTTTTCGTTTTAACCAATCGCAGCAACCTAACACATCAGTTTAGTCCAGGAAGTAGAGCATAAACATAAGTGTCAGCGGTCGTTGATGTTTCAGTAAACCTGTAAATTAAGTTATAATTTGACACGAGGTCAAGGAAGGAGAACAGATCCAGTTTGTTCTCACAACTGAAGCTGGTTCTGACCAATACATCATTCACCTCTGTGGAGCAGACAGGATGTTTCCTACCCAGACTATAACAGAGAGGACAGCTTAACCCATTTACCAGAGAGCAACATTGTTCCATTTTACATGTTTATTTGTTGCATTTTGCTTGTCTTTGTCCAGTTTGAATATACAAGTTCCTTTTGTCACTAAAGTCATTTTCCATCCAAAAAATAAGGTCCAGCAGCCTTCATATTCACATTGTTGCACAACCACAGTTTCCTTAAACATTTTACTTTAATCCAAACAAAAGGAGAAGACAAGACAGGCCTGATGGATAGCTCTTTATCTATAAATAATTTACTAAGTGGTCAGCTGTAAAATAAAATCACTCTCACAGGTTGTGGAGCATTCACCCTGGAGCCATTATCGCAGCACAAAGATACAAACCATTCTTAAGTCCAACAAACTCTACATTTGCTAAACAAACACTTTGGAGAACTACCTGAGGGACAACTGGAAAAGCAAACGATGAAGCGCGAGGAGTCAAAGAGAACAAGAATGAGGAAGTACCATCTTTTTATATTCTAAATGCATGGATCTATTATATTATCTGGACAGGACAATGCTGCTTGTAGCCATTGTAAATCAGCCCCACGTGGCCGCTCTAGTGGTGCTGCAGCGGGAAAATCCCTCCAGGAAAAACATTTCTTCCCTCAAGCACAATACAAACACAAACTGGTCGTGTTCGACAGAAACAGCATCTACAGCTTTAAGAAGTGTTGGATTTTGTGGCAGTTTTGACCTATTTTCACTTCATAAACTTTTTTCCGGGTCAAAAGGTTTTAGTTGTGTAAATGGGACTACAGATAAGATGGAATGAGCTAAATCTGGTGTATTTACGGTTTGGCCATTCATTAGGGCTGTAGTCAACCAAAGAAATTCTTGGTCAACTAAGACATGTCCCATCGACCGATTAGTCGACTAAAAGGGGGCGTGGCTAAAGCTCTGAAGCTAAAAAAATATAGTTTGATCTGACAATTTATCTGGCACAAAAAGGCAAAAGTGCAATGGAGTTCATACAAAAACAACAATTTACACACAAAATGAATATGACACAGTGTGTTTAGAGTTTAGATTCTGGGCCCGAGCCCGTGCAGGCCCGACAACTACGTGAGAAATGTGGGCCGGCCGGGTTCGGGCCAAGACGCAGAGCCGCACTGAACACGTGCGCTTCGCGGATGATTGACAGCCGCGTCAAACACAGCAGAAAACCACCGCAGTGATAAAAAAAAGTCAGTGTTTAAGTGGCCAACTATACGGCGCGAGACTGAGGAGAGAGAGAGAGAGAGACAGAGAGAGAGAGAGAGAGAGAGAAGACTTGTGAATAAGCGCGGAGCAGGAAAAAGAGAAAGGAGAACGAAAGACGGGGAAGGCACGTCTTTCGTTTCATCCGCGGATCAAGTAAAAGGTGCGGAGAAGCAGAGAGAAAGTGCGCCGTTACGCGCTCGGGAGAAAAGAAGGAACAAGAGGGACGGAGGGAGAGGGAGAGAGAGAGAGAAGTGGAGGAAGCGCGTTTAGCGGCGAGACACACTTACATTAAACACGTTGGACATCATAAGAAGCTTTTTCTGTCATTAAAATGCCACAGTTCAGTGAGGGGCGGCTCTCTTCGGGCTCGGGCTTAGGCACAGGTTCCGGTCGGGTTCGGACACGACGTGCGCGGGCTCGGGCTGGGTCGACTAATACAAATTTTGGTCGACTAAGCCCCATCGACCGACTAATCGACTAAACGACTAAAGAACTACAGCCCTACCATTCATTAATACATATTGTCCCATTCAAATAAATAAATAAACTAAACTAAACGACTGCAAATGTTCCATAACCTGTAGAGCACTTAGCACAAGGCTAAAGCTACAGCCTTAACGAACGCCACTGAGCAGAAGCCATTGATGCACAGCGCTGCCATCTTTGATCACTGGGTCTAGTCTAAATGCTTCTGCAATCTGCTGGCAGGGACAGCTCACTTTACACCTTGAACCATTCCTGTTTTTTGGGGAACCAAGTGGTGCCAACCTGGCTAAAAATGTTCCACAGAGGCATAAAATTAATCATGAGAATGTTCCAAAGTATTGTTTTACCTTTCTATTTCAATGGAATCATGCATGTGATTGTCCTTTTCCAAAAAGTTACACAATTCACTTTAAAGTCATTCTAAAGTGATACTTGGTTGCCAACTATTCATATTAGGTCATATTTGAGTAAGTTGTAGAAGCATTAGCAAATCTCATGTGTCTCACTGCAGTGACCAATGAACTTGATTCATATAATAAAAAATTTCTAGTTTAAATATGTACACTTAGGTCTGGGCAATATGATAAAAATCGAATCGTGAGCTCATTGTTGTCGTGACACTGCTTTTTTGGTGAAATCGTCAAATCGTGATTTACCATTCTTCGATTCAATGCATCTGTTTGTTATAATACAGACAATTATTTCCAACCTACTTCACTTAGTCTCAGAGTTGCCAAGTTTGTTTCTTTAAAACGAATCGAGTTTTCAAGCTCATGTGTTGAGGTCTTTTGTGTTGCAGCTTCAAGTTCAGTTTCAGGTGAATTTTAGCAAATTTTCAGTGTTAGAAATGCCAAATATGTTCTAATTAATCGAATATTTAAATAATTTTATTTTATGGGCTGAGGTCGCTTATCTTGGGATTGTTTTTTTTAAGGCTTCATCAAGTTTTTCTTTGAAAACACTGGTCTTTGTTCTGTTCTGAGTGAGTGACAGCTGGATTTAACCAATCAGTAAAGAAGGAACTTTCAGAAAAAGCAGATGATTGTATTTACCTCAAAGGCAATAAGACAAGAAGTCTACAAAAATTGTGATAAATTGAAATCGCGATTTGTCTCAGGAAAATCATGATAATAATTTTTTGCCATATCGCCCAGGCCTAATGTCAATAGTACTTTTTATGTGACGTCACCTTAGACTGCCCTGACCGTTCCTGATCACAAACACCTGCTGTCAGTCCAATCACACGGCTCCTCTCCTCTCTCACCCCCTCCTTTCACTCTCTCCTTTACTCTACCAGCACTGTCTAGTTTACCTGTTCTGCTTGAAGTGTGTTTGTGGGGAGAATAATGGCCACTGTCTTGACTCATTACAACAGACATTAGTTTTGTGTGCTCTATGCCTGAGTGCAGGAAGCAGCTCGGTGGGTTTGTGGGCAGCCGGACAGTCTCTGAGGTTGGACATAATTAGACTGAAGTGGACTCTAAAAGCTCTATTAATGTGAAGCTCCGTCAGAGAAGCTCCACTGCTCAGATTAAACAAGTGCACAAAGTGGATCAGAACGGCTCTGAGGATTTAGAAACATTTGAACGATATTCTCTCCAAAAACATTGTGTCCATTAGGGCTGGAGCATTTCATAGGCTCATGATGAATCGTCTGTTCCAAAGCAATATTAATTTGGGGTATTAGACTGTGACGTGAAGCTATGTATCAATTTTCCTGTCTGATGTGTGATTTTGATTTGATATGCAATTTTTAACATATATAGCCTATGATGGTTTTTATGTTGCGCATATCATTTTGCAGTAATTTTAAAATGTTAATTGTGCAAAAATATTAATAAATTTTAGGCATTAATACTACTGAAGCTACATCCAAGATTGATTGGCTGTTGTGCGCCTTGACAAAACTAACAGTGACTAATTGTTTAACCTATAAGTAAGCTTTGTGCCCGGTTTATGCACAGATTCACGGGTTTATGAAAGAAATATACCATTACGCCAGCAGATGTAGATGAGCAGGTTGACTCCGATGCTATAGAACACATAGCATTTGAGCTAGTCCCGTATGTTTTGAAGAACTCCAGAATGTTCTCATGTTTATTATCCTATAGATGGATTTTCAGTCAATGAGCGGCGGCTCTTTCTGGAGGCATGGTGCAAGCGCATCTCCTGTGTTGATAAATATAAAATCCCTCTATAGCCGTTAGCATTAGCCCACAAAATTTGCACATTATGAAAGATCCAGAGCATGTCAGCTGGTACATACCTACTGACCACATTTAGCAAAGGTCAGAGCCTTGTCACAATTTATTGTTAAGTTTACAAACTTCTTCTAAGATAATGCAACATTTAGGACCAATGACCACTAAACATGCTCCTTGACATGTCACTAGTGAGAACAGCAGAAAAGTGATACAAACATCACCAAATTAAAAGTGCAATTTCTGTCATTGTGTTCAATTGATTTGCGTCATCACCTCTACGGAGGAATATGACGTTGCGCTGTTCGAGTTGTAGCAACAGAGCAGAGCTGCTGATTGTGCATCTATTTAATGTCAATGGCACCAAATGCCAGTGCACAGTTCTAACGTCTTAGAGTGAAAAAAAAGATTGTTGTTGCTGCTCTGTGCTCACTTTCGCAGTGCGCTGTGTCCAACAACAACAAAAACGCAGGCTATAGTGCATAAGAAAAAAAGGAAAATCTTGGCTTTTGCCAATCGCAATTGTCAATATCGCGGTATTGATTTGATATATTGTGCAGCCCTAGCAGAACGTCATTGGCGTAGCGTATTTCTGCAAATTATAGGTTATTTTAATCACTATTATCCCTTTTTTGTGATAATTGCTAAGAACACAGGTGCAGACACAGGTTTGTAGCTAAGTCAATAGCTATGAAATTTGTGTCTGGTTTATACTGTAGCTTTCCAATCAAGAACACATTTCCAGTGTTCTTGCTAGATTCGGTCAGGACTATAGACTCTCAATTCAACTTGTGGCTCTAGATTTCACTTAAGTTATGGTTTTGGACAGTAATTTCCCCTTAAATTGTTGCTGATTTAAAATAAAAATGAAATCAGGCCACGCAAAGCTCTTGTGTGGATGAAATTATGCAGATTAGCGATAATCTGACATCAGAACAAACAGAGCGGCAGTCCTCCTCACTGACATCCATTTTAGATTATTTGGGGATAAAACTGGAACATCGTCTATTTTTGGTCCAAAACAAACAGAATCATGGACTGACTCTGACGAACACAGACACACAGTCACACAGACACAGACAAAGTGGCCAAAGTCTCTGTTTTATCTGGTTCTAAAAATCAAGTAGTGTACAGTATTCCTGTTTATAATTCCCTTGTATTTTATAGATTACCTTTACTGTACTGTCTTATTGTTTGTTGTATTGCACTTCCTCACTTGTGATCTCAAACAGATAAAATAAACTCACCGACTGAATTCTACAGGCTAAACACAGCTAAACAGGAAGTGCATCAGCAAGAAAAGTGGGAGGAGCAGAATAAGGTGACTATTTTGAGAGAACATAATAAATACATACAAAAATACAAATTAAATAATAGAGAGAGAGAGAGACCAAGAGAGGAGAGAAAAGAGAAAAAGAGACATGGGAGAAAAGAGAGAGAGAAAGAAAGAGAGAGAATAAGGAGAGAGAGAGAGAGAGAGAGAGAGAGAGAGGAGGGAGAGAGAGACAACGAGAGGAAAGAAACAGAGAGGAGAGAGAAAATGAGCAAGAGAGAGGGGAGAGAGAAAAGGGGAGAGAGAGAGAGAGACAAAGAGAGGAGAGAGAGAAAGAAAGAAAGAAAGAAAGGAAAGAAACAGAGAGAGGTGAGAGAGAATGGGGAGAGAGAAAGAGTGAAGAGAGAGAACAAGAGAAGAGAGAGAATGAAATACAACGAGAGAGGAGAGAGAAAAAGGAGAGAGAGAGAAAGAGAGAATGAGCAAGAGAGAAAGAGAGGAGAGACAGAGAATGAAAGGAGAGAGAAAACGGAGAGAGAGAGAATGAGCAAGAGAGAGGAGAGAAAGAACGAGGAGAGAGAGAGAGGATGTGAGCAAGAGAGAGAGAGACAGACAAAGGGGGAATGAGAGAGAGAGCAATGAGAGGAGAAAGAGGAGAGAGATATAGAGAGAATATGAGCAACAGAGAGAAAGAGAGAAGGGAGCGAAAGAGGGGAGAGACAGAACGAAAGGAGAGAGAAAATGGGGAGAGAAAAAACAAGGAAAGAGAGCAAAGAGAGGAGAGAGAGAGGAGAGAAACAAAGGGGGCAAGAGAAAGATAGAGAGAATATGAGCAACAGAGAGAAAGAGAGAGAGAAAGAGAGAAGGGAGCATAATGAGGGGAGAAAGAGAGAAAAGATACAGAGAAGAGAGAGGGGGGGGCGAGAGAGTAGAGAGATACAAACTGGGGTGAGAAAGAGAGGAGAGAGAGAAAGAGAGAGAGAATAAGCAAGAGAGAAAGAGAGGAGAGAGAGAGATTGAAAGGAGAGAGAAAACGGGGAGAGAGAGAATGAGCAAGAGAGAGAGAGAAAGAACGAGGAGAGAGAGAGACAAAGGGGGGATGAGAGAGAGAGAGCAATGAGAGGAGAAAGAGGAGAGAGAAACAAAGGGGAGGCAAGAGAGAGAGAGAGGAGAGACAGAGAACAAGGAGAGACAAAGGGGGGCAAGACAGAGAGATAGAGAAAATATGAGCAACAGAAGGGAGGAAGGGAGAGAGAGAGAGAAAAAATACAGAGGAGAGAAAGAGACAAGGGGGTGAGAGAGAGAGCGAGAAAGAGAGAAGAGAGAGGGAATGAGAGGAGAGAGAGAAAGAGAGAGAATGTGAGCAAGAGAGAGAAAGAGAGGAGAGAGAAAGTGACAAGGGGGGGCGAGAGAGAGAGAGAGACAAACTGGGGAGAGAAAGAAAGAGAGACACGGGGGACGAGAGAGAAAAATAAATAAAACTTTAACTAAAAATAAAAAATACTAGGTAAATAATCTTGTAAATAAACAAATAACCTGGCTGTTCAGTCCATGCAGGAGTAAGTGTATAAATAAATAAAAATAAATAAAATTACATATAAAAAAATAATAATAACTAAAGAATCCTGAAGAAAAAATAATAGAGTTTGTGCCTGTATGTGGGCTGGGTCTGTCAGCCTTACGTTGGCCGGTCGTGTTGTTGACTATGAGACATGTCCGACTTGGCCGGAGCAAAGATGGCGTCATGAGCATACTGATGAAGAGGAGGAGGAGGAAGAGGGCAGGAGGGTCAGCGAGGGAGAGGACAGGCTGTCTTCTGTGTGTCTTCTGTGCTCTCTCTGCCTCCGCCTGCATAATCAATATCGCCCACAATAACGTCCTGCATTCTCCCCGGGACAAAAGCTCTTCACAGGGCCGCGCGGAGGGTTTTCTTAAGGCGCTGATCCGACCTGTGCGTCTGCGCGATTATGTAATGAAGTCACGCACCGGGAGAGCGCCGAATGTGGAGTCAGAGTGTGAAAGAAACACGGTAATAACACTGAGAGACGGGCAGCTGAAGTCACTGCGATACGGCGGGCAATTACACTTTCATAATAGTTTTGTGTAATGAAGAAGGAGAATGACGACGGTAGACGTGACTGGAGGCTGAGGTTATTTTGGTGGAGCTAAGACCAGGCCTCGGGGACAGAGTTAACGAGATTGTAGCTCCAGAGTGGCTCAGGAAGAACCAGAGTCACAGAGGCAAAGACTCAGCACTGTCTGTCACTGCCGAGGGGTCAGGGGAAGTTTACTTTGTATTTCAGTAAAAATCAAGAGATTCAGGTTCAGTCATGTTGAGTAAGTTATGTTTAAATTCCAGAATCCAGGTCGCAGTTTACCCAGGTCTAAAGACCCATTCACTTTTTGTATTACGACAAAACAATGCATTTACATTATTTTCATTTTAGCTTCCAAACAACTGTATTAAGTCTGTATTACATACATTATTATAAGAATTGTGTGATGTCACAGCCTATTGAACACAGCCTATTGTTATTGTCTTTTGTGTTTGTTTTGTTTTTTACAAGAGTCCTTATTAGAGTAACTTTTTTAACATAGCGTTTTGAACAATTGTAATTTTTTTGTTAAATGTTTGTTTGCCATAGTGGGTTCGACTCACACTCTTTGGCACCACTGTAAATTGTCTGTCTAAAGGCCTATTCATAATTCACAAAAAGTAAGAAGTTTGTTCGGCCCGCTCAGCTGTAAGAATAAAGTTCTGCTCAGCTGAGTTCCCCGCCTAAGGCCCAAAGTCATTGGGATAGGCTCCAGTCACTCGTGACCCCCAACGGGATTAAGCGGTAGAATTGTTTGTTTGCCATTTTATTATTTTTTTCTCCATCACAGTTTATGGCCTTGTGTGCACTGACTGCAAAGGTTCGGTTCAGGACACGTGTCAGTTTCAGGCAAAGGTTTGTTAATATCATTAATATTAATTGGATTCATTAAGTTTTCTTGACACTCAAAGACGCTTCACATTTTTGCATTATTCTTTTATTCCACACTCTGTGGCCACAACTGCCTTGGGGCAGACGGACATTGGCCCCCCCGACCACCATGAACCACTCACACTCACACCAGAATCAGACTATAGGCAAAGTGTGTCAAGTGTCTTGCCTAAGGACACATATACAAGGACACTTCTTTCTGTCCCACTGTGGAACTTCAGGTTCCAGAAGTCTCCCATCCAATTACTGCCCAGGTTCAACCTGCTTCACTTCCAAGATCTGACGGGATCAGGCTTTGACAACCTGGTGTACACTGTATTTGTCCAAAAGACAAGCAGATTCACATAGATTCTCATGAGAACGCCTGTATAATATAATGAAAGTCACATCAGACCACTGTGGTCTGTACAACAGTAAGTATTGGGTTTAAGCTCTTTCTAAGCCCCGCAGGACCAGAAATTATTGATGTTTGAATATATTACAAACAAAATTCATTCAATATTGTCTAAAATTCTTTATGTACGCCGAGTCCTATTCTTCCAAAAAGCTCATTTCTGCTCACATACATCTCACATGTGAACACACTTCTTTGTCCTAAAACAACTGAATAATCATGACGGCTCAGTATTATCTCATCCTGGCCCTGAGTTCACCTGAGTTTACAGCAGGACAGGGTTAGCAGCAGCTGGCTCTAAAGTAAAGTCAGTCGTGTGTAAAAAGACAGTAAATCATGGCCTAATCCTGCCCTGATGTTCTCTCTCAAACGTCCTCAAGGTTAGAACAGAAATCCTCATCATCGTCTCCTCAGATTTACTGCTGCTGTGAGTCTTCATGTGGGCCTCAGACACAAACACTTTCATTAGCACGCAGGAGGAAGTCCCCAAAATGCATTTAATTGCGAAGTTACAAGATACAATTCAAATACTACAAGCATAAGTCATACCAGCGTGTCACTGCCAGGGGCGAACTGGCCTTACAGGCATTTCTCTGAACTTGGATTTAGTCTATTTTTAAAACTCACACAAACCATGAAGTTATTTGTTCTGACTTAAGTATCAGTCTTGGGTAGTTCTGTTACTGTCCACAAGTCATGTGTGAGAATGCAGCTCGTCAGGTCTCAGTGTTTCGTGCAGAACTAAGTATGGCTCTTTGTTTTGTTTTTTTATTTAACAAGGCAAAATCTAACCTGGCTCACTCCAGATGGATCTGAGTTCTTCCACATGATCCACCTGGAACTTGATTCGCTGAAAGCGAAAAGGTGGGGCGTTTAGTGAAATACTTTGAGCTGATTGGGTGTGTGGCCTACCTTATTTGTGCTTAGCTAATCACAGCAACAAATTGTATTGGTGTATCCAATGTCCGCGTGGGAGTTTAGTGTCACAAACACTGTTCTTCTTTCAAAAAGAAATTTCTCCGTATTTCTTCAAAAACAGAATAAAAGCAGTAGAAACACCAACATCCACGGGAGCCGCCATCTTTGTTTAGCTTGAATCAGACTCGGTGCTAACAGCCCGTGTTAGCCCGCCCTGCTACAGTTTGGCCTCAAAACCACACTGCTGTGATGTGATTGGGCCAAAACACTGAGGTTCACACCCCCAAACCAATCGGGCGGCTGGATGGCCAGATGGTTTATCTTGTGTTTGTGAATACACAAATATTGCGAGATAAACCATCTAGCTGGCCAGGTTAGGTAAAATGTGCTAACACGTGTTTTTTCTGCCTTATTTCAACCGTAAAGTTACGCACAATTTAGAAAGTTTAATTACACAAAGGAGGACTACCGCTGAAGTTGCTTAGCTCTGCTTTAACTACAGTAAAATATGACAGCGGTGAATCAAATTCATGCGTCTGTAGTTTTGCTAGTTTGCCGTTAAAGCCGTAGCTCCTGGAAATTTAGATTCAAATTTCACCTTTTTTTATGTTGATGGAGCCAGATCACAATTTCATCACGATTCGTGTTCACTGTCTATTTTCTTGTTGCTTTTGAAGTAAATGAAATATTCTCTTTAGAAAATTCCTATTTCACTGTGATTGGTTAAACCCAGCACAAAAGCTGACCAGTGTTGCCAGATTTTCAGAGAAAAACAAGTGGCCAAGCCTTAAAAAAACCAAAACAAAACAAAAAAACATCCCAAAACAAGCGACCTCTTCACTTCGGTAAAAAATAATTTAAATGATCACTTAAGACTCAAAGGCTAAAGCCGGCTGCAGACTACAGGAGTTTAGGATCTTTTGCGATTTTTTGACGTGCCAAAGAAAAGAAGAGGCCACAGACATAAGGACATTTACAACAATTATTTGTCTCACAGTCGCATCATCGTCGCAGGAAGAACAGAGACAACACAGACTTGTGGAGCGGAGTGAGCGACGAGCAGTGCGTGTGTCACATGATCGAGCGCATGTGCGCTGTTATAAGAGTTAACAATGAAACATGAGTGGATTAAAGCAGGTTTAATGGTTTATAAACGTCACAGAGGAGCGGAGGCTCATTAAAGGTAAGGAGCTGTTACACTGACGCATTGTGGGCGTGAAATAAAAATGTTTTAACAAACTCCGTGTTGGCCATGTTCTATAGAATAAAGTCGGTGCTTCTCACATCATTTAAGGAGCAGATGCGTTGGAGATGAAGTGTAACGGTCGTAAAAAAGAATTCCGCACTTGGATTCGTGCACAAAGCGTTACATTTGTTTACAGATGATGAAGCGATGTTTATTTTTTCTTTATTTTATGTGCACATGCAGCATGTGAACCTCATGATGATGCATCCTGACATAGTCGCAGTGACGCACAAACATAAGGAGAGAAAAGACAAGAAAATCTCTTACGAAAATCGTTACTCTGGCCACGCCTCCTGAACTCGTAGAGAAGCACATCGGGCTTAAAATCTGGCCAAAGCTCCTGTAGTCTGCAGCCAGCTTTAGAGCATAAAATTTTGTATTTGAACAGACAGCAGTTAGAAGACTTATATTTTCTTTTTCTTTATCTGGAGTCGGTCACGGAGGCAGCAGTCTGAGCAGGAGGCCTAGACTGCTCTGTCCACAAACACCTCCTCCAGACGCCCAAGAAAATGATTTCAGCGAATTAGCAAGTCACTAAGCGTATGATCGCCACTACAAAAACTGATCGCCCTTTGCTGCTCACTTTTCCAGGACTTGCAGCAGGCTCGACAAACCTCCGTCTCTCTCCAGATTTACAACAACACCACCACCTCATCCAAACCTAATACAGTCAAAGTCATCAACATGAAGCATTATCAGGTCTCCGGCGTAAACAGCACCGACTATATTGAGTTCACTATCTACCCTCTCGCTGTCTCACATTTCATTTCCTCTCCTGCTCTCTCCTCCTGACGTGTGCCTCAAACATCTCTCACTTAGTCCACAGACAAACCAAGACCGTCAAGGCAAATCTGCTTCATTATTTAAAGTGTATAACGCGCATAAAAAATTTAACTACAGCAGTTTTTTTTGAGTCTGAGGAGATTTGGTTTTGACCAGACTGTGAAATAGCAGATTTAGTCAAAGTTAGATGTGGATTTGGCTCTGAAAGGATGTTTGGTGCCGTAACAGAAGCTCATAGTGAAGGTTGGAGAGATTAAAGGGGAAATAAAAACAGACTGGGACAGTTTCGAATGGGCTCCAGCTTCCTGAGTGAGTACAAGCTTGTTTGCAAAAGCAGGGAAGAGAAGCTGCGAGCAAAAAAGGAGAGATTTGGAATTAATTTGACTCTAACAGATTCGTAAACTAGTGCGTTGACAGAGATGCACAATTAATATAAATCTGATCGAAACAAACAAAAATTCTAGTTCAGTGAAAATGAAAACATGATAAATATTGAGCTGAAAATTCTGAAGTAAGTAATGAATTCTGCCTCAACTTTTCACACCAAGTACCGCCAAAACGAGTTTTTAGCTCTTCGAATAACATCAGATCTAGACCAGGATGTTATCTTTTCTAAATTCAGCTGAAATTAGACTTAAGGTGTGTTCCAGGCATATTTCTCTAGTCTCACTTTAAAAAATCCAACAACACTCCAACTGAATACAACAGGGAGCAGGTCAAGAGATCAACAATCACCAAAAAATGTGACTCTGAGAAGATTAACTGGCACAAAAACGACATAAACGACTTTAAAATCTGATGTTCTTTAGTTCCAGATTAGCTTTAAGTGATAATAACTTGTCAGTCATCAGAAAAAAAGCTCAGCATTGCAAAGAGCCCAGACATATGTTTGTGTTCCCAATGTAGTTCAGGTGATTGTTTATTAGGACAATTGCACAGATAATGTCCATCTTGAGGGACAGGGAGGTGCTACTGGACATGTTTTAAACCAGAACACCCTGAAGAAACCTTTGCAAAGGCCTCGAGCCGCCTGGGAGTCAAATCCAGGACCTGGATGGTGCCGTGGTTAGGCTAAAGCACTTACCACTGCACCATCCTGTCAGAGCTGGAATTTGAACTTTAAAGGTGCACTGTGCAACTTTTGGCCAAAAATAAACTTGAATTAAAGCATCTTTTGTCATTTAGATACCTTTGTTACACTAAACAATTAAAAAAATCTGAGTTTATACTTTGAGTGGGCTTGCAGGGCCACAAAATAGTCTATTTGGCTTGGAGGAGGGTCTGAACATATTTGTTTCTTATGAAACACAGTTCCTTTAGCTGAT
Organism: Mugilogobius chulae; assembly: GCA_038363315.1. Lineage (NCBI taxonomy): Eukaryota > Metazoa > Chordata > Actinopteri > Gobiiformes > Gobiidae > Mugilogobius > Mugilogobius chulae. The sequence goes on along the minus strand of CM076409.1, from coordinate 2,035,594 downwards.
TCAGATTCAGATTATGGCATAAAATGTATTCATCTTCATTCAGAAAGTTACAAAATATAGTTTTAACTTTTTTTTTTTTACTGAATTCTGTAGATGACTTTTCATCTCCAGAAAGTTACACAGTGCACCTTTAAATGTGTTGCAGGAGAACTTGCAACATAAAAACAATAATTTCTGAAGCAGTTAAAGATCAGCGGCACTCTGACAGCGAGTCCTGTATTTACACAGGCGGCCTACGTGGTCAGTCACAATGTGTCTTTGTTAAGGCAATTTTTATGATCACAATACATACATACACACAATGAGCACGGAATTTACAAGATTTTACCATGTTTTACCTCAACAAACAGGAAACAGCTGATGCAAATGTGCTGGCTTGGCTTTGCAAAGTTCGTCAGAATAAGAAATAAAGTTTCCATCACTGGAAATGCAGCGGTTTGTCACAGGATCAAGTCGGCGTTTAGTGAGGAACATTATTTCATGTTTCTGTCTATCTGGTTTTCACCCGAGCCTGTGTTTTCTCTTGTCCAGTCATCGAGCTTAAAGAAGGTACCACAGTGAGGTCTGCTCCAGGGTTCATCTGTGGTTCTCTTTGCACCCAGGAGCGGAATGGGACGCTTTGCACAGTGAAAAAGGACTGTACCAAACTACCCCAACCTGATCCTATGGAAATAAGTCTTGGCTTTATCCTGCAAGAGCGCATGACTACCTACGGCAGATCCTTGAAGCTCTCACTATTTACAGAGTCTTTGTTTAGAAGACCTTTGTCAGGCGTTTTAGGAAAAATGGGCCCCTGTGCGCCAACATGTAAAAGTGCTCTCTGTGTTGAATGGATGATTACTCTGACAGGATTAGTGCTTTCAGGCTGCTCTGTGGGGCTCAAACTAACCTTTCATTTAAAATCAGATGCTTCCACAGATTTCCTCTGCTGTGATGGAGAAAAGAAGGAAATGAATGTTCACCTCCAGGTTAACTCGTCCACACACTCATTCTGTATCTTCAGTGATAAGAGCAAACTTTTTCTTACATAAAAGATTTAAAGCTGGAGTAGTTGACTTCTTTTGTTGTAGATGAGTTAACTTTGCTTTTCGTTGTGAATCAATTTATATTCAGTTCAGACTGAAAAAAACAGACATAAACATTCACAAAGTCACTAAAAGACTTAAGGATGTAAGGACCTGAGTTTAGACTGTAAGAAACACACTATTGAGTAATACTTTCCCTCTTTAGTCCAAATATGCACGTAACTGTAAGCAAACTAGTTATGGGCCTATAAATTCAGCATAGTCAAATCAACTCTCCGGAGATTTATTATTTTTTTTTTTTTTTGAACTTGTTTTATTGACATATCAGTGCAGTTCACAAGCAATAATATACTTTTATGTGTACAGTGTTTACATCTCAGATATTAGGTGCAGTCATATCAAACATACAGTCTTTCCACAAGGTCTTTTCTGTCCATAATATAGTCCGTAGGCCACCAAATAAAAAAAAAAAAAAAAAAAAAAAACAACAACAAAAAAGCCAGACTTATTTTCCCATACAAGTTATATCATTCTTTTACAATATAGGTTTGTACTGAGGACCATTTATCAACAAAACAATCCATTTTCATTTGCAATTTTGCTGTAATTTGCTCCATATGATATATGTCTTTTAGTTTGCTTTTCCACTGAGTGATTGTAGGGGGCTGTGGCTTGAGCCAGGAGATCGTAATCATTTTCTTTGCTATGAGAAGAAACATTCTTAACATATAAAAGTTACAGTTTGATCTAATATCACTTTGAAAAATGCCCAATATTGCAGAGGTTGGCTCTAATACAATTTTGATACCCAAACATTTATAAATTTCACCTTGTAATTCTTTCCAAAACTTTCCTAATTTAGGACAATCCCAAAAAATATGTGTATGATCTCCCACAAGACCACAGCCCCTCCAACATTTGTCTGACGTCCCAGCAAACTTAGAAGTAATAAAAGGAGTCCTAAAAAACCTCATTTTAGTTTTCCACTCAAATTCCCTCAGTACTGGACTGTTGGTAGTTTTATGTCCCTCCCTAAGTGTTAGTTCCCAGTCTTCATCCTTAATTATGGTATTCATTTCTAATTCCCACTTTCCCTTAATGTGCTTTGTGTCCTGTGTGTTAGGCTCTTGTAGTATTCTATAAATAATAGATATATATTTTTTAGTGATTTGCCTTTTGATCACAGATGCAAAAAATAATTCTAAAGATGAAGGTGGGACTTGCAAGTCATCCAAAATATTGTTTTTCGTAAAATAATGCCTCAATTGTAAATATTTGTATAAATCTTGACCTGGGAGACCATATTTTTCTTGTAGTTGTTGAAAAGACTTCAGATTTCCATTTTCAAACATCTGACCCAGCGTGATCAAACCTTTTTTAACCCAGTTGTTTAAATTAGGTGCAGGGGGAAACTCAGGATTATGATGAATTTGTATTAATCTGCAAATTGATTTTGAAAGGTTCAGTGTCTTTCTAACATTTACCCATACAAACAGAGTATTTTTTACTAGTTCATTTGTTATTTTACTTTTAAAGCTTGCATGGTCTACAAACGGGATGGTATCAAGAAACACACCTGAGCAATCACCCTGTTCCATAGAATACCATATTGTTTCTTCCTCTTGAGTTACCCAAACAATCATTGATCTTAATTGTGCCGCCAAATAATAATTTCTTAAATTTGGTATGTTCAGTCCTCCCAGTTCCTTAGGACACATAAGTGTTTTAAGTTTAATTCTTGGGCGCTTGTTCTGCCAAATAAATTTGGAGAGCCATTTATTAAGAGTTGTGAACATAGATGTAGGTATCTTTATGGGTAGTGATTGAAACAAAAACAATAACCTTGGTAATATATTCATTCTGATTGTTTCTATTCTTCCTATAAGTGAGAGAGGTAAAATTTCCCACCTAGAGAGATCTTTTTTTAATTCATCCAATAGTTTGCCATAGTTAGATTTAAATAGCTGTGGTATTTTGGGGGTAATAATGATCCCAAGATACCTGAACCCTTGATTGTTCATTCTGAATTTAAAGCTACCTGTAAGACCTGTGGGCCATTGGCCTCTTAACATCATTGCTTCTGATTTCGATTGATTTATTTGATAACCAGATAACCTGCCATATTCCTCTAAGGATTCAATGAGTGCTGGAATGGTTGTAGTTGGATCACTAATGTATGTTAAAATGTCATCTGCAAAGAGAGAAATTTTGTGTTCTCTTTTATTCTTGTCCTTAATACCTTTAATATTATTGTTCAACCTAATTAATGCTGCAAGAGGTTCAATATTAATTGCGAAAAGCAGGGGACTCAAACAATCACCCTGGCGAACTCCTCTTTCCAAGTGAAAAAAATCAGAACAACAACCATTAACTCGTACACATGATTTTGGATTTGTGTAAATCACTTTTATCCATTCAACAAATTGTGGATGAAAGCCCATGGCTAAAAGGGTTTTGCACAGAAAGTGCCAATTGACAGTATCAAATGCTTTGTGTGCATCAAAGCTGATTAACATAGAGGTACTATTAATATTAATATTTTGTGCTTGTGTTATGACATTCAAGGTTCTCCTTATGTTATTAGCACTTTGTCGACCTGGGATAAAACCCCCTTGATCTGGGTGAATTAATTTTTTTATACATTTCTGAATTCTTTTGGCTAAAATATTGGTAAGTAATTTTAAATCATTGCACAACAAGCTAATAGGTCTGTATCCTTCACATTGCATTGCATCTTTTCCTTCTTTATGGATGACTGAAATAATGGCCTCTGACCATGAATCTGGCATTTCACCCACTGAGAGTGTATAATTAAAAACTCGTGTCAAAAGTGGCAATAAATCTTCTACAAAACATTTATAAAATTCTCCTGGGAGCCCGTCTGTTCCCGGAGATTTGTTGTTTTTTAACTTTTTTATTGTCTCCCTGATTTCAGTTTGTGATATATTAGAAATCATTTCTGAAGCTTCATCCATAGATAGAACAGGTAATTTTAATTTACTAAGAAAATTTTCAGTTTGTTGTTTAAGATTCTCATTAATTTGGTTTGGTTCTTCATAAAGTTTTTTGTAAAATGATGCAAAGGCACTGGCCACGGCTTTGGGGTGATAGACCGTTGTTTTATTAATGGGATCAATAATTTTATGTACCATTCTGTCCGTTTGTGTCTTTCGTAGTTGAAAAGCTAGAAGGCGGCTGGCTCTATTACCCATCTCATAATACCTCTGTCTAGAAAACCTTAAGGCCCCTTCAGCTTTTGTATGTGAGGATTCTATCCAACTTTTTCCTAGCTTCTTTAAGTAATAATGGTTTTTTTGATCATGA
>CM076409.1:1919548-2030245 GCA_038363315.1 Mugilogobius chulae | reverse complement strand
TGCAAGTCACTTCATGAGAAATATGATTCTTAGCCTTTGTTTATTCAAAAGAATTATATTTCTTCAAATGTAAGCAGAAGGATAGTGGATTTTTTTTTTTACCAACTTGTGTTGAAACAAGTCCCTGACCCTATCACGGAGAGTTGTGCCTGTATCGTGGTGCAACATAAGTTCAAAGAAGAAACCAAACTGGCAATGCAAATGAGGGAGTCATGTGAGAATCATTCTGCTTTCTGATTGGATAATCCTCTTGAAAACCAAGAGGTGGAAAGTAAAAGCTTGAAATATTATCTTAAAGATCTTCAGATAGCAAGACATGAATCTCTGTCATTTCAAATTGAATAAACTCTTTTTTAGCGAGTAATGCATTGGTTTTCTTACAAATAGTTTTCATCATGTCTTTTCATTTAAAAGATGGCAACTCCGGGTTTGAACCGGCAATCTCTGGTTTGTGAGCAAGGCGTACCACTTGGCTATTGTTCTGTGAACAAACTGTTAAGAGACAAAAGAAAATGAGGACCAATCAGTCATATGCACAACACCTGTGAGGCAGACCAAGTGCATAAGTTATGTCAAACAGTTATATCTGTTTGCCTCCAGTTGATGCAACCAGTTATTTATAATTTACAGTCATCTCAAGTACTAAAGCAATAAATGTTAAATCTTACTCTTTTAGTGATAAATACATTTAACCATGTTGGCACTTCTTCTTTCACATTTTTCATAATTTAACATTTGGCAGTGCGGGTCTTGATCTAGAACCTTTGGTTTCCAGCAGTGATTTCCACTCAGCCACATGTTCTGTGAACTTCTTGTCCAAGATACAGGAAAAAACTCCAGTGCCAATCAGGATAACGACAACACCTGTGAGCAGACCTGTGCAGTGTGAATTGTGTCAAAGGTGACAGCACACAGTGAGAAGATTCAGATAAGGTTAAACATCAAAAGTGATAAGCTTATGAAGTGAACAAATATTTAAGGAGAGAACAAAGTCAACTTAGGCATAGTTAAATCAGGTAAAACAAGTATCAGTGAAACCACATCAACAGTTAACTTGGCACAGTTAAATCAGTAAAAACTATTGGATTTTAACTATAAGTTTTAAAACAGAAATCCCCCAATGAAGTTCACATTTAGTGTAGGGTGGGGATCGAACCTGGATCAGGATATTCGAGGGCTAAAGCCTTATCCGTTGGACCACTTACAGCTCTGAGAATGAGAGGGACAGAGAACAGGGAAAAGGCTAACCCAGTGAAATGGGAAGTTTGGCTCCATCTGGTGGCAGTAAAAGTGAAAAGTGTGACAGGTATTTATTTTGAATGGAGGTTAATGGGGACATTTTAAGTTTAATTTGTTAATAGTTAAAAAACTATAAGAGTTAAAGAGGTGAAAAGTAATACCAGGGAAGATATATCAGGGAGTACGTGAAGAAGTGAAAACTGGTGATCTCAGTGAAACGGTTAATGAGTTGAAAGGTGCAAAAATGGGAATAAAAGGGAATAATAATAACTAGATACTGCAATTGCTGAAGCAATTGCGGAGTGACTGCTTGCCGTGAAAATGTGGGAGGGGCCAAGCTTAAAGCAGCTATCTTGTCCAAAACGGCGAAGCGACATTATAAGGTTAAGTTTTCCAGTTTTCATGTTAAAGTGAAAAGGTTTAATTTACTCATCAGACCTTGTGATTCACAGTCATTTACCTTATCCAGTAACCTATTAGAGATATGAGAATCAGTTACTATGTGATTGGTGTTATCAGTGAAAATGTTAGCAAGTTGTCAGGCCTGGGATTCGAACCTACAACCTGTGGAATACCAGTCTACATGTTTTACCCACTGGACCACAAGGTCACTTGTGAAAACAAGAATCAGATATTGATGACAAGAATGAAGACCCATTCAAGTCATAATAGAAATGTTGAACCTTTGAAGTGAAATATCATTAGAGGAGAGAGCAAAGTGAACTTGTCAAATTTGTGAAATTAACTTACTCATGTTTTGATGATTATAAGCTATTAACATAGCAGTAACAAGGTTAGCTATGGATCATATGTCATCTCTTACATACCACTTAATGAGACATCAGATTCTTAATAATGGATTACTCAAGAGATGTATGTTCCTTCACAATGCAAGCAGAATTTATTTTTACCAAATTGAGTGGAAACAAGTACCTGACCATATCACAGACACATGTGTCTGTATCGTGGTGCAACACCAGCTCAAAGAAGAAATCAAACTGGCAATGCAAATGAGGGAGTCATGTGAGGCTCATTCTGCTTTCTGATTGGATAATCCTCTTAAGAACCAAGAGCGGGAAGTTAAAGTTTGAAATATTATCTTAAAGATCTTCAGATAGCAAGACATGAATCTCTGTCATTTCAAATTGAATAAACTCTTTTTTAGCGAGTAATGCATTGTGTTTTCTTACAAATAGTTTTCATCATTTCTTGTCATTTAAAATATGGCAACTCCGGGGTTTGAACCGGTAATCTCTGGTTTGTGAGACAAGTGCCCTACCACTTGGCTATATGTTCTGTAAAACAAACAGTCTAAGAGACAAAAAGAAACTGAGCAGCCAATCACGTCATTATGCACAACACCTGTGAGGCAGACTAAGTGCAAAGTTATGTCAAACAGTTATATCTGTTTGCCTCCAGTTGATGCAACCAGTTATTTTATAATTTACAGTCATCTCAAGTACTAAAGTCATAATTGTTAAATCGTACTCTTATTAGTGATAAATACATTTAACCATGTTGGCACTTCATTTCACATTTTTTCATAATTTAACATTTGGCAGTGGCGTGTCTTGATCTCGGAACCTTTGGTTTCCAGTGCAGTGAGTTATCCACTCAGCCACATGTTCTGTGAAACTTCATTGTCCAAGAGACAGGGAAAAAACTGCCATGTGCCAATCAAGGGATGACGGACAACACCTGTGAGCAGACCTGTGCAGTGTGAATTGGGTCAAAGGTGATAGCACACAGTGAGAAGATTCAGATAAGGTTAAACATCAAAAGTGACAAGCTTATGAAGTGAACAAATATTTAAGGAGAGAACAAAGTCAACTTAGGCATATTTAAATCAGGTAAAACAAGTATAAGTGAAACCACATCAACAGTTAACTTTGGCACAGTTAAATCAGTAAAAACTATTGGATTTTAACTATAAGTTTTAAAACAGAAATCCCCCAATGAAGTTCACATTTAGTGCAAGCGGTGGGGATCGAACCTGGATCAGGATATTCGAGGGCTAAAGCCTTATCCGTTGGACCACTTACAGCTCTGAGTATGAGAGGGACAAGAACAGGGAAAAGGCTAACCCAGTGAAATGGGAAGTTTGGCTCCATCTGGTGGCAGATAAAAGTGAAAAGTGTGACAGGTATTTATTTTGTATGGAAGTTAATGGGGAAATTTTAAGTTTAATTTGTTAATAGTTAAAAAACTATAAGAGTTAAAGAGGTGAAAAGTAATGGCAGGGAAGTTATATTAGGGAGTACGTGAAGAAGTGAAAACTGGTGATCTCAGTGAAACGGTTAATGAGTTGAAAGGCCTGAAAATTGGGAAGAAAAGGGAAAAGATAACTAGAATTTGCAATTGCAGAAGCAATTGCGGAGTGACTGCTACCGTGAAAATGTGGGAGGGGCCAAGCTTAAAGCAGCTATCTTGTCAATAACGGCAAAGCGACATTATCGCCTTCCTGACGGTAGTGCTGTTGGCAGTTGAGCTGGTGGCTAGTTGTGAGTCTCTCCTTGTATATTGGAGGGGTATAAACTACACCCTGTGGGTTATAGTTTTCCAGTTTTCAAAATGTCATGTTAAAGTGAAATTGTTTAATTTACCCGTCAGGCCTGGGGATTGATTCACAGTCATTTACCTTATCGAGTACCCTAGTAGAGATTTGAGAGTCAGTGACTTTGTGAGGAGGGGAAAATTGGTGTTATCAGTGAAAAGATAAGCAATTTGAAAAAGTCATGCCTGGGATTCGAACCTACAACCTGTGGAATACCAGTCTACATGTTTTAACCACTGGACCACAAGGCCACTTGTGAAAACAAGTATCAGAGATTGGTGATAAAAAAGCTTGAAATATTATCTTAAAAATCTTCAGTAGCAAGACATGAATATCTGTCATTTCAAATTGAATAAACTCTTTTTAGCGAGTAATGCATTCTGTTTTCTTACAAATAGTTTTCATCATTTCTTGTCATTTAAAAAATGGCAACTCGGGTTTGAACCGGCAATCTCTGTTGTGAGACAATGCCTACCACTTGGCTATATGTTCTGTGAAACAAGACAGTCTAAGAGACAAAAAGAAACTGAGCAGCCAATCAAGTCATTATGCACAACACCTGTGGGCAGACCAAGTGCAAAGTTATGTCAAACAGTTATATCTGTTTGCCTCCAATTGATGCAACCAGTTATTTTATAATTTACAGTCATCTCAAGTACTAAAGTAATAATTGTTAAATCTTACTCTTGTTAGTGATAAATACATTTAACCACGTTGGCACTTCATTTCACATTTTTTCATAATTTAACATTTGGCAGTGGCGGGTCTTGATCCGGGAACCTTTGGTTTCCAGTGCAGTGAGTTATCCACTCAGCCACAATTCTGTGAAACTTTTTGTCCAAGAGACAGGGAAAAAACTGCCAGTGCCAATTAAGGAATAACGGACAACACCTGTGAGCAGACCTGTGCAGTGTGAATTGTGTCAAAGGTGATAGCACACAGTGAGAAGATTCAGATAAGGTTAAACATCAAAAGTGATAAGCTTATGAAGTGAACAAATATTTAAGGAGAGAACAAAGTCAACTTAGGCATATTTAAATCAGGTAAAACAAGTATAAGTGAAACCACATCAACAGTTACTTTGGCACAGTTAAATCAGTAAAAACTATTGGATTTAACTAAAGTTTTAAAACAGAAATCCCCCAATGAAGTTCACATTTAGTGTGAGTGGTGGGGATCGAACCTGGATCAGGATATTCGAGGGCTAAAGCCTTATCCGTTGGACCACTTACAGCTCTGAGAATGAGAGGACAGAGAACAGGAAAAGGCTAACCCAGTGAAATGGGAAGTTTGGCTCCATCTGGTGGCAGTAAAAAGTGAAAAGTGTGACAGGTATTTATTTTGTATAGAGTTAATGGGGAATTTTAAGTTTAATTTGTTAATAGTAAAAAACTATAAGAGTTAAAGGGTGAAAAGTAATGACCAGAGATATAGGGAGTACCTGAAGAAGTGAAAACTGGTAATCTCAGTGAAATGGTTAATGAGTTAAAAGGTGTAGAAAAACGGGAATAAAAGGGATGCCATATAATAATAAATTTTACTGGAGCAAATAGTGACTGCGCTTTAAATGCGCAGTCACTCAATAATAAAAACACAATAACAAGTAGTGACTGCGTGAACTTCACGCAGTCATCAATAACCATATGCATCGCAACAGCTGTAGGATCCAGAAGTCTTGTAGTAGACGCTGTAAATAGTTCAGGGTTCATCCCGTTTACATTGTTATTGGCACATCAGCTACGTCCTATAGCATTAGCTTCTCGATGCAAAAACACTGAACATCGTCAAAGGTTGTATGGGAGCATTTTTCAAACAATGCAGATGTGTTTCCTCCAGGGCCACGCCCTTCACTGTAACTGGACCAATGAGTTACTGAGGAACACTGAGGGTTGTTTGACAGGTTCACAGGCCAATAGATAAATGAGGTACCTCGTTATCTATTGGTCAACGTTTTACTGGCCTCATCATGTCCACAGTTATTCTTTATAGTTTATTTTTTGTTTAGCATAAGTACAAGGCTGTTATAAATCTATGTAACTGTTTTTGACCAAGACTGACAACAAATTTGAAAATCCTTCATACAACCTTTAAGTCACAGACATGGTTCGCTCTCTCGATCCATAATATTAAAAATAACATCACAAACAAAGAATGTTCGCTCAGTTTCAGAAGAACAGACATAAATCGTCCAGTCTTACTAACACTTAGCATTAGCCTGTTGTTTGATTGAATTCTCCCGGTTGGCTGCTGTCGCTCTCCCCTGGCGTAATAGCTTTTGATTGGTTACTCTGAAATCATGGCTCCGCCCCACTGAACTGGCCTGCTCTCATGGAGGCTCCACACTAATCAACAGTATTGATAAATACTAGGAGATTAGAATGGAGGCCAGGCAACTGAAAACCAGGAGGCCTTGACACTGGAGCAGCAGCAACTAAAACAAATATACTCCCCAAAGAGAGTGGGACAAGGAACATGTGAAGAGCAGAGAATACAAGGAAAAAAACACATTACACTAAACATACTGTCTGAACAATAGTCAATAAATAGTTGATAAAAGAGGGCTTAGGGAAAGTTAAAAGGAACCCCGAATATTTACATAAATAGATCGAAAATACTTCGCGTAGGTATACTTACTAAAAGTAGAACTTAAAGTAAACAAATATTCGCCGTTTGACGTAAAATTGTTACGTTTACAACAACTTCCTGATATTACGGGCGCCGCCATCTTGAGGTGATGACGCAGAATCGTGTGCGCAGTGAGCGTCAGTCGTGAGACGCACGCAACAGCTGCAACAGTTGCCGTTGATCTGGTTAACAGGAGCGTCAGTAGTTTTTCGTTTGTAAAATGGTACATTGAGTGGCTTTTGGTTGTGATTTCGTCTCGGGAGGAAACAAGGAGAATGCGGTAAGCTTTCATAACTTTCCTCGTAGTTACACGATTCGACGTCATACTACCCATAATGCACTGCGTTTGTAAACAATGATGGCGTCTTCCGTGAAAATATATTTATTAAAAGTTTAATAAAACGGTAGATTTTTCAGATTATTTTCGTGTGTATTTATATCTTTGATGATATAAGGAAAACTCGAAAACAACATTAAAAATTCTCGGGGTTCCTTTTAAGATAAAATATGATAAGTAAAACAAGGTACGGAAGAAAAATGAATAAAACAAGGTAATAATAATAATATAAAATGTTAATTAACGCATATAAATAGTAATAGAGAAATAAATGAATAACTTTAAATTCTTTCTGTTCTTCTCTAACCCTTGCAACAACTTAACTGATTAATCACAACAGCTAATCAATTATTGAATTAAAGATCAACTAATTTAGTGGAATATGTCACAATCTGCAGCAGCGCCTCTCTCCCCCTCCTTTCTCTCCACCTACTTGTCTGCAGCACGGCTGGCTTCCATCTCTAATCAGGCTTGTGCAAGAGGTTGAAGTTTCCTTCATCTCCTCGCCAGTTTGTTGTCGACTTTTAGTACAAGTTAGTACATTTTTGGCTCCTGCTAAAGCTTTACTTAAATGTTTTCTCACACTTACTTTTTGTCCAGAACCTGCCAGATTACCTGCCTGCTCCCTGCTTCTGCCTGCTGGTCTGCAAACTCACAATTATCCTGCTCCAAACATTTTTTGTAATAAACTCTTTAACTTTTGACTAGTAGTCTGTTTCCGGGTCCTTTCACTATCGTGACAGAATAATCGCTAACTGGTCTTTATAAGTTCCCAAACATGCATGAACTGAATAAAAAATATGTTTTATGACATAGAAAAGGTGTAAATTTGCTACTTTTCCTAGAAAAAATCTTAAATAATCTGAAATAAGTCAGTGTTACTAGTAAACACAAATTGATCTTGATTTGAATAAATGTGACTAAAGTCATTTCCAAAAATGAATTGTGCCAACAGATTCATATATTTATCTGGTTAGTTTTGCTGTTTTCCAATGAGAAAATGCTTGTCCTCTATTTTTTGCAAAACAAAACTTTTTATAATGATTGTTCTATTGGCAAATTGTTTTTGTAAAACTATCAATCAAAAGAATAATCATCCAACTAATCGATTACCAAAATGATGTTAGTTGCAGCTCTGGTCAGGAGGTGTTTGGAACAGGAACAGGTCTACATTAGTTCCCCAGGATCTAATTTATTGGAAATAGTATTTAAGCTCATCTCAACATGTACTCTGAACATCTAATCCGTCTAAAGCACAACACTTTATAAAACTCTCTTGGAGCCTTGCATGAATGAGGCATGAGTGTAAGTCTGTCTGTTCACACAAACTCAAGACATGATAAAAACATGCATGCTTTATCTGCACTCTTGGCAGCTTGTGTGTCTTTAATTACATAGATGACATTTAGAATGAAATATGTTATTATCTGTTCGTTGCTCTTCACATGTCGTCTCTTGTCTCGCTGCCCTCGGGGAGTTCATCTGACTTAGATGCTGCTGATTCAGTTGAAGTCGGGACCTTGGATGCCCCTTGATATTAAGACTTGACTTGAATGCTGCAGTTATTAACAGGTTGTGTTCAATAATCTTTGATGATTTGGTGGAAGGAAATGGATGGATGGGATAAAAAAGTTGAGCTAGGCCAGGGTCGGCAAACTTTAATGTTCAAAGAGCCATATTGACCAAATAAACAAAAAACGTAATCTGTCTGGAGCCACAAAAACTGTAACACTTTATATGAGCCTTACAATGAATGCAACACATGCTGTAAGTGTCTATATTAGCTTTATCAAACTGTATACTGAAAACAAAATGATCTTTCATGAGTTACCATAGTACTGTACTACAACTCGCTCTGGAGTCCCAAATACACATATTGGCCCTCATTTATCAAATTTGTGTATAAAATGGTGAAAATTTTGGGTGTACACTGAAAATACACCAGAGGGCGCTTAGCATTTATGAAGAGGGGTGAACCTGCCCAACCTGGCTCAGTCCAGATGGATCTGTGTTGAACTCCTATCTGAGTTCTCACTATATCCATCTGGACTTGACTCGCTGAAAGCGTTAGAGAAAAGGCGGGGGTTTAGTGAAATACTTGGAGCTGATTGGGTGTGGGGCCGACCTTACAAGTACGTCACACATACGGCTCTTCTTTCAAAAAGAAATTACTCTGTATTTCTGCTTAAACCGCATCAAAAGCAGCAGAAACGCGAATATCCACGAGAGACGCCATCTTTGTGACTCTGCGGCAGCACCGAGGCGCTAACAGCCGTCTTAACAACGCCAAAACACCGCTGGTTCAGACTCTCAAACCAATCAGGCGGCTGGAAGGTCAGATGGTTTATCTCGTGTATGTGAATTCACAAATATCTGAGATAAACCATCTGACTGGCCAGGTTAGAACCTGCCCAGTTTAGGTGAACACAAGGTGTGATCTGGATAAATGTGACGGACAAAAATCAGCGTCATTTGCATGAACACTCTAAAATATTCATGTTTGAGGAGGCCTCACCAACAGGATTTTCAGCAGAGATGGACGGAATACGGCACAGAGCTCAAATGTAATGAATAAGAAAAGAAGAATTAACACTGTTTTGACTAATTGAAAAACACAAAAATATACTGTGAGAGAGAGAGAGAGAGAGAGAGAGAGAGAAGAGAGAGAGAGACGAGAGAGAGAGGAGAGAGAGAGAGAGAGAGGAGAGAGAGAGAGAGAGAGAGAGGAGAGAGAGAGAGAGAGAGAGAGAGAGAGAGAGAGAGAGAGAGAGAGAGAGAGAGAGAGAGAGAGAGAGAGAAGAGAGAGAGAGAGAGAGAGAGAGAGAGAGAGAGAGAGAGAGAGAGAGAGAGAGCAAACTGCAGAATAAATGCTGCAGTTGAGGTTACATGTTCCTCTCAGGCGCAGGAGGGGCAACATCAGCCCTGCCCAGTTTACCAACTTAGTGCTGAATAAGGCGTCTTTCCTGTTCAGAGTTGTATAAAACTACAGACTCTTCCCTCCCAGACACACACAAACCTGTTACTTCTGAGGTGAGTACAAAGACTCTCTCTCTCCCTCCTCCTGTCCTCTGACATTTCCTCATCTGTTCAACTCTTTACATGTCTGTTACTTTCTTTTCTTCTTTTTACTTTGGTCAGGTCATGCATTAAGTCTTATAAGCTGGACCAAAGAAATATTGATCAGACATTCTTTATAGATATTTTACAAAAAGCAAAATTAAAAAATAGATTAGTTTTAGGTCACATCATATTTGGTATGAAAGACTCTCATGTTCTCACTCCTTTCTTGACTTTCCCTCTCTTCCCTGATCTGTTCAATGACTTTTTATTGACCCATTATGGTTCTTCAGACACACTGCAGTACTTTCTGCTCAGGTCACATGACCCTGGTGCTTGAAGGAGACCTAAACTAGAACATGTGTAGATCATTCATTTACATTTTGTTCATTGTAAAACGTAAAAACAATCTAAAATTGCCTGGAAATAGAAACAGTTCCATTGACTTCCTGTTCAAACCTACAGAATTGATAAACCCACGTCTTCATTGTAAAACTTCACTTTAATAAGCAGCAAGTTTTGAACTAGATATTTTGGAGCAGAGAAATGTGTCAAAACGACATTTTGAACCCACATGTTGCACTTGGAATCTGATTATTCTGACTAATCACAAGTGGGCAGAAATGGGCAGGGATAGGTGGTAGGTGACAACAGGGATTTTCTGAGCTCTCGAGCATTAGCTGCAAGACAATACAAGACTTTTAAAACATGAATCAAATTAAATACAACTTTGGCTAAACTAATGTTGAGAGAGAGAACATTGTTAAAACATGGTGAAAAGACATAAAAGGTCTCCTTTAACTTTTGTGTCTTGTTTTTGGAGTTTTGTGTGTGTGTTTTTTCATTTTGAATTGTCCACCATTGCTACAGTTTTAGAAATATGTTAATGATTCCTGTTACTAACATTAGATCATATTGACAAAAACGAATATCTTGATAACGATATTATGGCAATATTTTGCTAGTCTAACATACTTTTGTTAAACCCTGTCTTCAAATTTGTGAAATTATAAAATGACAACCCTAAATAGTCCAATGAGTCTAAAACTGGTTGACTGGCTTAGTGTTTATCGTGATTTTCACGTTAAACACACTTTCTTAATATAAAAATCTGACAATACAAAAACGTAGCCCTTATTTCAAGAACAGAAGGATATTTAAAAAAAAAAAAATAATTAAGTTGGTGTGTATTTTTCTTATTTTATGTACAAAGATTTTTTGCTTGTTCCTTCAGCAATCTTAGTTCAAACCAATAATAATCAACTTACAACCTAAAATACTCCTCATTCTAAGCACATATTCACTTTTTTCCCAAATTTTGCTTAAATATCAAACACTTATTTGTCAAATGAATTACAAGTGCAGGAAGCTTTCATTATATCATAATGTTGCTGTTTTGTGAAGCTCTGAATGACTCATTGTATTAATTCTGATAGGAATATACACTGATTGCATCTACAGTATTAGAAAGTTGATACCATCATTTATTAACTTTTATTAGAAATTTGCTCTTTTCATGTTTTATGGCACTTAATATTCAATTTTTACATATCTTAGAAAAAACATTCACAATATTGTCTAAACTTCGATATATTGCACAGCTCTAATTTGAACGTACGGCCCTTATTACAATAGGACAAGGACTCTTTACTGCATTACGGATACAGAACTGTTTGATTGGTCCATAATGACTATGTAAAGTTAGGATTTCCTGATCACTTGTGCTTGATTTTTTTCAGAAGAGATCAAATTAGTGATTTTTATTGTTGCTAGTGGAATTAGTCCAGTTTCCATGTAAACAGGATTCTGTAAAAGAAACACGCTCCCATGTGTTCACTCCGGAGCTGCAGACATGGATATGTGGCCCTTTCCCAAACCAGTCCCTACTCCCTCTCCTTAAGAACTACACACTACACTCCTTAGTTCCCTTCATTCCTGTGATTTCAGACACACTTCACTCTCTTAAACTTCTTCTTTTCTTGTCCTTTGTGACTCTGGAGGCAGCGTTATCACCACCTACTGGGCACTTTTAGAGCTTGTCTTGTTTAGTATTTGTTTTGACTGTGACAAAAAATGTAAATATAAAATTCCCTCAACATTCCCAAATATTTCTTCTCACCAGTTCTATCATTAGAAACAAATGAGACACAAGTCTTCACGGTGAAAGCTCTGCCCTGTGAGTCACAATATCAAAGGTATTTTCTATCCTTATTTTATTTTTTATATCAGATTGTAATATGTGTCTGAGGTGCAAATTATTCCAGCCTCTTTTCTGAGTTACAAGACAATTAAAAATGTCCAAAACATTTTGAGTCCAACAGTTATTTCCAGGACAAATAAAAGTTAAATGTGCATCAGTATATTTTCTTCATTCATTTTAAAATGATTAGTGTTGGAAAATAAACGCTCAATTAAACATCTTTAAACTTTTATAAAAAGCTGGAACTAATCTCGTGGTGCATGTTTCCCATGGGGCTGTTTTCAGTGTTACACACACCTGTTTAGTGAGCACCTGCAGCTCACTCGCTGTTAAGTGTCTGACTGCCTCCACTCTGCCCTTGTGCATTTCAGACACACTTGACTCACGGGAGCGCACAAATCTGAGTGTTTAGGGTGTAGGGAAGTGAGTAGGGAGCCGTTTGTCTGTGTTTAGGAGGCTCACTTAGGGGGCGTGGTCTCACTTAGGGGGCGTGGTCTCACCTGGGGCGGGGTGTAGGTATGTATAGGGGGGGTGTGTGCATATAATGGTGCAAAGAGTAGAGAAGTTCAACTAGTCCCAGAGAACCAAGTAACAGTACTCAAGTACTGTTGTTAAGTAGTTTTCTAGAGTATCTGTACTTGAGTTTTACCTAATCTAGTGACTTTTTACTTTGACTTCTTACATTTTTTAAGAAATATCTAAACTTTCCACTCTTACATTTTAAAACAAGTGACAACCTTTTTAAGTCCAGATCAGAGCTGCTGCTGCCGAGGATTAAACATGTTTGAACAAATAAACAAGTGAAAATCATCAAAGCTTTATGATTTATAACAAATATTACATTTTTGTGACAACATAAAAATTTAATGATTTATAATTAATTTACTGTAAAGCCTCTCACACTCCACAACATCACAAACCAACTTTGTGCACTGCAAAAAAAAAGGATTTCTAGATTGATTAAAATGTCCTGAAACCTAGACTTTAATCTAATCATTTTTCAAATGTATTTAAATCTATATTTATTCTTTTGCTATATGTTTTAGTTAAGATGATTTTACTTGATGTACCTAGATTATGTGACTTGTTTTGATGTGTTGTTTTACCTTGTTTAAATAAATGTGTTCTTGATTCAAGTCAAATTATTTGCTCGTGAAGTAAAACATTTTTACAAATTTGAGTCAAGTAAAATCTTATGAAAAGAATCAGAAATATTTTTTAACAAGCAAAAAAAGCTGCCAATTGTCTGGTATTAGTAGTTTTAATGGAGACTAGAGAAAGTGGTATTAACTTGGTTCATTGAGTTTGGTAATTTGAGTTTTCTTCCATCTCGGCCTGTCAAAAGTTCATTGGTTTTGCTCAGATGTTGTGCGTTGCTGTGGAGACGTATTCATCGCACTGACATGTAGGTGATTTAACCTAAACAACTGCGTGTGCGTATATACGATTATAATGCACGCCAGTTAACATTAGAATTCTCACTGACCATGGCATAAAGAGTGGGTTTACGGCAGGTGGGATAATGAGATGAAGTTGGTTACAGCGGTGCGAGCGAGTCGGGTCCAAGTGCTCGTCAGCTTTAACTTTATGTGGCCTGAATGTCGTCTAATACAAGAGGCCTATTTGTAGACATGTTTAACAGACTATTGCACAAAACATTTGCAGCCTTTTTGCTTGTGTTGAGCTGAGCGTAAGAAAGGAAAAAGTGAGAGATGAGAGAAAAAGCGCGTGAGTTAGTCCCCACGTTTTTGACAAACACATTGTAATTGCACAAATGTTGCTCCAGTGTGACCAACTTCGTCCACCTCATAGATTGTGAGGGAGAAGCATCAGGATATCGAGAGCAAAGCAGCGATCCTTACCTGGAGCGACGTCCGGAGCGCGCTCATGCTGCAGGTCAACTCTTGCACAATCAGCTGCTTAAGTCACAACTTTCCCAGTGTCTCTGCATTCGGCGATTTCAAACGGGTCATAAACTGTGCGTTTGGCACAAGCAGTAACAAAAAAGTGCCTGTTTACGCTAGCTAAAGCAAATTCACGAGACAGACACAACAGACAGCTGGGGCAGCGCAGCCGGCCTTGCAGATGACCGTGCGTTCCCGAGGCGTGTCTCCGCAGACACAACAGACAGCTGGGGCAGCGCTTACAGTTCGACAGGTTTGTCGTGGGTCCAGTTTTTCAGGCTAAAAATGGAACGCAAAAGAAAATACAAGTTTAAAAAAGTAACGAAGTAAAAGTACAGATATTTGCTGTAAAAACGTAGCGAAGCAAAAGTAAAAAGTACAGGTCTTAAAATGTACTGAAGTACAGATACTGTACACTTTTTTTTTAACTTAAGTACAGTAACAAAGTATTTGTACTTTGTTATGTTCCACCACTGAAAGTTATCCACAAGACCAGTGGAAAAGCCAATTTTGGCCACGCCCCATGACTTACCGTTTGACCGCCATATTGGATTATAAATCTCGGAGCGCTGAGTCAGCATTTTTTGCTCACGTTGTACTTTGACGAACTCGTCCTAGGGTATTTCAGCCACTGACCTCAAAATCTCACCTCTTCAGCTACAGAAGTGGGGCATCAAAAGTTATCAATTTGTCTACATTGTACGGTTTACGTATGGCAAAGCTCCAACTTTTGGCCAAAAGCACCCATGCTATTCTAATGATGTTTTTCACCACATTTCTCCTTCCTATTGTATATAAGGCGCGAATTGCTATTCATTTGGCAGTACAAGTAATATGAAAAAGGAAAATAAGGCCTCCTTGCGTTTCGGAGTGCGGCGATGGCTGTTGGACTGCCACTTGTGGCTTTAAGTATTTATTGCTGCTGTCTCAGACAAACAGAGTCACTGCCTGGTTTTAAGTCTTCTTTAAAAACACCTTTTCACTTTGGCTTTTAACACAGTTTGAAATGTTGACTTTGGTTGATTTTATCTTTGTTCTTCTTTTATTGTTTGTTTATTTTTATATTGTTTACTGATCATTTGTTTGTATTTGGTCCATTTAGTGTTTTTTAAGTGCTATATAAAGAAAGTTTGATTTATTGATCGTTACAGATGTAAAGTCTGATTGTAATCTGATTACAGATGTAAAGTCTGATTGTAATCTGATTACAGTAAAATCTGATAGTAATCTGATTACAGCTGTTAAATCTGGTTCTAATCTGATTCTAATCTGATTACAGATGTTAAATCTGGTTCTAATCTGATTATAATCTGATTACAGATGTTAAATCTGGTTCTAATCTGATTATAATCTGATTACAGATGTTAAATCTGGTTCTAATCTGATTCTAATCTGATTACAGATGTTAATTCTGGTTCTAATCTGATTACAGATGGCGTGTGGGAGCAGTGAGATGTTGGAGATGCCGGCCCTGGGCCGAGCCTTTAATCTGGGGATGTTGTACGACGCCAGAGCAGACAAACTGGTCCCAGGTCAGTAACATGAAGTGTTTTTGCACATGAAAAGTATCAATATGTCCTCTCATTCTTCCAGTTCTTTTTTAGTTAGAGGAGCAAATCAGCAAAAGTTGTCTTTTTTCTTCTACATAAAATCATGATGCACAAAAGCTGAAGACCAAATAAGAAAACAATAAAAGATGTCTCAGAAGCTCCACCTCACAAAATTGAAAAACAAAGGGTCAATGGGAGCCCAGCGCCGAAAAAAGGCGCTGGGACATGAAAAAAATGGGAAAATAATAATATTGTGACCGTGCCCTCAATGCTACAGGAAGTTGGCCATATTGGATCAAACTCATCAGTACATCCACTCTCGTGGATGTTTGTGTTTCTGCTGCTTTTGATGCGGTTTTAGCCAAAATACGGAGTAATTTCTTTTTGAAATACCTTACGCTTATGTGTGTAAGTGTAAGGTAGGCTCCCTGGATCCGTCAGTCCCCCGGTCCGTCAATCCCCCGGGCCATCAGTCCCGGGTTCGTCAGTCCCCGGGTCAATCAGTCCCCAGGTCCGTGAATCCCGGTCCGTCAATCCCCGTTCCGTCAGTACCCCGGTCCGTCAGTCCACCGGTCCGTCAATCCTCGGTTTCGTAAGTTCCCACCATTTCTGCGCGGCACATATACAGGATGTGGAACTGTTTTCATTTACTTTAACAGCTTCGCAATTGCTACGAAGGTCATGATGTAGAATCAGCCCGTAAACCCTTCAGGGCGTCAGCTTTTTGTGGGCAGAACTTGATTTTGCACACATTTGATTAGTAACCAAAAAAATACTTTGTCACAGCCACATCAAATTTAGCACAAACATTCCTATTACCATTCTGAAGAAAAAAAACAATGACAAGATACCTTTATTTGCAAGCGTGTTGCCACGGCAGTGTATAAACCTGCAAAACCCATGTTAGTTAATGCAAAACCAGGGTGTCGGCTAAAGTAGGCGCAACTTGACTTTAGTTCAAATTTTACAACTCACTTTTTTTTTTCTTTCCAAGTTTGAATTTTCAGTTAACCCCTTACAATGGGGGTCCCTTTTTGTGCAATTGTCTCTAAAAAGACCTCTCCAAATTAAATCATTGCTGTTATTGAAGTATAAGGAATATTTACAAATGTTTGGTGTCTGTGTAAAGGTAACACTTTGTAGTTTTACCCACAGCAATCAGAATCTCCTCAAATGTGATTGGAAGAAAGGTACACACTTTGGAACACTCAATAAGTTTTTTTTCTATCCTCGCCTAAATTTTTAGAGATATATGAGGTGCCTATAGCTTCTGTTGATAGCTGTGGCCTAAAATAAACCATCTTTTCATACAATAAGTTGTTGGCCACTCAGATTTCAAATTTGAGATCAATAGCTGTAAATATACAGTTTTTACACCACTTTGTTTTATACTTTAGCCAGGCGTTTTATAGTAAGACCATCCTTTATCCAAACCTATCCAAACCTATCCAAATTGGAGACATTTAGAAAACGTCTAATAACTTTTGACTCCTTCAACCTACAGACATCATTGAGGGCTCTACTGAAAGCTTAGAACTAGAGGAATCCATGCACACTTAATCACTATATTATTTCAACCAAAAATAAACCAAACAAAGGTTGAAAATGAAATTATGTATTCACACATTTAGCACTGCACACTGTACATCTCCTAAAAAAAAAATATGCACACATAGTTACACACATATTTACAAGTATGTACAATCTAAGACGATGAAGGCTGATTGTCAGTATGCCACTGATTGTAGCAGTCCCTAGCCTGAATAAAACACAGTGGGACATCACAGGTAGAGCATTTCACAGCAGTGCGGTCACCAGTGCTGCAAATATACTGCAGACGATGCTGCCCGTCTGTGCCACTTTGCTCCTGCCGTGGTAGCGCTCCTGCATCTGCAAGCTCGAGAACCAGAGTCTCCCTGAAAGCCTTTTGATTGAGTGGCACCTTCCCCTGGCTCGCACAATGATCGTTGTACAAAATGTAGGCATTGACGATGGCTATGTCCACCAAGTGATAAAAGAACGTTTTATACCACTTTTTAGTTTTGTGGAGAACTTCGTAGTATCCGATCAGCGCATCTGAAAGATCAACTCCTCCCATGTGCCTAAAAACAAAACAAATTAAAAAAAAATTACCAACATGCAAATCAATACCAGCACAAAGAAAGTCTGTATATTATACATACTTGTTATAATCTTTGATAGCAGGAGGAATGGCTACATCTTTTTTGACTGAGCGACCATCACTGTCCTTCATTCTGCGCTCCACAGTCTCTTTGCCATGAGCTGTATGGATAGTAGAACAAACAAACACATCGCGTGTATCCCTCCACTGGACAAACAACAATGGTCCGTCTCGAATCCACTTGATGGTGCCACGTGGAGCTTTGGAGTCCATGGTGTTATTGGTGGTTTTAGGGTAGCCTTGACGATTTGTGGGAATGGTGCCACAGGCGGAGATCTTCTGCTGCAGCAGTTCTTTGAACAGGAGCGGACTTGTATAAAAGTTGTCAACATACAAGTGCTGGTCAACGAATTAGAATAATTTGAAATGGTGCAATCATGAACTTCTTTGAATGCATTTGTTGTGCAGAAAGAAATTCAGGTGTTCACCGCACCTGTCCTACTCGTTAGAGTAATCACAGAACTCGTTACCTGTAAAAAACCTGCTCAGCTGAGCTTTCCAAAAGGTCCATTTAGGCCATTTAACTGTGACACTGTTGTTCATTGAATTAGAATAATGGAGAAACCGTTTCATTGAATTAGAATAATTTTTATTATAATTAGAATCATTACTTTCTCAGTATTTTGTGGCTGCCCCCTTGGCTTGTATGACTGCCTGAAGTCTCTGCGGCATCGATTTGACCAGCTTGTCGCAAGTTTACGCACTCACAGCTTCCCAAGCAGTGGCGATGTTCTGCTTCAGTTGGTCCAGCTTAGTCGGCTTTCTGTCGCGAATTTTCCGCTTGATGATGGCCCAAAGGTTTTCAATGACATTGAGGTCAGGCGAGTTGGCCGGCCATGCCAAAACTTCAAGCTGTTTTCTAGTGAACCAATCTTTGGTCGACTTTGCCGCACGAGCCGGTGCAAGATCCTGTTGAAATATGAAGTCTTCTTCGCCGAACTGTTCCTCAACAGTCGGAATCAGGAACGTTTCCAGAACATCTTGATATACGGCAGCATTGACAGTCTTCTTGAGGAAGCAGAGTTTCCCTACACCTCGAGCAGACATGCATCCCCAGACCATAACGCTCTGGGGAAACTTGACGGATCTTTTCACGCACTCGTGGTTGTAGGTTTGCCACCACGACGCCAGACACGAGGACTTGGTCACCGAAGGAGATGCAGAAGCGTGATTCGTCACTGAAGACCACTTTCTGCCAGTCTTCAGCAGTCCACTCGCTGTGTTGTTTTGCCCACTTCAGCCGTTTCTGCATTTGTTTCTTGTTCAGCATCGGTTTTACCATAGTATGTCTATGGTTTTACTGCTGGAACGCGATATTTGAAGCCGAGTCATTGAAAACCTTTGGGCCATCATCAAGCGGAAATTCGCGACAGAAAGCCGACTAAGCTGGACCAACTGAAGCAGAACATCGCCACTGCTTGGGAAGCTGTGAGTGCGTAAACTTGCGACAAGCTGGTCAAATCGATGCCGCGGAGACTTCAGGCAGTCATACAAGCCAAGGGGGCAGCCAAAAAATACTGAGAAAGTGATGATTCTAATTATAATAAAAATTATTCTAATTCAATGAAACGGTTTCTCCATTATTCTAATTCAATGGAACAACAGTGTCACAGTTAAATGGCCTAAATGGACCTTTTGGAAAGCTCAGCTGAGCAGGTTTTTTACAGGTAACGAGTTCTGTGATTACTCTAACGAGTAGGACAGGTGCGGTGAACACCTGAATTTCTTTCTGCACAACAAATGCATTCAAAGAATTTCATGATTGCACCATTTCAAATTATTCTAATTCGTTGACCAGCACTTGTACAACTTGTACCCTGTGCCCAGCAGAGAGGTGTTCACCAAACTCATGACAGAGTCATAGCTGAGTCCTTTCTGGCTAGCCTGCATGTTTCTGCCTTCGTACACAAAAAAGTCCCATGTGTAACCTTTTATGGAGTCTGCCAGAACAAACAGTTTGTATCCCCACCGGACAGGCTTGCTTTTGAGGTACTGTTTGAAGGAGATTCGTGCTTTGATGCCACCATACGCTCATCAATTGAAATGTGCTGGTTAGGCTGGTAATTTTGCCGGCATGCATCCCTAATCTCTGTGTACAGGGGCTTGATCTTCCCTAGGCGATCATAATCTGCAGTGCCTCTCTTATTTTCATTTTCCAGATCATCGTGAGGATTACTAAGTGTAGAGCACGAACAATAGCGAGAAATCTTGTTCCGGACATAACTGACTTTGGAAATGGAAGTGTGTATAGCCTCCCTCTTCTCCAATAATCAGTAAATGCTTTTGCTTTCACAAGCCCCATGTATATGACAATAGACAGAAAAGAAAACAGTTCTTCTAGTGAAATGTCTTTCCAGGATTTATATGTGGCTCTACCATGAAAATTTGTGTTTTGCACAAGTGTCAATAAAACTGCAGCTGTGAAAAACTGCTGAAAAAGTTGTAAAATTGTGTAGTTTGATGTAGAAATTAGCTGTGAGCCAGCAATACGTGAAGGTCGAAAAGGTGGGAGGGTAGGGGTGATATCTGGATCCTGGGTGTCATTCCACCTGCTCGCCGTTGGTGCTGATTCAGAAGATCTGGTTCCACGTCCACGTCCACGTCCTCGTCCACGTCCTCGTCCTCGTCCTCTGCCTGTGCTCTTTGATCTTCCTCTGCCTCTTTTTGTCTCCACTCGAGATATTTGGAAGAGCCTGGTTGTGGCTCTGGCTCTGAAAAGTCTGATGATTCTCTAAAATGCAAAAACACACAAAATCAAATGTAAAATTATTGCAGTAAATGATCTGACACTGTCAATCAATCAATCAATCAATCAATTTATTTTTGTATAGCCCAAAATCACAACAACAGTCGTCTCTGAGGACTATCCCAAGATTATTAATTTTAGCAAATATGAATAATAGGAAATCAAAATAAAACAATACATATTCAATAAAACAATACACATTCAATGAAACATTTGATCAAGCAGATTATTAGTAGAGCAGATGAATGATTGTCCAGAACATCCCCTGTCCTTAGACCCTCCTTCTGTCCTTAGACCCTCCTTCTGTCCTTAGACCCTCCTTCTGTCCTTAGACCCTCCTTCTCGGCAAGGAAAAACTCAAAAAACCCTAAGGAAAAAGAGAAACCTGGAGGAGAACCACAGTGAAGAAGGGTTCCACTCCCATGGACGGACAGGCTGTAGATGTAACTAAGGCAAAGTTATAGAGTTTATGTTTGTGGAGCCAGAGTCCATAAGCAGAGGGAAACGACTCGTCTAGCAGGACCAGGACAGGCCAATCCTGGAGAGGAAGGTGGGGCGGACACTGCAGACTGCAAAGACACATTGACACCTTCCCCCACAGGTACTGCATCTCCAACCTGATTGTAAACTAACACCCCTTCCCCCACAAGTCAAACTCATTTTTGCACAAATTAAAACTTTCTTTCATAAAAAATAATTTGCAACAGACATTCTAACAATATTTATCATTAGTCACTTACTCATCTTCTTTTTCAGCCTGGACCTTTGAAGATTCAACTTCTGGCTCCCAGTTTGGGTCAGCAGTATCAGGGTCTCTGTGTACAAAAAATAAATACATAGTTTATTTCAGTATACATCACCATTTCTAGTTCGTTGGGTCTTATTTACACACAGTGATGGCACTAGACAGTAATCAACTAATAATTTACAGGGAGAGCTCATTGCATGTTTTTAAAATTTGTATTTGTATTTATTTTATGTAAACACTTGAGGCCAAAAACTAATAAATATAAATGTAGGAAAAAAAAAATAAAACGTATTATTTACTTTTTATTCAAATATAACATCAAATGCGCAAATAAAATCAGACTTACACATCCAGAAGGGCATCCATGCCGTCTATAAACAGCGCATCCTCAACCGAGTTCGTGTCCGTCGTGTCACTCTCAGCCTCGGACTCCTCCAGTTCAGAAACATCGCTATCTCTTCTTGTGCATATTTCTGCGGCCTCCACACTTGTGTACTTTCTCTTCTCTGTCCTTTTTGACATTGTTACAACGGCAAAAACACACCTAACTAAACAAAAAAGACACAGGACGCACGACGCACAGTTTACGCACGGACAATGGTCTTACTTACGCAGCTGTCCCTCATCAACCTTATTGTGACAAGCCTAACAACCTATATATCGCCGTGCTCGTCTCCCCATTGGCTGTTCGCCTTTAGCGTCACTCGCAGCGTGTAACCACACCTGTTGACTTAGCAAGGGCGGAACTCGTGCGTAATGGTGACCTGTACGTGACACTTGATTGGCCTTTCATGGATCTAGAGCCGCCCAGACCTCCCCGTTTTGGCCAATCTGACTGTCAATCAAAAGTTTCCCTGTTGGTGTAACTGCTGTAGCCAGGATTTTGCAAGGAGAGATCGGGAGAGATATATTTTGTTTGGTTTAGGCAAAAGATACGACACAAAACGTCGGCGCAGATGCAAGCTAGGAGGACTTTCGCTACCTTCATGGATCTAACTCATTGTTTTGGACTAAATTGTTTTATTGGATTTTATTCGCTGGATCCTCACGGACAGATTGAGACCAAGCTTATGGGAAAATGTTGACGTTTGACCTGTCCAGAGCCTTCAAAGGTAAGCAAAGCAAAAAAGATTGATTTGTACTTTTATGTATAAAAGCTCCGTGTGTTCGGGCAGTGACTGTTGCGTGTGGAAATGAATTGCATAACCAAAAAGACGACATTGTAAGGTTTCATTTGATGTGTAGATTGTTATGGTACGCATTGGGGGTGTGTGCAGCACATGCAGGCATGTTGTAAGAGAGTGGGTGGGCCCGTGCACGGGCCGTCCACCGGTAAGGGGTTAAAATGCTTGAAAACTGGGGAGTATTTTCAACCCACTCAAATTTTTGATACCTTGAAAAATGTGTGTGTGGCTGAACTGCAAATCAATAGTGACTTTTTCCAATGTGTTAAATCTTGCGTATCTTTGCCATGCAACATCCTATTTTCCGGCTTTTAATATACTGTATATTTTGTCAAGAATGACAAACCTATTGCAACAATATGCACTTAATAAATCTACAATTGCTCCACAGCGGCACCTTTATCATTATCTTGAGATCAAAAATGTAGTTTGTCGTAGATAATTTAGCACATTATTCTTGCCTTTCTGAACAAAAAGCCAATGACACCATAACTTTATCTGCAAGCTTGGTGCTCTGTGTGGTAGTGTGCACTTTGCAGATTTGACAGTAGATGGTGCCAGACCATAGTACAGTATAAAAGCCCCCTGCTTTCGCTTGTTCATTTCACTTCCGCTTTCCCATTTGGTTTCGCTATGGCGCCTACAGGTAAATTATTCTGCTTCCTTTAATTCAGATTAGTCTGCGCTGCCTTGTTGGTCCCTTTGCAGTCTGGCGAGTGGTTGCAGCCTCGCGACGCACTGCTCTCTGTCACGCGTCTCCTCTCCACGCATCGCTTCGACCGAGTGTAGTCTGAAGGAACCAGGGCGTTTGTTGTAGCTGGCCAGGCGGCAGTCAGAACCGCAGCTGGAGTCCTTCAAAGCTGGTTTATAGGTTGTTCAGGCCGAGGTGGATGGCGTGTCTGTTGCTAACACAGAGTAATACAGTAAGCCTATCTATTTCTAGTGATTAATAAGCATTATATTTCAGGTCCGGTTGCCCAATAACCACCATCTTGTTCCTTCCTGTTCCTTCTTGTTCCTGCTCTGTTGTTCCTCGTGTTCCTGTCGGGTTTGTTCCCAAATGGTGTAGAGCTACAGAAAATTAGGAGCAATGTGACAACTACATATGAACTAACTTAAATGGACTAGTGAAACAACTGAACTCAAAGGTGGAACTAAATAATGATGGAAATGTGACATTGTGTGTTTGAATTGTGCATAACTTAAAAACAACTAAGAATATCTTAAGTACAATTAAATATAACCTTTACAAAATAAAAAAGTAAATGTGATTGAAATGGAACATGCCTCTGTGTGTTTAAACAAACCTGTGTTGCCTTTTATGCTTAGTTATAGTTATTTTATTTTATTGTCCAGGTGAAATTCCTGGGCTGGCATTGCTTTTTGTCTCCTTTTATTTTCTTGACAGCTAAAATAATTAAAAACTTTATTTAATCTCCATTTTTTATTTCTGCTAAGCCCAAAACCCCTCGACATGCCACACATGGCAAAGTAAAAAAAAATCAAACCCCATGAAAATCTTTACTTTGTCCTAGAAAGCTGACATTTGGTACACACATTCTCCCTCCAATACTGAACAATAAAGCCAATGAAGGCATAACTATCTTTCAATATGCAACTGTGACAAAGTCACAAATTCTGTTTGCAATGTGTGATGTAACATTTGGGGTAGACATGATGTAGGCACAAATGGTGCAAGCATGGGACATAGGCCCATCGCGGTGGCTCACACCCAGCGGTCGCTCGTTCTCGGTCGCTCTAGTCTGTATAGTGACAAGGCTCTTCTGAAGCACAAACACAATACTGTATCATACACTAACTGAGGGCAGGTCAATCGTCCTTTTTAAAGTGGTACTGAGCTCTTTTATTTATTTTTTCTTCTCTCTAAATTATTCATTTTCCATTACAGTCGAGAGCTGTATAATAACAGTAGCAATTATAATTCATACATTTAAAGTAGGGTTTAGTGTATACTTTAGTAACTTTAGTATGTATCTTTGCTGTGTTGCAGGTATGACCCTCTGGGATCATGAGAAACTGCAGCAGAACATGACAGAGAGACCACAACGCTACAGTGAGTTTGATATTGTGCCGTCTGACTCCATCTCAGACAAGACCTCATCTCTGGGAGTGAACCCAGCTTTAAAAGCCAGTTTCTTAAGTGAACTCATCACAGTCGATGGTTCTGCCAAATACCTAAACGACACAAAGACCTCAAAACGTCAGGCCAGAGTCACTCTGCAGTACAAAACCACCACACACTTCAGAGAGCTGACCATGAACCAGCTCGGGACAGAAAACATTAAGCACCAGAACATCTTTGAGAAGGGCCTGGCCACACATGTGGTGACCGCCATCGTCTATGGAGCTCAGGCTTTCTTTGTGTTCGACCAACAAGTGTCTGACTCTGAAAACCTACAAGACATTCAGGGAAACCTCCAGGTCATGATCAGAAGATCCCCTCTATGGCTATCGAGGGAGAAGGAGCTCTGAACATGGAGGACAAAGACAGAGAAAAAGTCAACAAGTTCTCCTGCAAATTCCACAGAGACTTCAACCTGAGTCAGAGCCCAGTGACATTTGAAGAAGCAGTGAGAGTTTACCAGGATCTGCCCAAACTTCTGGGCCCAAACGGAGAGAAGGCAGTGCCAGTGAAAGTGTGGCTGCTGCCCCTGACCTCGCTGGACTCTGGAGCTGCTAAACTAGTGAGACAGATCAGTGTGAGGCTGGTGTCTGAGGTGGAAGAAACACTGGAGGAGCTTCTGGACCTGGAGATGAAGAGTCGCGATGTGGGAAGAAACCCAGAGTTACAGAAGTTTCCTCAGATAGGCACAAAGATCAAAACCTTCTTAAAATCATGTTCTGCATTTAAAAAGGATCTTCAGGGCCTCTTAGCTCAAAAGCTACTATTGATCCGTGGAGAAGGAGAAGAAGAGGCTGAATTTGCAGAAATCCTGAAGAAAAGATCTGCTTCTCCTTTCAGCCGTGAGTGTCTGAACAAGTGGATCAGCTGCAAAGAAAAAGAGATCCGCCTCCTCAAAACCTTCACTAATATGATGAACCACGCAGAACTTCTGTCCTCTCAAAGTGAGCTGGACGACAAAGTCAGTGACATAAAGTATGCAGTCTGCTTTGTGTTCACGTCTTTGGAAAGTGACGAGCCGTATCTCTCAGCCTTAGATCAGTACTTACAGAACACAGACTCAAACAAACCCTTCGACCCAAAGACATCGAGACACAGCAGTGGTACAGTCACAAAGACGCAGAGAGCCGTCAGACCAAAGCAAAGCTCTTTGCAGATTTGCAGTCGCCAACCAGGACAACAAGGATGTGAAGTTCTTTACAGTGGCTTTAACAGATGAAAACATAAAGACTCTACTATTTACCTTTATGAAGACGGATTTGAACAATGATAGCTTTGAACCTCCTTCAAAGCCTGAGAAAGTCAGTGTGGTTGATGTGACCCAGGACAGTGTGACTCTGCTCTTCAGCGCCCCCTCGTGTGGAGCAGAGGCAGTGACGAGCTACAGGCTGGAGTACAGAGAGCTCAGAGAGGAGGATGGACAGTGGCAGCAGCAGTCTGAGGAGAAACCAGGATCAGTCACAGTCACTGGACTGAGAGCAGACACAGAGTACGTCTTCAGAGTGAGAGCCGTCACTGACGTGGGTCTGGGGCCCGTCGCTGAACTCAAGCCGGTAAAAACTGAACTTACTAGGCCACACACTCAGTTGGGAGCCTAGCATCTGAGGAGTGAAGAAATCTGAAAGTTGATAAAAAAGGACACTGAATCTTTGAGGATCCCACTAGAGAAAGATAATGGATATCCCTGGCTGTGCACGGTTATTTATGGCTCAGATGTCCCAGGAAAGAGAAACTGTACCATCATGGTGATGGGAGCCACTGGAGCTGGGAAATCCACCCTCATCAATGGAATGATCAACTACATCCTGGGCGTGCAGTGGACTGACCCCTACAGGTTCAAACTGGTGGTGGAAAGGAGAAATCACAGTCCAGAGTCAGACGTCTGACGTGACAGTTTACAAAATCAACTATGATGACAGGTTTATGATTGATTACTCTCTGACCATCATCGATACTCCAGGGTATGGAGACACTCGAGGAATCGACAGAGACAGAGAAACCACAGAACAGATCAGAACTCTCTTCTCCAGTGACTTTGGTGTAACTGAGATACATGCTGTGTGCTTGTACTCAGTCTGCTCTTCCTCGACTCACTGCTACTCAACAATATGTGTTTGACTCTGTCCTCTCCATCTTTGGGAACGATGTGGCCGAGAACATCAGGGTTCTGATCACTTTTGCAGATGGAGAACTGCCTCCAGTTCTGGAGGCCATCACAGAGCTGGAGTTCCATGTCCCAAAGATGATGATGGAAAGCCATCTCACTATAAGTTCAACAACTCTGCACTGTTTGCTGAAAACCAAAGTTCTGCAGGAGGGTTTATGAGATGTTCTGGAACATGGGCAAAACCAGCATGAGAGTTCTTTGATGCACTGAAAAAGACTGAGCCCAAGAGTCTGACTCTGACCAAAGAGGTTCTGAGAGAGGAAACATCTGCAAGACCTTGGAAGATCTACACAGGAAAATAAAGGAAGGATTAAACAAACAGGACGAGATCAGACAGACTGAGGAACAATTCAAAATGCACGAGGCTGAGATCGAGAGGAACAAAGACTATGAGGTTACTGTTAAAGTCATGAAGCCTGTTCAGTAATATCTCAGGTACAGGGAAGTACTCACCAACTGCTCAAAGTGCCACGTCTCCTGTCATTACCCGTGTCCTATAGCGGATGATCAAAGAAAAAGCTGCTGGCCATGGACAAAAGGAACTGCACTGAGTGTCCTGGCAAATGTATCTGGAGTGATCATTACAATCAGAAGTACAGATGGGAGTACAACGAAGTCACAGAGAAAAACTGGCAGAGGAGCTAAAGGAAAATATCTTAAAGGTGTAAAGGGGAAAAAATCAGTTAGGACAATTTTAAGCTAAAACAGGAATATGACCACTCAGATGAAAGTGAGAAGATGTTCAGGAAGCTGCAAGTTTACTTTCCGTCTGGTGAGATCGCGCTGAAGCCAAATCCCATGTCAGCTCAGACTACATCGACATACTGATTGAAAATGAGAAGAACCAGAAAAGCCTGGTTGGGAGGGAGAGTCAAGCATCTTAGAGATGAGAAAGAGATGTTAACTATTATGAATAATCCAGATAGACACCTGGAGTTCTCAGTCACTGGTATTTCGTTAAACCATTTGTGTGTCAAGTCTTTTCTTAAGGAAGTTGGTAAAATGTGTCATATTTCTTACTTTGTTTCATTTCTTACTTCAGTCAACAATACTGAATTAAACATTCATATATTACAAACAATTTTTCTGAATATTTACAGTGAGAGCATGTGAAGGAAGCGACTGGCTCCTGGCTCCTTTAACTCTTAGAATTGTGTTTTACAGCAGTTATAACCAACGCTGTGTTGTGTTTTAAGTGTCGAATGTGTTTTGTGTAATTCTGTATTTTAATAATCAACTTTGAACCTTTCATTTACACTTTTATCTTACAAATAAATGACTTTTTATGGGGATGAGAATATGTCTGTTGTGTTGAATAAATGCTGTTTATTAATCATAACTTTTAATGTTTGGTTGGTTTATTGGTTTGTTGTTTTTTGTATGTGCCATTAGTTGCTATAAAAAAATAAAATAATAAAATCATTCTATAAAAATGTTCTTTGAAGTCATGTTTGTAACTTGAATGTTAAAAGAGGTTGTTTGAGGTTTTTGAGACACAACCGGAGCAGATCCCACAGAAAACTGAAGTTGGACAGTTCCTCAGTGTGAAGAGTATAAAGAGTCAAGTTAAACACATGTGTGCTCTTTTTCTCAAAACAAATAGTCAAGTCAATCAATGTATTTTTGATGAGCCTGAAATCAAACAACAGTCGTCTCTGAAGACTTCCAAGATTGTTAATTTAGCAAACATGAATGGTAGAAAATAAAACAATAAACATTCATTGGTCAAAAACACGAGTGTAATTTTCGAAGGGTAGGGGGGTCATGAACCCCCCAATATTTTGACACACAGATTTTAGCCCCCTAAATGTTTCGACCGTATGTATTTATTAGCACAACTGTTGCTCTTCAAAAAGTGCTGTTTCATTTTTAATTTCACCATGTAACTCTTCAGTAATATTGGTTCACATTTATTTCTTGTGTAACTGGTGTGTCACAATTAGTTAAGTACAGTGCTGGTACTAGGTGGTAAACACAGTAACTGGGCTAGATCAGAAGATAAATGGTACGACTCTGGGAGTGGAGAGAGAGACTGAAACAGAAGATGAATTTTAAATGTATCCGTATATTGGAGACAAACTATTTGTGAATGGCCATTCATAGGTATTTACAGTAGATTCAAGAAAAATGTACATTCAATATCAATTCAGCTCCAAGTTAAAGGAAAGTTCATAGAGTATATTGATAGTTAACGTAGGGCTGGACGATTTTGACCCAAAAAAAATCTCCGATTTTTAAAAGAAAATTCGATTTTCGATTCGATTTCGATTTTTTTGTTTTTTTAAAATACAATTTAAAAATAACTGGGTGCAATAATTATCATTTGTAAAACACTGCTTTAATGCTGTAATTTAACATAGAATTAAAAGTGCATAGAAAAAGCAAAAATATATAGAATGAGATTCTTTTTAAAATTATTTGTAGTAAGGACTTTCACATCTAGCCATTTGATATTTTTTAACTATAAGCCTTTTTTATATTTCAGTGCAGTAACTCATGTAAGCCAAACTCAAGCAGATAAACTGTTTCACATAAGACACGCACAAGCTTTTTGGAGAAGACCGCTATTGACATTTATTCCATTAAATGTAGCCAATAAGAAACATAATTTGACTAAAGCTAATCATGCCCTTCTCTGTCTCTCCTG
The DNA here is from genome assembly GCA_038363315.1 of Mugilogobius chulae. Lineage (NCBI taxonomy): Eukaryota > Metazoa > Chordata > Actinopteri > Gobiiformes > Gobiidae > Mugilogobius > Mugilogobius chulae. The sequence goes on along the minus strand of CM076409.1, from coordinate 2,000,962 downwards.
TCAGCTGCTGCTGCTGCGCTTCTTTTTCATTATAGGCATTTGAGTTATTTAATTTCTGCTAAACAGCTAGCCTATAGACCCTTTTCATGCCACGTCACAGTGACGTCACAGCTCTAGCTGGAGGCAAAAAAGACGAAAACTCATAGCAGCAGGGCTCTCAACTTTTGATTTTGGCTTGGAGTGAGATTTTTTGTGAAGGTGCATATCATTCGCAGGTTTTGGGGTGGAGTGAGGCTCTGAAATCTACATGGAGAATTTGTAAAGCAGCAACCTAATTGTTTGATGGGCATCAGACGTATTTCAGCAGTCGGGAAATCATGTTGTACATGGTGAAAAGAATGAGCGGGGGGTCTGGGGGTCCTCCCCAGAGATTTTTGAAAAAACAGACACATTTTGGTGCATTTTGAGACATTTTACAGGCTTCAAGTAGCTGAAAAAAAGTGAGACTAAAATTGTCGTATTGGATAACACTTTCAATTACTCTGAGCTTATTTTATAAAAATAAAAAGTTAAACAACCAAGTGAATAAAAGATAAATGGCAATTAGGCCTACTGTTCACATGGCCCTGAGGGGTCGAGTCTGGGAGTTCCCCAGGAGATTTTGGTCAAAATATATGTAGTTTCCTGCAATCTGAAGTGTTTTTAACTAACAGATCCTATTTTCTAGCAGGTTTACACTGGCACAAAGTCAGCTGTGTGTTAGAAAATTTCACCTAGAAATTTCTACTTTTAGGCCTTCACATGTCCAAATCCTGTGTCAGTGGTTCACAGTGGAGTCCTAATACTCTTCTGTCCTGTTCAGTGGGAGACATGTCAGTGAGGGGCCTTCAGACTGCAGCTCCTGGTTTTGCAGATGTTCAAACTGCAGGTCCTGAGACTGCAGCCTCCAGCTCTACCTCTGCTGCTTTAGAGCTGCCTCTGTCTGTGAGCTGCTGCTACTTCACAGTGGACAATGCACATAGGCACTTCCAACAACAGTTCTGCCTAAACCTTTTGTGCAGACACTTAGTGGACTTATGTTTGTTATGTTGTTTTTTCTATTAAGGATATGGATCAGGATTTTGGGTCTGCTGTGCATGCTCCATCACCATAGTTTAACTTTCTGGAGGTGAAAAGTCATCCACACATTTCAGTAGAATTAGAAAGTAAAACCACAGTTTGGGACATTCTAAATGGTGATAAATACTTTTTATGGCATAACTATGAAATAAACATGCGTGGGCCTCCTCCTCCTAGGCAAATAACAGTTCATTTTGTGGCCATACAAGTCTGTTCAAAGTAAAATCACTGTTTTTTTGTTCTGTTTTTTTTTAATTGTCTATTTGGTGTAACAAAGACATACAAATGTCAGAAACATTAAATATTATAACATTGTATTATTAATTGGAAGTTTTTATGTTATCTTCTGAGCCCCCACACCCCCTTGAAAGGTCCTTAAATCCCTTTCAAATGGCCCTGCACTTCCCAGCGCAGACCGTGGATACAGAGTCAGCCTTTACGCAGCAGTGACAGTGGAGCTGGGGCTGTAGAGGCTCTAAAACTCCACAGACTTTACAAACATGGATCAGGACGTCTGAATTCACACTTAGTAGCCTATCCCTTTTATGTGTCCTGGGACAGTGAATGAAATGATCTGCAGTGTCCAGGGCCGGAGTGGGACTCATTTTCAGCCCGGGAAAAATTTTAATGGAGCCCTCTGACAAATAAAAATGTAACAGTGTGGGCTCTAGCTGTTTTATCACCCTAGGCGAGATTTCAAATCACGCCCCTGATAGATAACCACTCTCTCGAAATAAATAATGTTATTTAAATTTACAGACAGACCCTCAGACCCATAAGCCTGTAAATACAAATATATTTAAATCTAACAAGGTTCAGATGTAATCCAGGGGGGTCTGGGGGAATTCTCCTACCTGGAGAATTTTTATAAAATCAAAGCAATTTCCTGTATTTTTAGATGTGATGATCCTATTGTGTGGTGTTATTTTATATAATTAAAAAGACATGAAGCAGTTAAATAAACAAAAATACAAATAGGCTCTCCCCATTGAGGCCAGATTTAGGGGGCCCAAGCCCCAAATGCCCTTAGCTCCGCCCCTGTAAAACTGTGCTTTAGGAGCGTCAGGCAGACTGACTCGACCTGACAGGACTGTCCTGAGTGATCAGAGCAGGGAAAACACAGGAGCTGCTGCTTTTGTAAGGTTAGTGTCTGTTTTATGTCACATTCAGGCAAAAGTAAAAGTTGTAAAGAACTCTTCAAACATTTCCGCGGTGGCCGTTTTGCGCAATTTTCTCCGCTGTTATTTACACACGTTATCTTTCACTGTACATTTTAGGCCTTTTCTCCGTGAATATAAGGCTGATTTGCATAAAATATGGATCAAGATGAAGCTCCAGTTTCACAAAATATCACTGGGAGTTTTAAATGCGTCTCCAAGAAACGATCTGTCTGTTAAATAGCTCTGATGTGACGCTGCCCTGACAGTTGCACGCAGCTTCCCGAGGGAGGGAGGGAGGGAGAGAGAGAGAGAGAGAGAGAGAGAGAGAGAGAGAAAGAAAGAGAGTGATCTTAAGACAGCGCATCTGAAATTCAGAGGCACTGTGCGGCCGTTCTAGGCTCTATACATTTGAGACTATTTAATTTTGGTTTAAAAAAAATTGTGTCTGATTTTTCAGCGTGAGAAATGCCAGGTGTGGCGTGAGAGCGTGTGAAGGAGGTGAATTGCGTGTGTCACACGGTCATTGCGTGAGAGTTGAGAGCCCTGCATAGCAGACACATTCAAAGTTCGAAGTTTTATCGTGGTTAAAATGTGGTTTTGTTGTGAACAGTGACTAAGATCTTTGTGTCTAAAGTTTAGCCTGACCTTACCCAGACGTACAAGTGAAGTTTGATGTTCAAACTGATCTGTTATATTTAGAATTCTAACTAAAACTGTACTGTTGTCAATCATTCCATTTTTATGCACAAGACCCTTATTTTCTACTTTAGCAAAGCCTTTGACGAGAGCTAACAGATTTTCAAAGCTACAAGCAATTTTGTTGGACTAAATTAATCTTAAAATAATTACTATTACATGTTGTGTCTCTGAAGCACTAATAACGGGAGGTGTACACATCAGCATATTTAGCATTAGCTTCAAGACACGGATAAACTGGTAAAAGACAAGCATTTTAGCCACTAGGTTTAGCGAAGTAAAACGAACCTCAAACAAATGTAAAATTCACCTCTTCAGTCACGTGAAGGAGCAGATCCAGATCCAAGACGAACCACACGAGCTCAGACAAAATGCTTCAATCCGTCAGAAGTAATTCACCAAAGTTTGTGTCAAGTCCCACAGAGTAAGTTACGATACATATCCTGACCGTTTCTATCAGAATTTGACATTTTTTCTGCTTTTGTGTTTGAAAATCCCTCCAAAACGTGCAGTTTATACTGGCTTAAATGGAGGCTACGTCGTCTCTTGTGCCTCCGACTTAGCTCCACCCACCAGAATTTGACGCAATGTTTACTAACATGCAAGGGGTCTATAGCAAGGCTTCTTTGCGTTTTGTGATGTTTTTTGTTTGTTTGTTTTATCCTAGGTTGCAGTCTGTGCGCGCCGCGCGGAACTGTAGCACTACGTTTAGCATTGCGGAGTTTTTAACCAGGGCTCTCAACTCTCACGCAATGACCGTGTGACACACGCAATTCACCTCCTTCACACGCTCTCACGCCACACCTGGCATTTCTCACGCTGAAAAATAAGACACAATTTTTTTTAAACCAAAATTAAATAGTCTCAAATGTATAGAGCCTAGAACGGCCGCGCAGTGCCTCTGAATTTCAGATGCGCTGTCTTAAGATCGCTCTCTTTCTTTCTCTCTCTCTCTCTCTCTCTCTCCCTCGGGAAGCTGCGTGCAACTGTCAGGGCAGCGTCACATCAGAGCTATTTAACAGACAGATCGTTTCTTGGAGACGCATTTCAAACTCCCAGTGATATTTTGTGAAACTGGAGCTTCATCTTGATCCATATTTTATGCAAATCAGCCTTATATTCACGGAGAAAAGGCCTAAAATGTACAGTGAAAGATAACGTGTGTAAATAACAGCGGAGAAAATTGCGCAAAACGGCGCACCGCGGAAATGTTTGAAGAGGTCTTTACAACTTTTACTTTTGCCTGAATGTGACATAAAACAAACACTAACCTTATAAAAGCAGCAGCTCTCGTGTTTTCTCTGCTCTGATCACTCAGGACAGTCCTGTCAGGCCGAGTCAGTCTGCCTGACGCTCCTAAAGCACAGTTTTACAGGGGCGGAGCTAAGAGCATTTGGGGCTTGGGCCCCCTAAATCTGGCCTCAATGGGGGGGACCCTATTTGTATTTTTGTTTATTTAACTGCCTCATGTCTTTTTAATTATATAAAAATGACTCCACACAATAGGATCATCACATCTAAAACTCACCAAAATACAGGAAATTGCATTGATTTTATAAAAATTCTCCAGGTTGGAGAATTCCCCCAGACCCCCCTGGATTACATCTGAACCTTGTTAGATTTAAATATATTTGTATTTACAGGCTCATGGGTCTGAGGGTCTGTCTGTAAATTTAAATAACAATATTTATTTCGAGAGAGTGGTTATCTATCAGGGGCGTGATTTGAAATCTCGCCTAGGGTGATAAAATGGCTAGAGCCCACACAGTTACATTTTTATTTGTCAGAGGGCTGGTCCATTAAAATTTTTCCCGGGCTGAAAATGAGTCCCACTAAGGCCCTGGACACTGCAGATCATTTCATTCACTGTCCCAGGACACATAAAAGGGATAGGCTACTAAGTGTGAGTTCAGACGTCCTGATCCATGTTTGTAAAGTCTGTGGTGTTTTAAAGCCTCTACAGCCCCAGCTCCACTGTCACTGCTGCGTCAAGGCTGACTCTGTATCCACGGTCTGCGCTGGGAAGTGCAGGGCCGTTTGAAAGGGATTTAAGGACCTTTCAAGGGGTGTGGGGGCTCAGCAGATAACATAAAACTTCCAATTAATAATACAATGTTATAATACTTTAATGTTTCTGACATTTGTATGTCTTTGTTACACCAAATAGACAATTAAAAAAAAACAACAACAGTGATTTTACTTTGAACAGACTTGTATGGCCACAAAATGAACTGTTATTTGCCTAGGAGGAGGAGGGCCCACACATGTTTGTTTTGATTAAAAAAAAGTGTTGTTTTTTTCATAGTTATGCCATAAAAAGTATTTATCACCATTTAGAATGTCCCAAACTGTGGTTTTACTTTCTAATTCTACTGAAATGTGTGGATGACTTTCACCTCCAGAAAGTTAAAGTAAATTATGGTGATGGAGCATGCACAGCAGATCCAAAATCCTGATCCATATCCTGAATAGAAAAAACAACATAACAAACATAAGTCCATGAAGTGTCTGCACAAAAGGTTTAGGCAGAACTGTTGTTGGAGGAGCCTATGTGCATTGTCCACTGTGAAGTAGCAGCAGCTCACAGACAGAGGCAGCTCTAAAGCAGCAGAGGTAGAGCTGGAGGCTGCAGTCTCAGGACCTGCAGTTTGAACATCTGCAAAACCAGGAGCTGCAGTCTGAAGCCCCTCACTGACATGTCTCTCACTGAGCAGGACAGAAGAGAATTAGGACTCCACTGTGAACCACTGACACAGGATTTGGACATGTGAAGGCCTAAAAGTAGAAATTTAGAGGTGAAATTTTCTAACACACAGCTGACTTTGTGCCAGTGTCAATCTGCTAGAAAATAGGATCTGTTAGTTAAAAACACTTCAGATTGCAGGAAACTACATATATTTTGACCAAAATCTCCTGAGGAACTCCCAGACTCGACCCCTCAGGGCCATGTGAACAGTAGGCCTAATTGCCATTTATCTTTGTTCACTTGGTTGTTTAATTTTCTATTTTATAAAATAAGCTCAGAGTAATTGAAAGTGTTATCCAATACGACAATTTTAGTCTCACTTTTTTCAACTACTTGAAGCCTGTAAAATGTCTCAAAATACACCAAAATGTGTCTGTTTTTCAAAAATCTCTGGGGAGGACCCCCAGACCCCCCGCTCATTCTTTTCACCATGTACAACATGATTTCCCCACTGCTGAAATGTGTCTGATGCCCATCAAACACTGAAAAAATAACTCGAATTAGGTCGCTGCTTTACAAATTCTCCATGTAGATTTCAGAGTCTCACTCCACCCCAGAACCTGCGAATGATATGCACCTTCACGAAAAATCTCACTCCAAGCCAAAATCAAAAGTTGAGAGCCCTGTTTTAACTAAAAACTACCGCAAAACTAAGTCCTTTAGGGGCATGCTATACCTCTTTTTAAAGCTCTGATTCTGCGCTATTCAAACGCTGGATTCGTTTTTGAATTTGAAAAAGTCGCTAAACATGAACAAGCACAGAAGCGCAAGCTACTGTTAGCAGCTGTTGTTAGCATAAGGAGGACTGCAGAGACAGCGGCACAGACGCAGAGGCACACAGAGGCATGACAACATTACAGGGTGAGTTTGGTGATTACTTATTCTTTTCTGAAGACCAAAACAATGACAATTTCAATGTGTACATGACTTTAGCTGCGTGAGAAAGACTAGAACTGAGCGCACAATGCTCTACGGAAGCCTGTAAGGACGAGGCAAGAGCCGCAAAATCCAAGTAAAAAAAATTAATTTCTAAAATAAAAATCGATTTGACCTCCAAATTCGATTAATCGATTAAATCGATTTTTTGCCCAGCCCTAAGTTAACGGTATTGTCCATGAATGCTCCAAGTGCGCTATTGAAATGCAAGACTTAATTTTTCGGTTCACAACTGCTGCAAGTGTCCAGCAGGGGATAGTCCATGTGTGGGAAGAAGCGTGAATGTGTGTGATTTGGGCCGAGTGAAAGAGTAGCAGTAGTAGTTTATTTGCCATTTGCAGTTAAAAACCACATTGGAAAAGAAGCTCAGTGCTCATAGACATGACAACCAGACAAACAATTAACACAGACACAACTGACACCATGACACTGTAAAATCAGTTAAAGAATCAATAAAAAGTACAGTTTTAAAAAAAGTTAAAATTAAAAAGTGCTGATGTAAAAAAAATTACGGTGCCTAATCTAAAGTGCATTGTTCACACTGGCAACAGCCCGCGGAAAGAGCTCCTGGAGTTGTGAGTGGTTTGGAGGAAAAGAGGAGCCTATGAGGAGCCTCCTACCAGCCGACCAGAGCAGCAGGATCAACGGTGGCTTCAGACGTGTAGTCCAATTCATGGGCTTACGGTTCTGAGTCCTGGGCTTTAGCTCGCCATCAAACTGGCCTGAATAAAGTAACAGGACCAGTGTAAGTTCTAAGTTCCAAAAGTTCTACGTGTTAAGTTCAACACATTAAGTTCTATGTGTGCACACAATAATCATTCTTTCATTCTAGTTACTACTAATAAATATTGTAGATTACATTATAAATAGCAGTGTAACTTCCATTGTACAATATCAAATTCATCATCTCATAAATAACAATGTCACATAGTTATTCATTAAATCATTCAAATATCAAACTAAAGTGCATAATATCGATACACAATAAGTTTCAAGTCATAGCAGCAAAAAGGTAGCTTCAAGCTACGGTCACAATAGCCATGTTTATATGGGCACATGTAATCGGATTAAATGCCTGATCAGAATAAAAATCATAAATGTAAACACGTCATTTGGAATATTCTAATCCGATTGGACCCATTCGGATCAAAATTTCATTCCGATTGAGAGGGGTGGGTTATGCCGATTGTTATTCCGATCGATGCACATGTACACACTTATTCAGATGTTTTGATGGAAGGAAACAAATGTTGACGTGCTGTTAGTCACGCAGCGCACTTCATAAGTTTCACTTTTGATTTCTCTGTAAACTGCTGCCTGCTTGAATCAGGTCAGCGGAGCACAGCGCGCGCTTTGGAAAACGGGAGCCTTTTTACACGTTTTCATGGACATAAGAGGATGATTATAGAAGATTGGATCTTTTTCCCGTTTTGGCTGCGGATCGTCAATAAGTAGGCTACATTTTGCAGCGAGCTAGCATGGCAGCATCCGTACGGAAACGCTGCTCCATGTACATGCTTTGCACGTTGCCTGGATCGAAGGAGAGACTATTACCTTCAAGTTTGGATCAAATAGTTTTTGCTTCAACCTATAACTGCAGACTGTGAGCTAATGTGGATACAGTGGCAGCTTCTTCGTCTGTGGTTGCTTTTTGAGTGGATTAAAGTTACAATAGTCTACAGATCTTCTGTTTACAGGTAAGATTACATGATACACATCACTTTATTTGTGGAAAATGCGCAGTTACAACTCATGTCCACCTGCCACGTAAATAAACTGTGTGCTGTGTATTTCGTGGCTCATTGACGTAAATAAATAAAGCATAAAGCACCAGTGAAAGTGGCACGAGCCAAGTCAGACTGAGGGAAAGTTTTAGTGATCACACAAAACTCAACAGAAACCTATAACCTTACATTCAAGTGCACGAACAGTTCATCCAGAGGCTCCGTGTCTTTTGAGGAGGAGGGGGGACTTAATGTACATGGAATTAAGTTATCCTCCGATTGTTGCTCCCGGTTTAACATCATGTACAGAAGCATACAGTATACTGTTGGGTTTGTAGCGTTGACATCGAGGTCAGTAAAAGAAAAAGGATGCTCTGAAGGACAAAGTGCGGCTCCATGACAAAAGTGGACTTGAAAAACACAAACGGAAAGCAAATTCTGAGACGAAATAAAAGTTACAAGCGAGCAGTAATGTATGCAGCCATGTTTGTTTACAACGGAAGTTGTTGCTTCTTCTACTGTTTCCGGTATGTTAGATACATTTGCGCATGTCAAAATAATTTATTCCGATCAAACGAGTGACCGATGTAAACGCATGTCGCAATCAGATTATTTTTGGAGGGTCCATGTGCACAGTAAAAAATGTAATCCGATTCATGATCAGATTAAAGACATTTGCGCATGTAAACATGGCTAATGACCCGTATGAATAAAATGGTCGTACGAATCTTACAGGTCGTACGAAATCTGGAGTTCATACGTGACTCGTGGAGTGGAAACTGTTTTCCTACAGTCTTCTTACGGCAGACTTTCAGCTCTTATCAACAACTTACGACATTCTTGGGGAAATGAAGCCGTATGTCATCCTTGCGTGTGCTCTAAAGTTTGTTTAATGCATCTTTATGGTAATCCTACATCTATTTTGTATCACACAGGAGCCGCGCGATGTCCCTGCGTCCAACTCAAGCCTTTATCAAGTTGTTTCTAGTTATTAAACCTTTCATAAACCGTACCGGAATAAAAATAACCTAATTGCACACCAGCAAAACACAAATATGCTCATGAATAGCTCTGTATATTCTGTAGGCTTTGTCTGAAATCTGTTCTCTCATTTGTCTCTCTCACTCAAAACACAACAAACTTACAAAGCAAGCTTCCGTAAAACATCAAAACCGTTTTGTTTCTTACCTGAGTATTGCAGAGGAGACGCCAAAACTCCCAAAGCGTCGCCTGATGCTGAAGACTAATCCAATGACATCATTGTGTTCATATAAAGAAGGTTTAAAGCACTTCACAACAACATAATTCCACCTCCAGCGAGCAGCAGTTGTCCAAATGTCTGCGTCTGTTACAGCTGTCCTCCCCCGGTTTGTCTAGCTCCAGGCGATTTGCGTTTTTCCCGTGCGCTCCTGGTCCGGTCCTTTCCGTGTTTAAAGCTATCTACGTTTCCCTTGCGTGCTCCAGGCCCGTGGGTTTTCATACAGATCCCTCATACGGGTTAAAAATACTAATAAGTCTCAGTCCCTTGGACCAGAGCGCGTCTCTTTCCACTTTGACTCTCCCGCTCAGGCACATTGCACAGGCTTTAGTCTCTGCGTTCGTAGACTGGTCGTAGAAAATCTTCAACAAGACCATCGACCTGTCTACGAACTTACGAACGAGCTGCGAGCGCTGTTTTTTCGTAACAACGCCTCAAGAATGACGTAGGAAATGAGAAAAAAATCGTTCGCAGAAAGGTCGTAGCAGGTTGTACGGGTCATTGTGACCGTAGCTTAAAAGTGCATAGAATGCATTGGAATTGCATTGAAATGAATGGCTACAAACAAGTTGACGGTTGAGCCATAAAAGTGGATGAAATTTAAACATATGACAACAGTCAATAGACAGTGACTTAATAATCACTCGTTGTAAAGTACAGTTCAATAGATAAATACATTTAGAGAAAACGGGCTTTAAACACCGCTAACAGCTCCATACAAAGTAATGGAGTTGGCTAGGCTAGGCTAACCAATTCGTTTCAGTGGGGTGCTAAGCTAAGCGCTAGCTTCACTCACCAGTTCGTAGTTGATTCTTTTTCTCGTGCTCGTATCGCGGTAGGTCGGAACCAGCAATCGGCTCCTATGTTCCGACATTAGCCTACTTGTGTTAGTTTCAGAATTTGTCATAATGAAGTAGCGAATTAAATAGGCTAACATATCAGCGTGTTTTGATAGCTCTGATTGTACGTGACTACGCGGCGCAAGGGCGCATGACGTCATGACGCAAGCGAGGCACAGAGACGTGGAGGAGAAAATACATTCATATGAAATAAACAGTTTTAATAGTAAACATATGCATTTTTCTCCCGGGTTACACTTGCCTTTCCCTGGAACCTTCAACAGTCAGGCTCGGGTGCGCCCGTGTAGAGGAATACGCGCTCATCCCGACCCCACTGTTGGGTCTGTCAGTTTAGCTCATGGTGTAACTCTAGTGTCACTGGAGAGAGTTCAGTGAACAGAAAACGCTGGTTTGACTGTTATTAGGAAGAGAGCAAGCTAAAATCAATAACCATATTAGGTTTTTAGTCAAAAAAAGGAAAGATCTGCAACAAAAAGCTGTGTTTCCTCAGATATGCAAATGAGCTCCACCTCTTCAGTTTGCCGTTGCAGTTGTCATTCTAATATACGATTCTTTTAATATCTTTACTGTTTCTAACCTGACTCGTCCTACCATAACATCAGGAGAGAGTTGTTTTACATTTAACGGAGGGAAATATGCCGGAGCAGGAAGGCCTTGGACTTTTCTGGAAATGTCTACTGGATTTTACATCAGCTCGTGTGGAACTAAAGTATCAGGTCAAGTGTCCCGTGGAGTTTAACTTTTCAGAAGAAATCAAACTAAATGGGACTTTGTCATTCTGAGTCTGCAGCTTTGGACTAAACGTTTCACTCGTAACATGAAGAATGAAGACAGCGAAGCGGTGAGTGACAACACGGTGCGTTAGCGTGTTTGTTTGGGCTCATACATGTGCTCACGTGTGTGCTATGTGCTCTCTGTCTTTACCTTTATGCCCCAAAGTCACTTTTAGCGATAACAAACAAAGCATTGAAGATATGTATTCATGTAATGAATCCGGGTTTTCTGTGACGCTGCTTGTGCGTGTGCGCTCGCGTGTCTGTCGGTGTGTTTGTTTTTAGCACTTGATGTAATAATGAGACAAGCACAGCTCACACAAGTGGAGCTCTTGAGACAATCCAACCACGACTTTACTTTTCTTTACGGGCAGAGGACACGACATCGATGTACGCGACTGCGGGACGTACGGCAGGTATTAGGCTAGGCTGCTGTTAAAACACATTTAGTCCGGCTAAACGAACGTTTAGGCATTTGCCTCATGATAGAATCTCAACCCCCCAAAGTTGAAACCAAAGTTACGCCCTTGAAAACCAAACAGTTGTACAGAAACTTCTGTCCCACAGACGGACACACTGTAGATGTAACTAAAGGCCAACCCTAGAAATTAATTCATCGACATTAGTAACAACTAAAATTTGTCAATGCTGCTGTTTATAAAGAGTCCACTAGATGTCACTGTTACAAGTATTTGGCTGTTGACGAGAAGAACTGATTTCAGTCATTAAAGATCAACATATTCTTGAATTTATTGAACAGATGTAGATTCGTTTAAGCTACGGTCACAATGACCCGTACAACCTGCTACGACCTCTCTGCGATTGATTTTTTTCTCATTTCCTACGTCGTCTTGAGGCGTTTTAACGAAAAAACAGCGCTCGCAGCTCGTTCGTAGACAGGTCGATGGTCTTGTTGAAGATTTTCTACGACCAGTCTACGAACGCAGAGACTAAAGCCTGTGCGCCTGTACGGGAGAGTGAAAATGGAAAGAGACGCGCTCTGGTCCAAGGGACTGAGACTGCGCATCTCTTGAGGCGCAGTATTTTAGCCCGTACGAGGGTTCTGTATGAAAGCCACGGGCCTGGTGCACGCAAGGGAAATGTAGATAGCTTTAAACACGGAAAGGACCGGACCAGGAGCGCGCAGGGAGAACAGCTGTAACAGACGCAGACATTTGGACAACTGCTGCTCGCTGGAGGTGGAATTATGTTGTTGTGAAGTGCTTTAAACCTTCTTTATATGAACACAATGATGTCAGTGGATTAGTCTTCAGCATCAGGCGACGCTTTGGAAGTTTTGGCGTCTCCTCTGCAATACTCAGGTAAGAAACAAAGCGGTTTTGATGTTTTTACGGAGGTTTGACTTTGAGTTTGTTGTGTTTCGAGTGAGAGAGACAAACGATCAGAACAGATTTCAGACAAAGCCTACAGAATATACATGGCTATTCATTAGCATATTTGTGTTTTGCTGGTGTGTAATTAGGTTATTGCTATTCCGGTACCGTTTACGAAAGGTTTAATAGCTAGAAACAACTTGATAAAGCTTGAGTTGGACGCAGGGACATCGCGCAGCTCCCGTGTGATACAAAATAGATGTAGGATTACCGTAAAGACGCATTAAACAAGCTTTAGAGCACACACAAGGATGACGTATGGCTTCATTTCCCCAAGAATGTCGTGAGTTGTTGGTGAGAGCTGAAAGTCTGCCGTAAGAAGACTGTAGGAAAACAGTTTCCACTCCACGAGCCACGTACGAACTCAGATTTCGTACGACCTGTAAGATTCGTACGACCATTTTTTTTCGTACGGGTCATTGTGACCGTATAGCTTAAAATGAAATTATGATTTTGCAGCTCGAGTGAATATTGTTCCTGCACCGGCCCTTGTCACTGGAACAGCAGTGGGACAGGGGACAACGAGTGAAGAGCAAAGAACAGACTAGAGATGAACTGTAATTCAATATTCTTTACAGGGAAGGCAGAAGTGAGAGGACAGACTTTCCCCAGTGTATTTGCTCCTAGGACAATTTCTCTTCGGCGTTTGAAGAGAAACTGTCAAAACTGAACTTTTGCTCAAACATGTGTCCTTCAGGCTCCAGAATCTCCGGTGTTTCTATTTACTAAAGTTAAATTAGGAGGAAATAACTGAATGATTTTCCTTTGTGCAGGTTCAGTTCAAGCTTCATGGTTGATTTTCACAATTACAAACTGGGACACACCAGACGGGGCTTGGATTGTGGCTCATACATCTGTTTCATGAGTAACTGTTAGTTACTATAAAATCTGAGAGACTTCTGTGAGTGTTTTTCTCACATTTGACTGAAGAAACAACAATGTATTTCTTTTTTTTTTTTTACGATTTGAATTTTATTGAGTTTTATACAATAAAGTACAGAAACAGTTATTGCAATTGTGGTATTTTACAAACCAAAAAGAAAACAAAGAGAAAAAAAAAAATAGTAATAATAAGTAAATAATAATAATAAAAAATTTAAATAAAAGACAAAAATAAATAGTAATACAGTAATGATGTCACCCAGTTAGAGGATTGATGGTTAAAGTCCCACCACCATATATACCAAAACAAAATACATTATATAATCATCTAAGCCTATAAATACATGAACACCTATACAAATGTTCATGCATTCAAGGTTTGTCTCTCTTCAATACTAGCCAGATATAAGTCCCACTTCGCATGAAAGCTATCCATCTTGTCAATAAGTTTAAAGGAGAGACGTTCAAAAGCAGCTAATCTTCCAAGTTCTTTGTACCATTGAGTTATGGAGGGAGGGGAGGGAGATTTCCAATGGAAGGCAATCAATCTACGCCCCACCATTATTGCAGTTTGGACCCAATCTGCGATATTAAATGGAACTTTTTCAAAAAATGTTGGGTCACCAATTGTAAAAAGTATTTTGCAGAACGGTATATTATAAGTTGTAACCTGTAAGATATACTGATGAACCCTAACCCAAAAATCTTGTATCTCAGGGCAACTCCAGATCATGTGTATAAGTGTACCCTCACCCACATTACACTTCCAGCAAGTGGGTGTCTGTACAAGCTTTGCTCTATATAATTTATAAGGTGTCCAATAGAGCCTGTTCAAAATCTTGAATTGAATAAGTCTAGTTTTCAACTCTCTGGACACCTTTGCAATGTTTATCAAAATCTTGGCCCATTCCACATCTGTAAACTGGGTGTCAAGATCTGTCTCCCAAGCCAGTTTGAGAGATGGGGGATCTGTTATTGAGCACTTTAATAGCATTGAATAATAAGTTGAGGCCTTACAGCCTTTTCCAAATGTTTTTAATGATTGAGTGAGCCATTCCACGCCAGGAGGAGGGATAGTGGCAGAACCAAAGATACGACACAATAAATGTCGAAGTTGTAAATATCTCCAAAATTGATTCTGTGGTAGCTGAAATTGATTTCGAAGGTCTGCAAATGACTTAAGAACACCTCCTTCATAAAGATCCCCAGCCTCAAAATGCCCCTCTCCACCCACAGCTTCCAAATAAACGGAGCCTTTTCAATGCAAAGACTTGGATTTAGCCAAATAGAAGCCAAAGAATTAAGGTGTGAGTGAAAATCCAGTATAGTAGCAACCTTCCTCCATACAAATTGTAAAAAGGACACAACAGGATGAGTTTTAAATTTGGGAGGTAATTTTGTGGTAGCCAAGTGCAATGCAGGAAGAGGGTTGCACAAATAACTCTCTAGAGCAAACCATGGAGGTGCTTTCTCAGGGGAAGAGCCCAGTGAATCAGATGTCTAAGACTAAAAGCATAATGATACAAAATCAAGTTTGGCACTCCCAAGCCTCCCAAACGTGTTGTCTTTTGTAACCTCCTCAGCTTTAGTCGAGGGCGCTTCCCATTCCAGATGAATTTATTGCATAGTCTATCAAATTGATTAAAATAGCTGAAAGGAATCTTCACAGGGAGAGTCTGCAAAACATAATTAAATCTGGGGGCACAGATCATTTTAATAACATTAACTTTGCCCCAAAGAGACAAAAACAAAGGAGACCATCGATTTATATCTGTTTTAAATTTATCCAATAGGGGTTCAAAATTTACCTGAATTAGGTTTGATAATGATTGAGGGAACAAAATACCCAGATATTTTATGCCCTGCCGTGGCCATGTGAAGTTACCTGGTGTAAACAGTGTTTTGGGGCAATATGGTGTCAACGGGAGAGCTTCTGATTTTGCCCAATTTACCTTGTAGCCAGACAAACGAGAGAACTCTGTAATAATTTTGAGTAAAGCTGGAACAGATTTTTGTGGTTGTGTAATAAATACTAATGCATCATCAGCATATAGCATGATCTTATGCGTGCTACCCTGTATTTGAATACCGGGAAGTTATCGTCTTTACGAATAGCTGCTGCTAATGGCTCCAACGCCAGAGCAAAAAGTAAAGGGCTAAGCGGACAGCCCTGACGAGTGCCTCTGAACAGTCTAAAGGGTTTTGAAGTGGTTCTGTTTGACATGACTGAAGCTCTGGGTTCAAGATATAAAGTTTGACCCAGGAAAGAAATTTTGGCCCGAACCCTAAAGTCTCAAGGGTACAAAATAAATACTGCCACTCAACCCTGTCAAACGCCTTCTCAGCGTCCAGGGAAAGAGCTGCGGCTGGAGAGAGGTGTTGGAGGGAAACATCATTTTGGATGGCCCACATAATGTCGACCAGTCGTCTAATGTTATCAGCTGCACTACGAGTGCGAATGAAGCCTACCTGGTCGGGATGTATTAAGGTGGTCATAACTTTGTCCAATCTTAAAGCCAAAAGTTTAGAAAGAATTTTGCAGTCACAGTTTATTAAGCTGATTGGTCTATAATTTTTGCAATCCACCGAATCTTTGTTGCTTTTCAGAATAAGAGAAATCAGAGCTTCAGTCAGTGTGGGAGGAAGCTGACCGCGGTCTAACGAATCTGCATACAGTTCCAGGAGAAGTGGAGAGAGCTCTTCCACAAGGGCCCTATAAAATTCAATAGTGAACCCGTCAGGGCCTGGTGCCTTGCCAGTATGGAGACTGTTGATGACTTTTACAATCTCCTCCTTTGTAAATGGAGCTTCAAGTACATCGACTTGTTCCTTTGTAAGGGAGGGTAAAGAAAGCGATGATAAAAAGTCTTTTATTTTGCCGGTTTCAACGTGTGTCTCAGATGAATAAAGTGCGACATAGAAGTCTCTGAATGTTTGGTTAATATCTACAGGATCCGATACCAAATTACCATCTGGAGTCATAATAGCCGGAATTATGCTTTGTGCTTCTTTCATTTTGATATATCTAGCCAGCATTTTACCAGCCTTATCCCCCTCCTCAAACTGTTTATGTTTTAAACGAAATAAAGAAAATTCGACTTTTTGTGTCAGAATTAAGTTGAGTTCGTATTTAATTTTTACCAGAGATGACAAATTTGCTGGAGTCATGTCCTGCTTGAAAGCATTCTCTGCTATAGCCATTTTTTTCTCCAAGTCCAACTGTTTTGCTATGGTAGATTTTTTCTTGTAAGATGAATACTGAATGATATGACCTCTAATAAATGCTTTTAAGGCCTCCCAAGCCACGCCAACAGAAGGAGCTGAATGCCAGTTGGTCTCTATATAAAAAGTAACCTCTGCTTTCAATGATGACAGGAAACCAGGATCAAGAAGGAGGCTAGAATTAAGTCTCCATCTAGGAACTTTGTACATGTTACAAGGGGGATCCATATGTAAAAAGACAGGTGCGTGGTCAGAGAGAAATATATTTCCAATTGAGCAAGAGTTAACTGAACAGACTGAGGATTTAGAAACAAAGAAATAGTCAATCCTAGATAGTACACTATGAGGAGAGGAATAAAAGGTGTAATCTCTAGATGATGGATTAAATAGACGCCAGATATCTACTAGGCCAAGTGCACTACACATATTATTTATTGTAGAACTAGATTTGGACAAGTGTCGGGAGGGGGTGCTGCGATCCAAAAAATTATCCATAACCTGGTTACAATCACCCCCCATTAGAATTGGGTAATCTCCCATAATAGCAACTTTATGCTCGAGTTGCGCAAAAAAATTAGGGTCGTCTAAATTCGGACCATATAGATTTGCTAGTATCACTCGTTGACCTTGTATCTCTACCAGAAGTATCAAAAGACGTCCCTCTTCATCACCACCCTCCTTAATGCACTTAAATTGTAAATGCTTATGAATTAGGATCACTACCCCTCTACTCTGGCTACTTCCACAAGACGCAAATACATGACCCACCCAATCTCTCTGGAGTTTCTTAGATTCAGAATTGACAAGGTGAGTCTCCTGCAGGAAAGCGATATCCACTTTTTTAGATTTAATAAATTCCAGAATTTTTTTTCTTTTAATTGGGTGGTTAAGACCTTTTACATTCCACGTGATTAAATTTAGTGAGGTTTGAGAACTAGCCAACATCAAACTAGTATTCTTTGCAGGTAAACACAGGATCATGTAAATAAAAATAATGTTCCTTTTCACTGGGTGAGTAGTTTTAGGCATATTTAAAAAAATAAGTACCAAAAAAAACAACTACAAATACATTCTCTGTGACTTAGAACAATAGTCAACGTAATGTGCAATAGAACAGCACCAAACAAAATAAACATTTTTAAGACCATGACTGCAGACAGCGCAGCAGACCCAGGGGGAGCAGCACAGACTATATTAGTGTCTAATAACGACAGGAGCTGTAACAACTATCCTCTAAATAAAAAAGCAATGCAATGTTTTTTGTTACTACACAACGCACTGATTGTTAACTTAAACAAAAGTGAGAGCATCCAAATTAAAAGTATTTAGGATAGCCTAATAGAAAAACAAAGAGCTAAAGCAAGCATATGCAGTGTATAGGCAACAATTCCAATTAGTGCTTGTAATTACCTTATAACAGCATGTCCACATGTGATCACAAAGTTCCACTAAGGTAGAGACTGGATAAAAGAAAGCGCCCTCTTGGGATCAGCAAACTCCCTTTTACCTTCTGCCAACTTGAGCACAAGCACCGCTGGGTACTTTAGAGAGAAGGCGATTTTCCTCTCATGTAAAAGTTGTTTGCAGCGTCGAAATGCTTCTCGCTTTTCCGTGACCAGTTTAGAGTAGTCCGGAAAAATCATGACGTGGTGTCCTTTCCAATGTATCTTCCCCGCGCTCCGTGCCGCGTTTACAATCTTCTCCCGGTCCTGGAATCGTAAAAACCGGACAAGCATGGCTCTGGGCGGCTGGCCATCCGGTTTGCGTTTGCCCAGGGTACGATGGGCGCGTTCAAGCTCCAGGTCCCCACGTAAATCGATCTTGAGCAGCTCCGGGATAACTGCACACATAAAGGCCAGTGTCAGTACCTTCACATCCTTCTGGGAAACCCACAAAGCGTAGATTATTCCGGCGGCTCCTATTCTCCAGGTCATCCAGTTTCGAGAGCAGGTTTTCCACTTCAGAGCGAGACGCTGGGGGATTCACCTCCAGCGCCGTGTTGGCATCTTCGAGAAAGGCAATGCGGGACTCCACGTTGACCAAGCGAGTGGAAAGGTCCGCTAGTTTAGCCTCAACAGCACGAGTGGATGCCTGAATGGAGTTGAGCTTGTCATCTTGCTTTCTGAAGTTTCCTTGAGTAGTGCATATATTTTAGAAATATCCAGTGCCATCTGGTCAGTTGTGGCATTTTCTTGAGTACCTGACGAAGACGGAGGGGTGTTGGAGTCATCTGTCTTCTGTGCTACTTTAGGAGCAGGATCGCTAGCTTTAGCCGAGTTGTCCCTGCTAGCACCTCGAAGAACGATTTTCTGTTGTTGTGCGGGCATTTTGAAACCTCACTTCCAGAGTGCACCACTTTCGAAATCGATAACAAAATGTTAAGGGAAAAATTTACTCCAGAACGCTCCCAAAAATTAGCAATTAGTTGTCTGCGCTGCGGAGCCCCCAAACTAAGCCGCCATCTTCACCGCTTGCGTCACGTGTCCTCACAAAAATGTATTTCTGTATTTACTAATGCGGACATCAAAGTGGTTTAAAAATGGGCCGTGTCTTGTGTAAAACTGGGACAAAACACTTTTGGACACATTTGCTGGGACATGGGACACGGGGCTCAAAATAAGGACTGTCCCAGGTAAATAAGGACGTCTGGTTTTATCACAGACTGAACACAAATTAATTTATCCAGATTGAGACACTTGTCCTCAAAATATAATAAAATAAAACATTTACTGTTTGTGTAGAATCTGCTCCAGAAGGTTCCAGACTGATCCTGTAGTTACAGTTGAAGTCCACAGAGCGGCGCTGTTTCCTCACTTACAAAAGAGATTTTAAACAGAAAGTTTAGTGTCGAAGCAGAAACTGATCAAAGAGTTTAGAGCTATCAGGTTTATCAATAATCTGGATTATTCACATCACAAAGAAAAAGAGAAGAATAATGACAAGTTTAGAAACAAAATAAATGTTTTTATTTCATTCTTTTGGCGCTAACCTGGTTTATAAAACAAAAGTGTCAGATAAATACTGTATTTAAAGATGTAATATTGATGGTTATTTAAAGGCAGCGAGACGGTTTAATCCCTCATTTATCCAGGAGTTTTGACTCTCATCCAAAGTCATTTTCAGTCTGATGGAAGTGACCTGAGACTGGCTGTAGTTATACTAATGTGTCCATGACAGGTTGAACTCATTTCACAAAAATGTCGTTAAGATCGTTATATTTAAGATTGTACTAAACATTTTTTTAAATTTCATTCAAGTTTGGCCATTTTTTAGCATTGAACATGTACTTCCTGTTCATCAATGATGACATCACGCTGGGTAGTTGCCTGGCAACCGTGTATTAGGCTAAAACTCTTCTAATGTAACAGGCTTTTTTAACTTGAGCCATAAAAATACACTAGAACAAACTTTTCAGCCCGGGACACCCAAATAATCATGCAACAAACTCGTGACCCCCACAGCAAAAAATATATACTTTTGTTATAATTTTAAGTTACAAAACCATTTGAAATAGGTTTAATTGTGTTTATTTTGATACTGTAGTGCTTTATGTAACCCCAGTTCCCCCAAAAACTGATTAAATGCCAAGTCATAATTGTAAAAATACATTTTGAAATCATCTTGTGACCCCCCGAGGGGGTCCCGACCCCCACTTTGGGAACCACTGCGCTAGCACTCACTTGTTTTGTTAAATATGTGTTTACAGAGAAATAAAAATCAGTTTCTTATGAGAAAATATAAAATGTCTTTGTCTCCAGTGTGATGTCATCAGGTGAACTCTGCTCTACTTCCTGTGTTTTCAACAGATTTTCACATTTTTCTTCACAAACTTGTTCTTGATCAATGTAAAACTATCATTTATAATTACAACAGGTGATAATCTACCAAACTAAATGAAAATTAGAAAAATGTAAAAACTGTCATGCGCACTTTAAGCCCTCCCCCTGAGGAGGGACGAAACCCTAACAAACTTACTGGTTTGGTGGGCCCTGATTTACATGGTTCATATCGATTAATTTTGGTTGCAACTGTGTCTTATAAACTTCTGGACAGGACAACCCAAGCACAGCCAATCAGAGCGCTGCATTCGACTCCTGATCAGAACTAAAATTATCAATCCAAATATGGGAACAATGGAGGTGAAATAACTGCTCAGTCCGTGTCTGAAGGAGGCAGTTTTAGAGAAAGATGTTTAATTTGAGTCTAAATAAATCTGTCTGTTCCTCTTCTGGCCTAAAGTAGAAAAACTAATTTGACTCAAAGTAACAAACGACATCTTCAAACAATCCAACACAGTTTCAAATCGATCTGTGAATAAATACATTTTTCAACATTTCTGAGAAAAAAAGTACCTTGTCCTAATATTCATGAGGCCTGTTTGTTTGCAGGTCAAGGTTTTATTGTAGTTTATTTAATGTGGATAAAATAAATAAAACAGAATAAAACAGTATTTTGACAGTGAATGGTGTCAGTGTTTGTTTGTCCCGTCGACTCACAGACTCTTTGTGTCTTAATGAGCTTCTTGTCGTGTTTTTACCATTTCAGTCACAACTGTTTCTGTGGCGTCTGAGACTTTTACAAGTCACTATGAAAAGTGACAGAACAGAGAGAGAGAAAGAGAGGAAAAAGAGAAAGAGAGAGGAGAGAAGAGAGGGAGGAGAGAGAGAGGAGAGAGAGAGAGGAGAGAGGGAGAGGAGAGAGAGAGAGAAAGAGAAGGGAGAGGAGAGAGAGGAGAGAAGAGAGGGAGAGAAGAGAAGAGAGGGAGAGAAGAGAAGAGAGGGAGAGGAGAGAGAGAAGAGAGAGAGAGGAGAGAGAGGGGAGAAGAGAGAGAGAGGGAGAAGAGAGAGAGAGGAGAGAGAGGGGAGAAGAGAGGGAGAAGAGAGAGGAGAGAGAAGGGAGAGGAGAGAGAGAGAGAAAGAGATGGAAGGGGAAAGAGGGAGGATAGAGAGGGAGAGAGAGGAGAGAGAGAGAGAAGAGAGAGAAAAGAGAGAGGAGAGAGAGAAGAGAGAGAGAGAGGAGAGAGAGATGGAAGGGGAGAGAGGGAGGAGAGAGAGGGAGGAGAGAGAAAAGAGAGAGGAGAGAGAGAAGAGAGAGAGGAGAGAGAAGAGGAGAAAGAGGAGAGAGAGAAGAGAGAGAGGAGAGAGAGAGATGGAAGGGAGAGAGGGAGGAGAGAGAGGAGAGAGAGAAAGAAAGAAAGAAAGAGAGTAGAGAGGGAGAAGAGAGAGAGAGAAGAGAGGGAGAGAGGAGGAAGAAATAGAAAGAGAATAAAGAGGGGAGATGAGTTTAGATGAACTTGTCACTTCCAGACTCTGGAGAACAACAGATGCAGTGGCACAAGTTTCACTTTTATGGATAAAACAAGAGAAAAGTCAAAGTCAGAATCAGGCCCAGTTTAAATGAATGAACTTGTGTTTCTTCAGAGTCACAGAGTCGGTTTGTCGTTTGTTTGGAGGAAAACAGATTCAGCCTCAAACACTTCATAAACCAGCACCAACCAGCAGACATGCACCCTAAAGTCTCTTCCACTCATTTATTCAACCCTTGTGACATTTCTGACACATTCTGAACAAACCCCTGTGCGTTTGCAGATTTATTGAACTTTGTGTCAAGACAGTTTGAATAACTTACAATAACTTTTTGAGTTAGTTTGTACAGTCAGTTTCAACCAGCCTTTTCTTAACCCTTTAGGCGCCAGAGTTTTTATTGGAAATATGTAACAGTACATTTATTTTTTATTTTATTTTATTTATTTATTTATTTATTTATTTTATTCTATTCTCAAACAAAACAAATTAATAACACAATTTCATTTTTTTTTTTCCCCCAACACCCCACCCCACCTCCCTCAGGGTCCTACTCGGTTATCACATGCTGTAGCAGTAGGGCTGGGCATAATGTGACAAAAATCGAATCGTGAGGTCATCTCCACAACAATCGCCTTCCCGATGAATAGTCTTCCCTCTTTAATTTGATGCATTTGTCTGTAAAAAAGTTTTTCCAACTCTTTTTGCCAACCTTTTTTAGTCTCAGATTTGCCAAATCCAGGTTTTTATAGCGACCAAAGGCCTCTCTTTTAATGTCCTTCTGGACTGCACTTTTAGGTCACAAAAGGAATAAATTAGAAATTAGATGTATTAAAATATATCAATTTATGTGACTTTCCTTTGCAGGCTTTCATGTCCAAAAGCCGTTATCAATAAAAGAGAAGCACTAGATATGGCAAAACCCAAAACTTATGCACAATAATAGAAATAATCAATTTCATGCCACCTTGACCAGTCCTACAGCGGTTCTACATCAATGAAACAACAGACAAAAGTAAATAGATAAAACAATTAGAATTTTGTCTGCTTTTACAAATGAGTGATTCTTTACCACTTGCATATTGGTTAGCGTACCAGTACCAGTACATTTAGACACTTCAAACTGATATCTCTCCGTTTTAAAGAGCTAATGTGCAGTCTACGAAAAACTGAAACTTATCAGAAACAGAGAGTCTGGAGACAGAGAAAAACATTTCTAGATTTGCTAAAAATGTCTTGAAATCTGGAGTTTTAATCTTTCATTTTGGTGTTTTTTTCTGCTTAAGATGGTTTTACGATTCACCTAAATTATTTGACTTGTTTTGAGAGATTTGTTCTGATTTGAAGCCAGTGTTGCAAAAACATTTTTTACTCACAACTTCAGCACATTTGATCCAAGCTAAAATCTCTTGTAAATAGTTTTATTCTAATCTGACTAAATGACTAAAACTAAGATTTATCTGAGATTAGATAATGACTTTTTGCAGTGTGAATGACTTGACTGAACGTGTGTGTTGGAGGGTGGACGGCGGCGGCGGCGAGGGGCGGGGCGGTTGTTTTGTGCGCGTTACCATGGAAACGGCGGCGTCTCCGGCTGCAGACGCGTTTCCTCTGCTTCACTGTAAAACTCCTGTGAGAGTGAGAGAGCTGCTGCTGCTGCTGCTGCTGACAAAGAGCCGCTTCTGTGGGGCTGTGGTATTTGAACAGATGTGGGCCGACCCCCCCCCACACCCACACACTCACACACACACCCCCACCCTAACCCGACCCCCCCGTCTGACCCGCGGCTGCACTTCCTGAGGCGAAACCAACACCCAGCCAGAACAATCCTGGACTGTAGCCTCCGAACACCAACTCTGCTCTGTGGGTTTGGTTGCATTTTAAGCTCAACGTTTCATAATTGTATTTTTCTTTGATCAGACAGTTGTAATAAGAGATAAGCTTGTACCTGAGATGGATTTCTGTCAGGAACCTTCAAGACTCCAGTCTATTCAAAACAGTGCTGCCAGAATCCTGATGAGGCTGCACAAAAGCCAACATATCTCCCTCATTCTCCATGATCTCCACCGGCTCCTGTTAGGTTCAGGGTAGAATACAAAACCTATCAGAGCGTCTATGGCAGATGTTGACCTCCAAACCCCAAGACATCTTCACTCAACCGACAGCATCTGCTCCAGTATGGCGTCAGACAGCTCTCTTTAACTTGAGCGTGCATAGAGAACATCATCGCGCGCAGTGAACAAGATTTGAGAGCGTATAAATTGAAAATGAGCGCAAACTTCCTGACAGCGCGCGTAGGCTCTGTCTGCGCGCGCTGTTTTCCTTTCATCGCGCGCTCAGAATGATAACACCGCGAGCTGTTTGTATCTCAGCGCGATGTTGATTCTTTTGCTTTGCTTCTATCTGAGCGCGCGGTTATTTTTCCTTCATGATGTGACGTCATCAAAATAGGCGCTGCAGTCGCTCACAGATTCACAGATTGCGGAAGTGTGGAGATCTGACGGCGAAAACCAACAGATTTCATGAAATAAAGCCATTTTTTTGTAATTTTACAAAGAATTGAATATTCGTAGCCACTAATCACTTGTACACGTAGTTTTTATTATTTAATAATTGCATTTTTTTATTTCTTAAGTTGGTAATTGTATAAATAAAGATGTTATGTGAACATAAACACCGTTTGATCTTTTTTATAGTAATACATTTACATATTTATTTACATATCTATATCTATCACATACATATACTATTAAAGAGTCAAATAATCTGATGAAAGGAAAACAGCGCGCGCAGAGTTTGCGCTCATTTTCAATTTATACGCTCTCAAATCTTGTTCACTGCGCGCGATGATGTTCTCTATGCACGCTCAAGTTAAAGAAGCTGTCTGACGCCATACTCCAGGTCCAAAGACAAAGCTCGGCTCCATGGAGGAACACTCTACCTGACCACCTGAGGGCGCCACAGTCACTGGAATCTTTGAAAACTCTGTTGAGAACGTTTTTATTTCAAAAAGCATCTTATAAGTGTGCCATTGCTACTGTGTGCTATAACATTACCAACTGTCTAGTTCAGGGGTGGGCAACCTTTTTCATCCTGAGATCTACTTTTTAAGTCGGCAAGGCTCGGAGATCTACCTGTAGATTTGCATGATCGCGATCGCTGATATGCATGATATTTTTTTAATAATGGTCTGCCCTATTATTTTAACTAAAAAAAGTATGTATTTACAAATTAATTAAAATGGTTTCATTATTAAATTGATATATAGTAGCAAAATGGTGAGGGAACATGATGTTTCACTAAGACTATTTTACAATTACTACATGAGTCATTTTGCACAAAAGTATAGTTTTTTTTTAGTTATTTTGTTTTTTAATTAAAGCTTTTTTAGTTCTACAGCTACTTTCTATTGTAGTCTAATAGCCTGTATTTTGAAGTTAGACAGTAGCTCCATGGTAACGTGCAGAGGGGAGGGGCTTGTCCAAATTCACCTCAGTTCTGTTTATCTCAGAAGTTTGGATTAACATTACAAGGACACTTTGTGAAGGCTGAACAGAGTAACAGGTTGGACTACAACACTCCTCACCTGGGGCCTGAGCTCTCTCATCCTTTTACTCCCCCTCTCCTTTTCTTGTTCTCCCTCGAGTATAGGCCTATATCATGTGTTTGTGAGCGGCAGCGGGTCAGACGCTCGTCACGGAGGAGCTCCTCCTGCTCTCTCTCTTTCTTCTGTGTTCCCCCTTTCCCTTGCCGTTCTCCTCGTGTACTCCCTCGCGCGTACACGAGCGCTATCGTATTGTGGGAGCGGCAAGGTTGAAGCGTGCTCCGCGGTAGCCGTGTTGCTGTCTCCGGTGCCGTGTGCGCTGTTTTGAAGACAGATTGGCCGCAAAAACACAACCTCTGTTTATTATGACTGTGGCTGGCGGTAGAACTCGCTGTATTGCGCTGTCTACTGTGTGTGTGCTGCAGTTGTTCTTTGTTGGTAATGTTTTTATATAGCGCTTTTTACTTTCAGGCACTCAGGCTTTACAATAGGATCCATCACAGTGTAGGCAGCACTACAGTGTGGTTAGTGTCTTGCCAAGGAAAACGACAATTACTGTGTACTGTGGCACTGGTGTTCTACGTATCCATATAGGCCTTTTTGTGTTTGAGTCGCGGTAGGCTTGACGAGGTTGGCACCTTGGTAATAAAGTTGTGACGGGCAGGTTAGGGACCTGAGTGCGATTTATACGTCGACTGGTTGCCCAACCCTGGTCTAGTTGGTATTGTGTCTTTATGAAAGTTGATAGCCATGCTTTTTCTTTACCTAGTTTGTCTTTACCATTGTTGGTATCTAGGTTTGTCATCATGCTAATTCTAAGATTGATTGATGATAACACTTTCTCTTTTGTAAACAAGTCATAATGTATTTCCTACTATCAATTGAGAATTTTTGTTTCAACTAGAAGTCAATTGAAATATGGTATTCTTCTATTCTATGGTATTTTAGAAGAGAAAATCAGAATGCCCGCTCCTTTTTGTGCATAATGCCTATGCAAACATGATGCAAATAAAATAAAAATGAAAATAATAAAAAAATTGAGTGTACTTTGAGATTTGTCTTTCAAAATCTCTTACAGGCTGTTCTGAGGCAGATCTGTCAGACTGACCAGGCCTGGTGAAGGTCTCTGGAGAAGTGTCCCAGGTGTGAGCGAAGGTGAAAGCTCCTTCGTCTCTGTTAATGGTTCGTGTGCTCTGCTTCCTGATCTCAGCAGCCTCTCGTGTCCGTGAGCACAGAAAGCGTACATTTACCACGACGTGTTTTTGTTTATGAATATTAATGAAATCCTGATTCTAAGCCCCAGACCTAAACTTACCTGTTACACCTAAAGATCGTGCCTGTTTTTGCTAAGAATCTTGGAAATGACCTTACGTCTGTGGGACTAAAGATCTTTCTTCTCTCTCTGTGTCAGGTCTGAGTTGAGCTGGAGGGCGTCTCTGTGCTGTGTTCTGGAGGTTTTCGGAGGTGGACAGAGGTCACAGTCACAGAGTTAATCAGAAAAGTATATTTAGTCAGTTTTATTGGAGCTGCAGATGAAAAGAGCCTCAGAGTGACTTCAGCTTTCACTCACAAACACAAACACTCAGAAGTCTCAGAATCAGGGGTTAGTTCATGAGTTTTTAAAGTTATGATTAGGACACTGGACATTGACTTATTTCCGTGTTTGGTCCTGAAAAGTGGAGGCTCGTCTGTGTTTGACTTTCCAAGAGTTTCCTCCGTTTAGTAACGACGTCGAGTTTGCCAAATCAGAACAAAGGTTATGTTTTTCTCTGAGTGTGAGAAAAGAGAGAGAGAAGAGAGAGAAGGAGAAGAGGGGGGGGCAGGAAGGAGAGGAGAGGAGAGGGAAGAGAGGAGGAAGGAAGGGAAGGAGAGGGAAGGGTGAGAGAGAAGGAAGGAGAAGGAAGAGAGAGGGAGGAAGAGAAGGAAGAGAAGGAGGAAGGAGAGAGAGAGGGAGGAGGAAGAGAATGGAGAGAGGAGAGGGGAAGGAGAAGAGGGGGCGGAAGGGAAGGAGAAGGAGAGAGGGAGGGAAGAGAGGGGGAGAGAGGGGAGAGAGATAATGGAGAACAGTGAGAGAGGGGAAGGGAAGAGAGAGTGTGAGAGAAGAGAAGGAAGAGAAGAGAGAGAAGGGGGAGCAGGGGAAGAGAGAAGGAGAGAGGGAGAGAGAACTGAGAGAAAGAAGGGAGAGTGGAGGGAGAGAAGAAGAAGGAGAGAGAGAGAAAGAGAGGGGAATGTAAGAGGGAGAAAGAGAAGGAGGAGGAGAGAAGAGGGGAGGAGGAAAGGATGTGAGAGAGAGAGAGAGAGGGAGGGAGAGGGGGCAGGAAGGAAGGGAGAGGAGAGAAGGAAAGAGAGAGAAGGGAGAGAGAGGGGGGGAAGAGAGAGTAATGGAAGGAACGAGGGAGAGTGTGAGAGAGAGAGAAAGGAAGAAGAGGGAAGGAGAGAGAAGGGGGGACAGGCAGGGAAGAAGAGAGGAGAGGGGAAGAAGAGAACTGAAGAGAAAAGAGAGAGGAGGGGAAGAGAGAGGGGGGAGAGAGAGAGGAAGAAGAGAAGGAACAGTGAGAGAGGGGGAGGGAAGAGGGAGAGTGAGGGAGAGAGAAGGAAGGAAGGAGAGAGAAGAGAAAGAAGAGAAGAGAATGATAAGAGAGGGGAGAGAAGAGAAAGGAGGAAGGGAGAGAAGAGAGGGAGGAGGAAAAGAGAATGTGAGAGAGAGGAGAGAGGGAAGGAGAAGAAGGTGGGGCAGGAAGGGAAGGAGAGAGAGAGTTAGGAGAGGGAAAAGAGAAGGAAGACAGGAGGGGGAGGAAGGAAGCAGAGAGAGAGAGAAAAAAAGGAGAAAAGAGAAGAGTGAGAGGGAGAGAAGGGAAGGAGAGAGAGGAGAGGGAAGAGTGGAAGAGAGTGGAAGAGGCAGGAAGGGAGGGAGAAGCAGAATAAAGAAAGGGAAGAGAAAATGAGGGAGAAGAGAGGAGAGAGACAGAGAGAAAGAGAGAGAGAAAAAAGAGAGGGGAGGAGGGAGAGTGTGAGGGAGAGAAGGAAGGAAGGAAGGAGAAGAGAAAAAGGAGAGGGAAAAGAGAGGGAGGGAAGAAAATAAAAGAGAGGGAGAGAAAGTAGGGGGGTGAGGGAGGGGGAAAAGAGGGAGGAAGAGAGAGGGATGAAGAGAAAGTATAAGAGAAAGAGAGAATGTTAGAGGGAGAGAGAGGGAGGAGAGAGTTAAATCCGTGAGAGGAAGTGAAGTGTGGGGGAGTGACTCTTTAGGAACATGTTTTCACTTTTACAGACGTTCTGCTGCTGAAGAAACTTTAGAGAGAGAAACGTGTCCTAATGACCCCCCACGTGACCCCGGGGAGTCGAACCCAGCAACCCTCCGGCTGTGAGGCGAAGGTGTTAACCACTCTGCCACCGTCTGAGTGACTCCAGTCTGATCCTGATCCTGTGAGAGTCCAGAGAAAGTCAGACATGTTACACCACACTGTAAAATATATAATGTAAGTACAGTTTATGCCTCAAAACCTTTAGCTCGATTAGATTCATCTGAGTCTGACATTCTCTCTCTCTCTTTTTGAATCTCACTCTCTCCACTTCTTGCTCTCCTCTATGTGTCTGTTCTCTCTCTCTACTCTCTTTGTTTCTTCTCTCAGTTTCTCCTCTCTCTCTGACTCTTTCGTGCTTCTCCCTCTCCTCTCTCTCCTTTCTATTTCTCTCTCTCTCTCTTCTCTCTCTCTTCTCTCCCTCTCCTCTCTCTCCTTTCTATTTCTCTCTCCTTCTCTCTCTTTTCCTCTTCTCTCTCTCTCCATCTCTCTCTTCTTTCTTTCTCTCCTCTCTCTTCCTCTCTCTTTTCCCCTCTCTTTCTCTCTCTCTCTTCTTTCTTCTTCTTCTTTCTCTTTCTTCTCTCTCTCTTCTCCTTTCTCTCTCTTCTCTCCTCTCTTCTCTCTCTCTCTTCCTTTCTCTCTCTTCTCTCTCTCTCTTTCTCTCTCTCTCTTCTCTCTCTCTTCTCTCTTCTCTCTCTTCTCTCTTCTCTCTCTCTCTCTCCTCTCTCTCTCCTCCTCTCTCTCTCTCTCTCTCTCTCTCTCTCTCTCTCCTCTCTCTCTCTCCTCTCTCTTCTCTCTCTTCTCTCTCCATCTCTTCTCTCTCTCTCTCTCCTCTCTCTCTCTCTCTTCTCTCTCTCTCTCCCTCTCTCTCTCTCTCTCACATAAAACACACATTTCTAGTTTAACTTTTTGCCTTTAGGATTTTATTTTTACAGTGAACCACACAGCAGGGTTTACACTCAACTGCAGACAAGTGTGTGTGTTAAACCTGTGTGTGTTAGACCTGTGGTGTGTGAGATGTGTGTGTTTCAGATGTGTTGTGAGATTGTGTGACATCAGCGTTTCCACAGGAGCGCTGTTTTCCAAACCTCTGTGTTTCCACTTTTCTCCCTGATAAAGACTGGTCTGTTCCAGCTCAGTTTGACTCAGTTTGACTCAGTTTGGCTCGGCTCAGCTCAGTGTGAGACTGAAGCTGAAGACCAGGGAAGGAGAGAGAGAGAAGGAGAGAAGAGAGAGAGAGAAACAGACACATACATTTACACAAAACATTTTTATTGGAGAAAACTTTACATTCTAACCCAGAACCTGACAGCACAAACAGGATTATTACACTGTCTTTACATCATCCACATGGAAACATTCTGCTGTGTGAAGACGACTTTAAATCACTCTGGGTTTGGTTCATTTGTGTCACAGATAAGAACAACATATGCACAGAGTTTATTAGTAAAAATGTGATTCTAATCTCACAGCTGCAGACGGAGGGAGTCACACTTTATACCTAACACATTAAAGTCAATAAGACACACGTAAAGGTCAAAGATGAATGAGTTTAGTCTGCAGATATAATAAGAGCAATATATATTTTCAGAGATTTCATGGGAAAGTGGAATGTTTTCATAGGAACTGTCTGGACTCATGACATTCACAGGGATGTTGTGTTAAATGATGCTTAAAGTGTTAATGTTCATCGTATTTCAGGTGCTTTGACTCTGGGCCTGACATTGTCCTGTTGCCTGGGGAAAGTACATTTTTTGTTCGGGAAAGTGCTTTGCTCTTCTTAGTTGGACAACGGGTAAGTAAACAAAATTTGCGAAAAAACAAAAATCTACTGGACTTGTCTGCAGTGAAGTCCGTGTGTGTTTCTCAAATGCAGGTTCCTTCCTCTAAAGGGTGATTGACAGCTGAAGTGAACACCCAGTTTGTCACTGTTTGGATCTAATCGGGGTGCACGGTAGCAGAGTGGTTAGAGCTCTGGCTCCCAATAAGGAGGTCGTGGGTTTCGACTCCCGGGTCGGACCATATCAACATCTCACGATCTCTCTGGGTGGAGTTTGCATGTTCTCCCCATGTCACCGTGGGTTTTCTCCGGTTTCCTCCAAAAAAATGTATGTTTAGGTTAATTGGGCATCACTGTAAATGTCCCTTAGTGACAGTGGATTTACACTAAGTGCAACTTGGATGCGAGTCGTAACAGAAAGTGCTTAAACCAATGCGTTGATTACACCGTGCTCCGACATGTCCGACTGCGAGTGCGCGACTCTGCGGAAAGAATCCGCATGAAGTCTATTTTTGTCGGAGAACGCAGCGGTCTGGTGCGGCTTTCAATTCATTATACGAGTGTTCTCGCGGGAATCTACGTGACTCCACGTGGCTTTGGATGAAACCGGACCGCAGTTGACAGCATCTGGTGTAACAGGCACTTAGCAAGAAACCCGCACGTGTCCCGACCCACACTCGCCTTGCAGTCTGTGTAAATCCAGCGTAAGTGAATGAGAGAGTGAATGTTTGTCTGTCTAACCCTGCGACGAGTTGGCCACTGTCCAGGCTGTTCCCCGCCTAAGGCCCAAAGTCACTGGGATAGGCTCCAGTCACCCGCGACCCCTAACGGGATTAAGCGGTAGAAAATGAATGAATGAATGGATCTAAACTAGGGCTGGGCGATTTCGATTTTATCACGATTGTCTTGGAGCCAGATCACAATTTTGATTTCTCACGATTCATGTCTATTCATTTTCTACCGCTTTGTTTTGAAGAAGAGTAGTTTAAAGCATTTGTTACGGCCTCAGTCGTGGGAGGGACTTGCTGTTATCTGCTCTGCCGCTCTCCTCTCTGCCCAGGTGCCTGATCCGCCTGTCTGTGGCTCCGCCCTCTTGACCAGGATCCACCTGCGCCAGTGCCTTCCTCTGCTCCTCGCCTTCACTTCTCCCCGCTCGCCCCAGCGGCCAGACCTCGGGCCACGCCGGCCGCCACTCCATTTGCTTTTTGTTTTATTTTACGCATCCAACACGCACACACACCAAACGTTTTCATACTGACTTTCATTCACACCAACACGCACACACACACCACACACACTTCCACATATACTGACAACATTACAGACTAGATTATTGTTTCAATAAATGCCCCCTCGGTCTTTAAAAACGTATCAGTCTCCTGTCTCCCCCCCTTCGTAATGTTGCGCCCCAGAGCCAGGCGTAACAAATATTTAATCTTCTCTCGTGGCGGCACGTGGCTGAGCGGTTAGCGCTCTTGCCTCACAGCAAGAAGGTCGCGGGTTCGATTCCCGCACGGGCCCGGGCCTTTCTGTGTGGAGTTTGCATGTTTCTCCCCGTGTCTGGGTGGGTTTCCTCCGGGCACTCCGGTTTCCCCACCAACCAATAACATACATGTTAGGGTAAAATCCTCCAGCTACGGTAGTCCTGACCAAGCCTAGCAACAACACCTGGAGATTTGCCTGACCAGCCAGTCCCTACACGCTTTGACAGACACTGTACAAAGACGTAAGGGTCTGGGATCAGAGCGCCGGGGATCAATTTCGAGGACGGGCTTTCCGAGCGCGGAATCAACCAATCACAGAAAACCCGGAAATTCCCCCGATGCAGCGACGCGCTAAACCGGTTGGTATAGTAAATATGTAGCGCAAGGATTTTTTCAATGGAGCATTGATCTATATGAAGGCCCTGAACACGGTTTGCTGCTACGGTTTGATTGATACGTCCCTAATTGTTTAAAACCGAAGCTATAGCCGAAAACAATGATCTATCAGCTACGTCCGCCGTCTTGGTTATTTTGAAACGGTTAGAAAAAAGTTTTGAAATTGCGGAGGGGAGGGGGAGGAGGGGGCGTTTGTGATTGGATCGTCCTAACTTTGGACGACGAAATCGTTGGCTATCTCTTCAGTTTCAGACCCTTCTGCATTCAAACAGAATGTAGGAGGGGCTGACTGGTCAGGCAACCTGGAGATGTGTCCCCGAGCGCTGCACTGTGGCGATCACTGCTCCTGAGGAGAAGCTCAGAGGCTTTGAAGGATCCAGGGTCAAATGCAGAGGACAAATTTCCCTACGGGGACAATAAAGTATATCTTAACCTTAACCTTAACATTGATAATTCACAGAAACGCCCAACTTTATTAGACAAACTCAAACCAGACGCAGATGTGAGAAAGTCACAACCTTCACACGTTCTCTTCAACTTTTTGTCTCCTCCTCTCTCCCCTCTCCTTTTCTTCTCCTCTCCTATGTCTCTTCCTCTGTGTCTCCTCCCTCCTTGTCTTCCTCTCTCCATATCTCTCCTCTTCTCTTCCTTGTCCCCTCGGTGTTTCCTCTTCTCTGCGTCTCCTCTCTCCTTGTCTCTTTTCCTCTCTCCTCTCCTCGTGTGTCTCAGCAGTCTTCTCATGTTCGTCTCTCCTTGTTTCCTCTCTCCTCTTCTCCCTCTTCATCTCCTCTGTGTCTCCTTCTCCCCTCACTTTGTTACCTCCTCTTCTCGTTCCTCCTGACTCATGTCCTCCCTCCTCGTCTCCTCTCCTTCACTGCACAAAAGAAAATGTTGCTTATTTTGAGGTAAAACTGTCTTCTGCCAGTGAGGTAAGAACATTTGACTAACCGAGTTGTTTTGAGCAGAAAATGCTACTTTTTAATCAAATCTTTTCTTGATATAATCTGAGTCAGACTTGGGCTTATTCAGAGAAACAATCTTAAAAAATGGGTAGAACAGAAGAAGGCTGGGAGTGCTCATGGATGTGATGATGTAGACGCACACATCAGGAGCTCATCAGAAACAAAGCCAGCATCAGAATCTCTAGTAAAGAGAAAAAATGACTAAAACTTGTCTTTTAAGATGAATATGCTTAATTCAAGTCATTTTATCTAAGTTAGATTTTTCTTTTTTTGCAGTGTTGTCTCTTTTCCTCTCCTCCCTCTTGTGTCTTCCTCTCTTTGGGCTTCTCATGTTCATCTCTCCTCTTTGTCTCCTCTGTTCTGTGTCTCCTCTTTTGTCTCCCATCTCCTTCT
Source organism: Mugilogobius chulae (assembly GCA_038363315.1). Classification (NCBI taxonomy): domain Eukaryota; kingdom Metazoa; phylum Chordata; class Actinopteri; order Gobiiformes; family Gobiidae; genus Mugilogobius; species Mugilogobius chulae. Next base: position 1,967,091 of record CM076409.1, on the reverse strand, counting down.
CTTCTCTGTGTCTCTCCTTCTCTTCGTCCCTCTAGACGTCTCATATTCGTCTCTGCTCCTCTCCTCTCTCCTTCTTCTCTCTCTTCTTCTCTCCTCTGTGTCTCCCTCTTGTCTCTTCCTCCCTCTGGACGTCTCATGTTCGTGTCTGCTCCTCTCGTCTGTCTCTGTGTCTCTTCTCCTGTCCTTGTCTCCTTTCTCTCTCTGTGTCTTTCCTGTGTCTCCTCTCTTTTCTCTTCTCCTCTCTCTGTGTCTCTTCCTCCTTCTGGACATCTCATGTTCGTGTCTTTACCCTCCTCTCTTCTCTTCCTTGTCTCCTCTCTCCTTCTCTCTCCTGTGTCTCTCTCTCCTGGCTGTGTCTCTTTGTCCCTCTGGACGTCTCATATTCGTCTGTACTCCTCTCCTCTCTCCTTCTCTTCTCTTCTTCTCTTCTCTTCCCTCTCTCTGTGTCTCCTCCCTCCTTGTCTCCTCTCCTCTCTCCTTCTTCTCTCTCTCTCCTTCTCTCCTCTGTGTCTCCCTCTTGTCTCTTCCTCCCTCTGGACGTCTCATGTTCGTGTCTTTTCCCTCCCCTCTCTCTCCTTGTCTCCTTCTCTCCCCTCGTCTCCTCTGTGTCTCCTCCTCCTTGTCTCATCTCCTCTCTCCTCTGTGTCTCTCTTTTCTCCTTCTCTCCTCTTTTCTCTCCTCTGTGTCTCTCCTCTTTCCTCCTCTCCTCTCCTCTCTCTCTGTGTCTCTTCCTCCCTCTGGACGTCTCATATTCGTCTCTGCTCCTCTTCTCTCTCCTTGTCTCCTCTTCACTCTCGTCTCCTCTCCTCTTTCACTTTCTCCTTCTCTTCTCTTCTTCTCTCTACTCTCCTCCTCTCTCTTTGTCTCTTCTCTGTCTCTGTCTCTCCTGGCTGTGTGTCTTTGTCCCTCTGGACGTCTCATATTCGTCTCTGGCCTGTTCTCTATGTTTTTCCTTCACATTCTCTGCATTTAAAAAACTCAGATTGTGTTTCCTGAAAGTCTAAAATCTGCTCAACAGAAAAACGACAGAATCTCTGCACAAAAAGTCTCTTCACTCACAAAAACATCAAGTACAGGGTGTTTACTCCTAAAGTCTCAAATCTGCTGAACTGAACAAACGTCAGAGTAAGTAGTAAGTAAGTAAGACTCCACAAAGAGACACTTCACACAGAAACAAACCAAACACAGGACTTTTACTTTTCCTCTGTCTGAAACATAAAGTGTGTGACTGTCTGCAGTGACGTTAGGTCAACTTGACTTTGGGACTTTCTCAAATCTGGGACAAATCAAGAATATTTCATCTTGTTTGAGCTGATGTGAGAATGTTTGCTGTTTAAAATGAGACATAATTCTGCAGAACGTTTATCAAAAGTAAAGATTTAATAGAAAATACAGATGAAGCTGTGTTTTTTAAGCTGTGTTGTAAAGTTTAGTTTAGTTCAGAGGAAACACAGACGGAGCTGAACCTGAATCACAAACAGACAAACTCTAATCTAAACATCCACAGACTCAGACTGAAGCCGGACGGAGCAGTGTAAATATGAACATGTTTTATTTAAACTACACAAACTCAACAGGAATCACACTTTTACACTCTGAACTCTAAACTCTAAACTTCAGCACTGGGTCGGGATGATTTTCTCTCAAACTCTGAACTAACACCGGGCTCACACTGCCTCCAGATCCAGATCCAGATCCAGATCCGTCTGGGTCCGGTCGTCACTCACACTGCCTCCAGAATACACATGTGTATGTACGGACTCTGCTGGCCTCTGAGACACGAGTTCACGGGGATTCACGCTCAACTTGGGAGTTTCAGGGAGTTTACGTGATCTCTGGCACATGGATATGTAAACAAGGAACACTTGCGCCGTGTTTTGGGATTATTTCACGTCACTTCATTTTCTGTTAGATTTTTCGACGCATAATGGGTACGGGATGTTTATTTACATCCTGTGTGTTCAATAGTCGTGTTTATGTCGAGTATTTTGCTGTATTTGTTGTAGTAGTAGAAACATAATGTTTTTTACCACCGGATTCTCTTCACCTGCGAGTGCTTGGTTTCCTGTTTGTCGTGTCTTCTTTTCACAACTTCACCAAAAAGGGCTCCAGAGCGCTCCGGCAGTCCGGAAAATTTTAAATGAAACGGAAACGATACGGACGTACGGAGCAGAGCCGCGCGGCTCGCCGGACCGGACGGATCGTGGTGTGAGAGACAACCATTACTTTTCAAGAAACGGAAAGCCTCCGTACGCCGGACCGGAGTACGGACCGGATCCAATGTGAGACCGGGGGTTATACGGTGGGTGACTCACATTAGCTACAGTGGTCTACAGTCCTGCAGCAGTCGACCTCACCAGACCCTGAACTCACGGAGGTTCAGCTCAACGTGGGAGAATACGTGATCACTGACACATGTATATGTAAGAACATGCGCTGAGTTTTGGGCTTGTTTCACGTCAGTTGATTTTCAGTTTGTTTTTTCGCCGCACGATGGGTAAGTACGAGAGGTTTATTTATATTCTATGTGTTACATAATCGTGTAAATGTCGAGTTTTGATGTATTTTGTATTATTAGTGGTAACGTAATGATTTTATTTTGAAAACTACTGGATTCACTTCACCAGAGCTCGCTTGGTTTCCTGTTTATTGTGTCTTGTTTTTTTTTTCTGGTGTGCTCCGGCCAAAATTTGAAACAAATGAAACGTTTTGGCATGTGTGGTGAAAGTGATGGGCAAAATGAAGCAAGACTTCGAAGCCTGTGCCGAGCAAAAGTGGGCGTGTCCAATGAAGTCTTGAAATGAACCGTGGTTCAGCAGCAAGGAAGTCACGTGACCAAAGCTTCAGTTTGGGAAAAATGAATAAAATCACGGAAAAAAACTACTCTGTTAACACAAAATACTTTATATCCTTATTACTATAAATAATAACAAAAGTACATAAACATGAAAAAACAATAATTAGAATAAATGTTATATTCTTTGTGATACATTGGTCTCTCCAGGTGAGGGCAGTATTTTTGAAGCTTCACTTTGTTGAAGCTTTGGGTGAAGTTTGGCTGTGAAGCCCCATTGGGTTCACGAGACTTCTCTACGTGGCTGCACCAGAGCTGGACTGGACTGCACCAGAGCTGGACTGGACTGCACCAGAGCTGGACTGGACTGCACCAGAGCTGGACTGGACTGCACCAGAGCTGGACTGGACTGCACCAGAGCTGGACTGGACTGCACCAGAGCTGGACTGGACTGCACCAGAGCTGGACTGGATGCAGTGTGAGCCCGGGGTGAGAAAGAAAGAAAGAAAGAGTGAAATGTTTGTTGTTTTTTGGTCCTGTCTCTTTAAATGGAGTTTGTTCTGTTGGATGTGGGCGTGGTTTAGTCTGCTCTGGACCAATGGAGTTTCAGTTTCATTAGTTTGCAGCTGGAGTGGGCGGAGCTTTGAGTTTAAAATCTCGGCTCCTTCCTCTCTCTCTGAAATCTGCGTCTGAAAAGTGAAAACTTCCAAATCTCCTGCTCTGTCAACACACGTCAGGATAAAAACTAAAAATGAATGAAGATTTCTGACTAAATACGATCTGTGAAAGATGCAGTTTGTAATTAAAGATCGTTTCAGACCTAATACAGTTCTCTGCAGAAAACAAACTTTATAAACTTTGACAACAGAAGGTTTTAGCTCCACAGTTATATTTACATCAGTATTTACACCGTTTACGTCTGAAGAAAGGAAACTCAAGGCCACAGACTCATTTGGACACTGAAGCTGCTGGACCAAAGCAAGAAGAATTTACTGGAATATATTTGTACTTTTCTCTCACAAACTGATGATGGTGAGTCTGTTTTATTATCTGTTTATGTTCTATACTGTGGGTGTTTGTGATGTAAAGTGTTGTTGAAGCTTTGTGCTCAGTCTGTGAGGTTTATTGTTGTATTTTTACTAAACAGCAGCAGATTCATGTCGTTGGTTTGGACGTTCAGATTCTCCAAACAGATCTAAGGCCTCTTCTCTTCACTGTCTGCTGCTGAGAGAAGAGCTGCGCGCTGGCAGAGTGGTTAGTGCTCTGTTTGACTCCTGGGTTTGACTCCCGGGTTTGACTCCCGGGTTTGACTCCCGGGTTTGACTCCCGGGTTTGACTCCCGTGTTTGACTCCCGGTTTGACTCCCAGGTTTGACTCCCGGGCCTGTCTGTGTGGAGTTTGCATGTTCTTCCTGTGTCTGAGTGGTTTCCTCCAGTTTCCCCTTCAAACAATAACATTGGGCTTGGTGGTGGTCGGAGGTTGAGGCTCCAGGTGTTTAGGCGAATCTCCTCTGCTGAGCTTTTCATTCGGGTCTGTTTTCCCTCACACGTCTGACTAAAATCTGTAAAAATTCAAACTAAAACTGTTCCTGATCGTTTGGAGGTGAATGTCTGGAGTCTGTTTAAAGCTGTGTCTCTGTAGTTTTTACTTCTGACGTTTAACAGACTCATCAGAAGTGAGAACTTTCTCCAAACAAAAGACAAACACAATCTAAACTCTGTAAGGATCTAAGCATTGTTAAAGCTGGAGTTACAGCTGAGACATAAATGACTCTAGATTTGGCAGATTTGGGGTTTTTTTCATTTCCTCTGTAAAAGTTGAAGGTGACTGAGGGAGAAATGAGTTTTTGTCTCTAAAGGCTCTTTCACACCAGTCGAGTGTCGTCCGTCTGAACCAGTTTCAGGCGGCTCACGTGTGTTGGTGTAAATGGGTTTGTCGGGGTCAGAGGTCGTGGAGGTGGGTTTTTGAAGACTTGCAGGTAAAGTCGGTGTCGCCAGTTGCCGTAAATGCAGCTGTTTGATTGGCCCGTGGCTACAGGAGAACCAGTGAATCAGTGCGCAGGAATATAGTGCGGAAAACTGAAAAAGATGCTAACGGAAAAACAGTATTTAGCCGAGCATGGATTGTTGTTATTTACACGGGTCAAACGGGACGTAACTACGAAGGAGAATGGTTCTATTTGGATGGAGGAAAACACGGGGGAGTTACGGGACCGCAGTACGAAGGCTGGACTGTGGAGGGAAATACCAGTTGAGCTTAATCCGTGAGGTAAGACTAGAAACATCTGTTTGACGTCAAAGTTTGACAACTACTACTCACGTGCAACTTATGTTTGGTCATTTTCATCAAGCGTTACATCACACACATGCTCACTCTGTGTTTGTTTGACTGTGGCTGTTTGGGTCGTGTTTGTCTGAATGTTCTTTCACATCGGTGCCTCATAGAGACGTAAACAGACACAGCATCGCTCCTCCTACTGACAGAGACTGGGGGTTGTGTTGGTGTGAAATACCCTTTAGGGACACAGTGGGGTGTTTATATTTAACCTTTCCAGGTGCTTCATAGTTTGCTTTTTTAAGACACTGAACAAAATAGAATGATTGAAGAAAAAGTGGGACGTCCCTTTGAAGGGATGCTGGAATGTAAAAGGGTTAAAGACCTGGTCGCCGTAGCAACAGCTCACGTGAGACTCCTCTAGAGTTTTGGTCTTAAACATCTGACTTTTGTTCGACTGGAAACACTTCAGTGACAGAGTTTTGAGAGTGTGAGGTTCACCACAGCCTGGTGTTTACTGGACCACATCAGACTGAACCAGACCAGACCAGACCAGACCAGACTAATCTCAGACCCAGACCAGACCAGACCCACACCAGACCAGACCCACACCAGACCAGACTAATCCAGACCAGACCAGACCCACACCAGATCAGACCAAACCCAGACCGCTGCGGCTGTGGTGAAGCTATATGGCCAGACTCAGACACCGCTCACACCACAATTACACTGACTTAACGCTTCCACACAGAAGTAGTATTTAGTGTGAAGCTGCAGATCTAAACTGTTCTTCTTTATTTTTTTTTGAGTTAAGTCGACCTGCTGCTGAGACACTGGAATAAGGAAAACACTAATGCATTCACTCTTTGAAAATAAAGACATTTTTAACTTAAATAACTGTAATAGGTGTTCCCACAGTGTGTCTGAGTTTGGACAGAACCAGGTCAGAATCTTAACTTTCTACAGTCAGGTTAATGCTGCTGTGGTTCTAACTCTGGGTGTAACAGACTGTGAGGCGGGTTTGAGTCGGGTGGGTCGGGACACGTGCGACTGTGGTTCAGTTTCATCCAAAGTGACGCAGATTCACACGAGAACAACGCTGGTACAATGAACTAAAGCTGCACCAGACCACTGTGTCTCCTGGACCCACACGCCTCCTCTCTCTCCTGGACCTCCTGTAGATCGCACCGCGGACTACAAATGGCACTTTTGAGGGAAGTTAATGACATAATTCAACAACAGACGCGAGCACATTTGTCCATCCCGCTCCTGTTCCAGATGTCCTGCGCTGCTATGAGGTAAAACTACAAGATGCAGATGAAATATGACTGAACTCTGCATAAATCAGCTCTTTAAGTGTCACTAAATCATCTGTAATAAGTATTGTGTCCATCTGACGTTCAACAATGCTCGATGTGACTGAAGTGTAGCCTCTTACCTGACGCACAGTCCCACACATCTCTTTCCGCTGAATCCAGTTTATTTTGCACAAATTCCACGTGTTATTTCCGTGTCTTCGTGCATAAAAAACAGTCTTTCATTCATTGTTAGGGAAACTTTTCCTCCTCCGCGCTGCTCCTGTTGATCTCCGAGTCCTCCTCTTCTGTGAACAGGGTTCCCCGCCTGTTATCCCCCTGTTTGCAACAAAACTTCCACATTTACAAATGATACGGTCTAAAAACGGCTGAATCCGCTGGTCCATCTCTTTCTTTTTCCCTTTTGGATCCATGGCCCTGACGCATCTGCCGGTTTGTTTACAACAGCAGCGCTTAAACCCATGGAGCTGAAAGTAGGTCTGGGCAATATTGTGATAAAAATCGAATCGTGAGTTCATCCCTGTGACAATCTGCTTTTTTGATGAAATCGTCATATCGGCATTTACCATTTCTCTGTTTAATCCATGTGTTCAAAAAGATATATTTTTTTATTTCAACCTACTTTTCTTAGCCTCAGATTCCCAAGTCTGCGTCTTTACAGTAAAATTAATTTAGCTTTTTTTTTTTTTTTTTTTTTTTCAATGTCTTGTGTGAATTTTGAAGGTTGTGTTTTTTTGGCCTGCACTTTCAAGTCATAAAAGAGGTGGGTTTTTGCTATTTTTCAGGTCTGATTTAAAGGACTTTAACATATTTCATATCTAAAAGTCATTAATAATGTTGCTAGAAAACTTGTTTTGTGGAGACATACAATATTCAAATTAAAATATTACATTTTTTAATTTATTTTTTTAATAAAGGGTTGAGGTCATTTGTTTTGAGCAGATGATTGTATTTACCTCAAAAGGAATAAAATAGACAGTTTAACAAGAATCGTGATGAAATCGAAATCGTGATCTGGCTCCAAGAAAATAGTGATATACATTTTTTGCCATATCGCCCAGCCTTAGCTGAAAGAAACACACTTGAGTAATTTTCGGTTGACCTCGGTGACCTTCAGCTTTTACAGAGAAAATCTGTCAAATCTATTAATTATTCAGGTCTAAACAGACGCTTTACCAATCCTTAAATTTAACCAAAACGTTTAGTTGTCACTTCTGATCAGACTCTGAGTCTCAGAAGATCAAACTCCAGACTCAGACTTTTGTTTGTGTCCAAAGGAGAAAGAAACAGTTTGAGTTTAGAATTTTAGATAATATTAATCAGACGTGTGAGGGAAAATAGGCCGGAATGAGAAGAGGCAACCCTCAACCAGATTCTCTTTCTTCAGACAAAACTGAAAAACACAAATCAGCAGCTTTATTGTAATTAGTTCTGTGACTCTTCTGGATTCTCTTGAGCTTCCTGCTGTGGATCTCCCAGAAGCTCGTCGCTGCAGGAGAACGTTCTGGCCTTTTCCTCCGTCCGATCTGTGTTTGTGAAGAATTCTACTGAAACATATGTAGTGGGTGGGGCTTTAGGCGCCCCTATGTGGCCAATCGGGGTTAGACCAGGCCCTATAAAAAGGGAGGCCTTTCACCTGGGCTGACCTCTCCCACCTTTGACGTCACTCGCGTGTCCGGAAACAACTCTGGTAGTAGCGCTGCATGGCTGGGTTGTGTTTAGAAATCATCGAGAATGGCGTCAAGCACCGGTGATAGAAGTCTAAAATATGCTCCAGTGGTGAGTAGCCTAACGCATAGCAAACCAGTAAAATGTAATATGCGAGCAGATGGCTAACCCGATCGTGTTCATAGGCCCTGGTACGTGCTGCGACTCGGAGTGGAACTCCCATTGGCGTAAAGCGCGCGCACGACTCGCTGTCAAAGCCGGTATGTTTTTATTTTGTCCTGTGTATGTGTATTTTATTTTTGTAAACTGTATGTGTAACTAACAAGGCCACTGTCTGTAGTGCGTGGTTGGTGTTCTGTGGAGGCCACAGTTGACCTCCTCATCACGCCCTCCCCTTCTAGGGGTTACCATTTTGGCCGGCTATGGACTCACCTCCGCTGGAGAGGCGGCCAGTGGATGCCTCGCCGGCCGGTGTACGGTGTTGGTGGACTTCTATTGCGACCGTTTACACGGTCGGGCCCCCGAAACCGTTTGCACTCTTTTGAAGTAAGGACTCAATGAGGACAATGGTAATACAAGGACTGCAAAACTGTGGGTCTGACTATGACTGTCTATCTCATTGACTTGGGGTGGAAAAGGACGAATGCGAAGTCTGGATCTATGTTTTGTTTGTTTTAAATTATAATAACAGCATTTATATTAAAATAAACTGTCTAAAATTTACATGCCTCATTGTCCAGTCAGTACGAACCTGTGTAAGCCTTTAGGCGAGATATTTCCCCAGGTAAATGGGGTGGCGTTGTGGCAAAATTTACAGTTTGTAAGCTAAGTAAATCTAGGCCTGCACTAGCGCTCGGTCACACATACATACTCTCTGAGCTGAACACTGGTCTCTTGTTTCCTCTGCTGTTGTCTCTAATGACTTCCTGATGTGCGTCTCCTTCTCTCGCTCTGATGGTTTTTCCACTCACTGCTGCTGCTCTTTACACAGTCGTTAGTGTGATTGGAGCTGGAGCTGCACAAACACTGGGCTGTGCTTCACCTTCACACGAGCTTTCAGTTTCCAGCTTCTGCGACGTTTAAAACACAATTCTGTTTACTTCAAATACAATCTCAACTATAAAACTGGAAAACAAACAATAATCTGTAACTATTTCATTGTATTTCATCACAACTATGAGACTTTCACTCACATAAACATGAAACTCAAACATTTATCTGACAGACTGATCCTCACGACGTCGTCACATCTGAACACAAACCATTAACTCCAATCACAGACTAATGTGTTTGATCACGTGTGTCTTATCATGTGTGTGTGTTGTGTGTGTTGTGTGTGTGTGTGTTGTGTGTGTGTGTGTTTGCGGGAACAGGCCGTAAACTGATCCAGGACGGTTCATTTGCAGAGACACGAGGCTTTTAGAGCGGCTCACTTATCCAAATGTGCTTCTGTCTGTCTTCTGTGTTCAGAGCACAACAACAACACAACAACAACACAACAACACAACAACAACACACAACAACACGATAACATGCACAAACACCACACACCAGGACCTGAGTCTGTTAGGACAGTGTTCTGTCTGAGAATGTAGGTTTGTTATTTGTATTTTCCCTAGGGATGCACCGATCCAGCTTTTTCAGTTCCGATACCGATACTTTAGAACTAAGCATCTGCCGATACCCGATATCGGCCGATACTTGTGTAACGACTGGAATAGCTTTTTTTACCTTTTCAAAACATAAGACTTTTGATCATAAAGTGTGATTTATACTGTAAGACAAAACTGAACAACTGAAGAAGAGAGAGAAGAAGAGAAGAGAAAGAAGAAAGAGAGGAAGAGAGAGAAGAGAAGAGAGAGAGAGAGGAGAAAGAGAGAGAGAAGAGAAGAAAGAGAGAGAGGAGAAGAGAAGAAAGAGAGAAGAGAAGAAAGAGGAGAAGAGAAGAAGAGAAGAAAGAAAAAAGAGAAGAGAAGAAAGAGAGAAGAGAAGAAAGAGAGAAGAGAAGAAAGAGAGAAGAGAAGAAAGAGAGAAGAGAAGAAAGAGAGAGAGAGAAGAGAAGAGAGAAAGAGAAGAAAGAGAGAGAAGAGAAGAGAAGAGAAGAAGAGAGAAGAGAAGAGAGAGAGAGAAGAAAGAGAGAGAGAGAAGAAGAAGAAGAGAGAAGAGAAGAGAGAGAAGAAGGAGAGAGAAGAGAGAAAGAAAGAAAGAGAGAGAGAAGAAGGAGAAGAAAGAGAAGAAAGAGAGAAGAAAGAAGAGAGAGAGAAGAGAGAGAGAAGAAAGAGAGAGAGAGAGGAGAGAGAGAGAGAGAGAGAAGAAAGAGAAGAAAGAGAGAGAGAAGAGAAGAAAGGGAGAGAGAGAGAGAGAGAAGAGAAGAGAGAGAGAGAAGAAAGAGAGAGAGAGAGAGAAGAAAGAGAGAGAGAGAGAGAAGAGAGAGAAGAGAGAGAGAGCACGAGGAGAGAGAGAGAGAAGAGAAGAAAGAGAAGAGAGAGAAGAAAGAGAGGAGCGGAGGAAAGAGAGAGAAGAAAGAAAGAGAGAAAGAAGAAAGAGAGAGACGCAGCGAGGAGAGAGAGAGAGAGAAGAGAAGACAAGAGAGAGAGAGAAGAGAAGAAGAGAGAGAGAAGAGAGAGAAGAAGAGAAGAGAGAAAGAGAGAAGAGAAGAAGAAGAGAAGAAAGAAAGAGAGAGAGAAGAAAGAAAGAGAAGAGAAGAAAAAGAGAGAGAGAGGGAAAAAGAGAAGAGAAAGAAAGAAGAGAGAAGAGAGAAAGAGAGAGAAGCGGGAGGAGAGAGAGAAGAAGAAAAGAAAGAGAGAGAGAGAAAGAGAAGAAGAGGAAGAGAAGAAAGGAGAGGAGAGAGAGAAAGAGAGGAAGAAGAAAGAGAGAAGAAGAGAGAGAGAGAAGAAAGAAAGAGAGAAAGAAAAAGAAGAGAGAGAAGAAAAGAAAGAGAGAAGAAAAGAAAGAGAGAAGAGAAGAAGAGAAGAGAGAAAAAGAAGAAAGAAGGAAAAAGAAGAGAGAGAGAAGAAAAAGAAAAAGAAACAGAGAAGAGAGAGAGAAGAGAAGAGAAAAGAGAAAGAAAGAGAGAGAGAGAGAAGAAAGAGAGAAGGAGAGAAAAAGAGAGAGAGAAAGAAAGAAGAAAGAGAAGAGCAAAGAGAGAGAAAAAAGAAAGAGAGAGAAGAAGAAGAGAAGAAAGAGAAAAGAGAAGAAGAAAGAAAGAAGAGAAGAGAGAGAGCTAGAGAGAGAGAGAAAAAAGAAAGAAAGAAGAGAAGAAGAGAAAGAGAATAGAAGAAAAAAAAAAAAAAAAAGAAGAAAGAAAAAAAGAGAAAAAAAAAAAAGAGAAAAAAAAAAGAGAAAGAAAGAAAAATGTTCAAACATGATGAGACATTCTGGATCGATGTTGATCCAGAATGTCTCATAATACTATAATCAGACTCCAATTAAACACAACTAGGATATCGGCTGAACCGATATTACGAAGCCGATACTCGATCCAGCAAATGTCCTGGATCGACACCGATATTCGATCCCAGTATCGGATCGGTGCATCTCTAATTTTTCCTTTATGAAACCCTCTAATAACCCCCGAGGGTCACAGGTCAGGTGGGTCTCTATACTTTTAGTTTCACTTTCATCTTTCTGAAACACTAAAGTACCTGGTCTTTTTTACAGTTTGTACTCATATAAAACTCCGTGGAACGTCCAGAGCAGCTCGTGTGTCTGATTTCCACTGAGACTCGTCCAAAAACAGGATGCAACAGAGACTTTTGTGATCAGAGACACTTCAGTGGCGTCTTTGAGCTGCTTTTGTTCTGTCACTTTGGTGCTGTGGTTAGGAGGTCCTGGGTTTGATTCTCAGTTGACCCGGGGCCTTTCTTTGTGGAGTTTGCATGTTCTCCCGTGTCTGGTTCCTCGGGGCACTCCGGTTTCCCCTGCCTCTAAAAACATGTCCATTAATGCCTACCTCAGGACTCCACTGCAAAAAGAGATTCTGAATCTCAGTGGGGCTTTCCTGGTTAAATAAAAATTTAAAAAAAGATATGTGTTACGTCAATGAAATTTGAGTTTTGTGGCGTAACAGTAGAAAAATTGGGGCGGGCCGAGTAAGATGGATAGCTCTCCCCATTGCTTTCTAAAGCGTTCAGTGTTGCCTCTAGAGGTAAGATCTTAAGCCCAAGCCCAAGCCCAGGAAATGTCTATTATTACGTTCGGGTCGGGTTGGGTCGGGCTCTGCTTCTTTCTCGCTGACTTTGTGTTCCCTCGCTATATCGCTGTTTTTTACAGTGTACAGCGCGCGATCCTGGTCCAGGTCTACGCTGTGTTAATACAAGTGTTTGGGGACCGTTTCAAGGCACCAGCATTCACAGTCAACATCACAGGAACTCTTTTAGAAAAACTTACGGCTGCTTAGATCAGGAGGAGCTGACCTGACGCAGCCTCAGCCAGGACCAACCGAGAACTCAACCAGGACTATCCCAGGACCGTGCAAAGAGCCACTGACACAGCGGTGAATGAGCATGAAGCAACAACGCACAAACAATCCGTGTCCAAAACACTACAGCCTCGCATCTGCCACGCAAAACTACCACAACGCACAACGAGCTGCAGCTAAGCACACACACACTTACCTCACTGAGAATCCCTGTCACGCTTTGGCACCTGGCTTCTCTGAAGAAATAAATCCACAAAACGAACGCTGTCCATGTGTTTAAAGTCTTGGCAGAGCCGTGTCCGCTCACCGTGTCCAAAAACAGTCCGTGCTCCGGTCCTAACAGGATGGTCCAGCCGCTGGAAACCCCCGCGGTCGCGCACGTCTTGATCCGAACCTGCGCATCACTAGAGCAATGTGTACGAATGTTTGGACCGTTGTTTGTTTAAACAAGAGAAAACATGTGAACGCCTGTTTGAGAAAAGTGTAACGTGTGTGGTGAACGGTCTATTAGCTACTGAAATTACTGTAAAAAATAAAATAAACATGACCACTCTGTGGGTTATTTTCAGAACGTAGCCCCTTGTTAAAAAAGAAATCATTTGGATAAAAGAGAGAAGGCGCTGAACTAAACAGGAGCCGCCCTGCGCACGTGACCCCACCCCTCCCCTCCCCCTCCTCACAAATTAAATAGAAACATTTCGGGCTTGCTTCGGGCTCGGGCCGGGTCGGGCTTTAATACCAGCGGGCCTGGGCCGGGTAGGGCTAGATTTTTAGGCCCGATCTTACCTGTAGTTGCCTCGTGCTCCACAGACTTCAGCCACTCTTTATCCTAATCTAGGGATATATTGGAAGCTTTGATTGATTGCTTTTCAGGGTTAAATCGGGGAGTTATTGACCAGTCGCCACTGATCTTGAGTGTTGTGGATGTTTGATGCATTGTTTCTTTTCATAAAGAGTGTTCAGCTGATATTTCTGTTGTTTGTGTTGTGTTTTTGATCAGATATCCTCTTTATTCTTCATATTCCTGGTGTTTGTGGTGTTTGTTTTGTGTTTTGTGGCCGCTGCCTGGAGTCCGTGTTGACTTTGTAATCTCATTCATGTCCCTGGCTCTGCTGTGTTTATCCAGCCTTGTGCTCCGACTCCTCCCGTTTCCTCTCCTCCCTCTCCTCCTCCCTCGTTCCTCACCCTCTCCCTCTCTCTCTCTCTCTCACCCTTTCTCTCCTCGGCTTCGCTGGAATCTGCTCCTGACGTATAAAAGGAAGATAAAAGTCTGTTGTCGGAGTGAAAGTGTTGCTAAAGCGACACTGAAGCTCAAACAGGACTGACAGAGAAGGAGAGGGTGAAGGAGGGGGTGAGAGAGAGAGAGGAGAGAGAGGAGAGAGAGGAGAGAGAGAGGAGGGAGAGAAGAGAGAGAGAGAGAGAGAGAGAGGAGAGAGAGAGAGGAGAGAGGAGGAGAGAGAGAGGAGGAGAGAGGAGAGAAAGGAGAGAGAGAGAGAGAGAGAGAGAGAGAGAGGAGAGAGAGAGAGGAGAGAGAGAGGAGAGAGAGAGAGAGAGAGGAGAGAGAGAAAGAGAGAGGAGGAGGAGAGGAGAGAGAGAGAGAGAGGAGAGAGAGAGATAGAGAGAGAGAGAGAGAGGAGAGGAGAGGAAAGAGAAGGAGAGGAGAGAGAGAGAGAGAGAGAGGGATGAGAGAGAGGAGAGAGAGAGAGAGAAAGGGGGAGAGAGAGAGGAGAGAGAGGGATGAGAGAGAGGAGAGAGAAAAAAGAGAGATACATAAAGGATGGGAAGAAGAGTGATGGGTGGGAGAGGAAAAGAAGTGGAAGAAGAAGGATAAAGAGAGAGTGATGATGAGAGAGGAGAGAGAAAAGAAGTGTCCAAAGAGAGGAAGGAAAGTGGAGCAATGATAAAAGAAAGACAGTGATGGTGAAGAGAGGAAAGAGAAAAGAGAGAAAGAAATGGAGGAAAAAAGAGAGAGGTTAGAGAGAGAAAGAGAAAGACATAAGGGTGGAGTGAGAAAAAGAAAGATTGAAATAGGTGACGAGAAGAGTGAGTGAGTGATGGGTGGAGCAAGGGAAGAGAGAGAGAGAGAGAGAGAGAGTGCAGTGTCAGAACAGCAGGACTTTTCTCTCAGAAGAAACACTTTTACAAAACTACTGTAACTCTCTCTCTCTTTCTCTCTCTCTCTCTCTTCTCTCTGTCTCTTTTCTCTTATTTCTCTCTCTCTTCTCTCTCTTTTCTCTCTCCTCTCTCCTCTCTCTCTCTTCTCTCTCTTCTCTCTCCTCTTCTCTCTTCTCTCTCCTCTCTCCTTCTTCTTCTCTCTCCTCTCTATTCTCTCTCTTCTTCCTCTCTCTTCTCTCTCTCCCTCTCTCTCCTCCTCTCTCTTCTCTCTCCCTCTCTTCTCCTCTCTTCTCCTTCTCTCCTCTTCTTGTTCTCTTCTCTCTCTTCTCTCTCCTCTCTCCTTGTCTCTCTCTCTTTCTCTCTCTCTCTTCTCTCTCTCTCTCTCTCCCTCTCGTCTCTCTTCTTCTTTCTTCTCTCTCTCTCCTCTCTCACTTTCTCTTCTCTCTCCTCTCTCCCCTCTTCTCTCTTCTCTCTCTCTCTCTCTCTCTCTCTTCTCTCTCTCTCTCTCTCTCCTCTCTCACTCTCTCTCTTCTCTCTTTCTCTCTCTCTTCTCTCTCTCTCTCTCTCTCTTGCCCTCTCTCTTCTCTCTCTCCTCTCTCTCTCTCTCTCTCTCTCTCTTCTCATAACCTAAAATCTAAGCTCACATTGTCGACTTATATCAACATAAAGATCTAAGTTAATTTCACTCATCGTCCTTAAGTTTTTTCTTTTTTTTTTTTTTTTTTTTTTTTACAGCGGACTTGGCCACTCTGGTGATTAAAGACCGGACTCAGACTCAGACTCAGACTCAGACTCTGGGACTGTGAGTCTGATCTAAAGTCCAGCTCTGGGTCTAAACTCACCTGAAGCTCCGTTTGGACTAAAGTTACTACAGTATAATCAACAGAATCTGCTCTAAACCTGTTTGTGTTTCCTGGGACCAGCAGAAGAAGCAGCTCCAGATGAAAGAGTGTTTTGTGTTTTGTTCTTCAGCAGCAGAAGCTCAGTCATTAGTGTTGTTTGCAGCTCGTTAAGTGGCTACGTGGGCGTGTCTCTCACTAACACGACTAAACGTTCACACATGTGTTTGTCTGACTCTGGAGGTAAATGTTCCAGAGAATCAAACGTGTGAGTAAAAGACCTGACGAGGCTGAAAGAGCTTTGTGCACGAGGAGGGAGAGGCTCTGCTTTTGACTCGAGCTTCAGGAGCAGTGAGTCCAGTTCAGTCTCAGGGAAACAGCTCCAGTTCCTCTTCTTCATCAGGACCAGAGCTGGAGGAGTTTGTGCAGGTTTTGTTTGGTGGAGAAACCAGAGGAAACTCACCCACAGAGATGCAAACTCTGAGCTTACGCCGTACATTTAGCACGAGATGGAAAAGAGTCAAATATATATACAGCGGCATGAAAAAGTATGTGAACCTTTTTAAATTTCTCACATTTCTGCTTAAAATCACCATCAAATGTGATCTGATCTTTGTCAAAATCACACCGATGAAAAAACAGTGTCTGCTTTAACTAAAACCACCCAAACATTTATAGGTTTTCATATTTTAATGAGGATAACAGGCAAACAATGACAGAAGGAGAAAAAAAAAGTAAGTGAACTCTTACATTCAATATCTGGTTACACCCCCTTTGGCAGCAATAACTTCTACCAGACGCTTCCTGTAGTTGCAGATCAGTCTGGCACACCGATCTGATCAATTTTGGACCATTCTTCTTAAAAAATTCTACTGTTCAGTCAGATTCTGGGATGTTGGGCATGAATTGCTGTTTTGAGGTCATGCCACAGCATCTCAAGTCAGAACTTTGACTTGGCCACTCCAGAAGTGTATTTGGTTCTTCTGAAACCATTCTCAAGTTGATTACTATTGTGTTTTGGATCATTGTCTTGTTGCAGCTTCTTTCCTCTTTTAAGCTTCGACTGTCTGACAGACAGCCTCAACTTTTCTTGTAAAACATTTATAAACTTTTAAATTCATTTTCCACTAATGATTACAGTTTTCCAGGCCCTGAGGAGCAAAACAGGCCTAAACTATAATTTTCCCTCCACCAGGCTTCACGGTGGGGATGGGGCGTTGATGTTGTGAGCTGTTTAATTTTTCCTCTAAACATGACGTTGTGTGTTTCTCCCAATAATTCAATTTTAGTTTCATCAGTCCACAAAATACTTTGCCAGAAGTTCTGTGGAGTGTCTAGGTGATTTTTTGCGGACATTAAACATGCAGCAATGTTTTTTTTAGACAGTAGTGGCTTCCTCTGTGGAGTCCTCTGATGAACACAATTCTTTTTAATGTAGTCTTCAGAGTACTGGCTTGTTTTACATGTAGTCAGTGTAAACACAGAGATACTAGACTGTGCCAGTACGTTCTGTAAGTCTTTAGCCGACACTCTTGGGTTCTTTTTTACCTCTCTGAGTTTTTGCGCTGAACTTTGGGCGTTATTTTTGTTGAAAGGCCACTCCTCGGTAAAGAAGTAACAATGCCAAACTCTCTCCATTTGTACATAATTTCTCTAACTGTAGACTAATCAGCAGAGTACGGAAGCTTTCGGTTTCTTGAAAAGTAATAAGAGTCTCTCACACAGCGATCCGTCCGGTCTGTCGAGCCACGCCGTTTTGTTCCAGTCGTCCAGATCTTTTCCGTTGAAAGGATCTTTTTCCGGACTGTCAGAGTGCACCGGAGTTCTTTTTGGTGAAGTTGTGTTACGTTACTAAAACAAATACGTCAAAAGGCTCAACATTTACACAGCTCTAAACTCAGAGGATTTAAATAAACATGACGTGCTTATCCTTATCTAACGTGTCTCACACCAGATGGATCTGTGTTGATCTCCTATCTGAGTTCTTCCACAGTCTGCATCTGGAACTTTACTCTCTGAAAGTGTTCGAGAAAAGGTGGGGTGTTTAAAGGAGACCTGTTCTGTCAATTCACTTTTTAAGTTTTAACCTTGTTATAACGGCTCCTTCATCATTAGTTTACTCAAAGTTATATTTGAATTGATTCATGCATGTTGGAGTAATCTTGTATTGTGTCTCACCTACCACCTAGCCCCGCCCACTTGTCTGGATTTACTTGTAATAATTCAAAACATTAATACTCACAGTGAAGCTCATATGGTTCAGAACTGTCCCATATTCACTTTCCAACAATAAAAAATATTTTTTCAAAATCTGTTGCTTTTTACAGTTACATTTTAAACTGAAGAGGCGGGGCTTATCAGTGAAGAGGCGGGGCTTATCAGTTCTGCAGTTTTGAACAGGAAGTCAGTAGAGCTGTTTCTTTTTTAAGTTGTTTTAGATCAACTTTGTGTTTTACAATGAACAAAAAGGTAATTACTGATCTAGTCTATTACTTAGTAAATATAAACAAAAAACACAATAGACCCCTTTAATGAAATACTTGGAGCTGATTGGATGTGGGGCCGACCTTATTTGTGCTTAACCAATCACAGCAACAACTGGTAATGGTGTATTCAATGTCTGGCTCTTCTTTCCAAAAGAAATGACTCTTGCTGATGCTGAAACCCAATCAAAAGCAGCAGAAACACAAACATCCACAGAGCAGCATCTTTGTTAAGCTTGAATCAGACTCGGCGCTAACAGCCATGTTAGCTCCGCCCTGCTGCAATGTGATTGGGCCTCAAACCACGCTGCTGTGATGTGATTGGACCGAAACACCGCTGGTCTGACTCACAAACCAATCGGCGGCTGGAAGGACAGATGGTTTGTGGACAGGTTAGTTCTTTGTTTCCACACGTGTCAATGATCGCGTAAACTTCCATGGTGAGCGTGCGACGGTCTCGCAGAGGTCAGCAGAGTCTGGTCTCAGTGTGAGTGACAACCGGACTCAGACGAATCCGGATCTGGAGGCTCGGTGTGACTCTGACGCTCACAAATACAGACACTTTGAAAGGACAAACATGAGGGTAACCTGTGATCATTTTATAAGAATGATGTTATTAATTTAAAAAAGAATAATATGGGCCCATATGTACACGGAAAAAAAGGGAGGTTTTCTGTTCAAGTCGTCATTCAAGCATGAACCACCACTGTGTGTGTATGTTCTGTATGTGTTTGTGTGTTTGTGGCAGTGGGTTTCTCCTCTGCACACGCTCCATGTTTGTTTTACTATAATTGTGACTTCACCTCAGGTCTGTGTGTGTTTGTATGTGTGGTGTATGTTCAGTGTATGTTCTGTGGTGCATGTTTGTATGTTTGTGTGCGTTGGCTTCTCCTATGCACACGCTCCATGTTTGTTTTCCTTTGTGGGACGCCGCTGAACATATTTGACCGTTTGGAAACTGTTTCACTCACAGACTTTCACACACTCGTCCTGAACAGTCTGGTCTTCTCTAAATCTTAATCTGAATATCATTTAAATAAACTACATTTGCATCGTTTTGACCTCGAGTCATAAAAACTTGAACAAACATTTGTCTGATCCCTGAACCTTTGTAAATCCATCTTCTCTTTCTGTCTCTTCACATTCCTGTCAGTTTGACCTGTGACCTGTGACCTTCGACAGACAGATGAATGTTCTAACAGTAAATACCAAACACTCAGAAGGACTTCGAGGAAAAAGCATCAGAAATGACATCAGCGTCAGAGAGAAAACAAACGCATGAGGAAGTGTCACGTTTAACTCTGACAGTGTCAAACTTTACTCACTAAAGTGAAACCAACAAACGGAGCCAAAACAAGAGAATGTTCAGAGACAAATGTTTGTGACAGAGACAGAACTCTTTACGGGGAGCAAAACCCTGACAGCTTTGGGGCTCGGGACTTGAAGTCTGATCAGATCACTGTGACCTCCGACAGAAACACACTCTCTACAGATTCTCTCCGCACACCAGCGCACACCGGGACGCTCTGCAAATGGGCACCTTCGTTAATTTCTCTGAATGTACACACACAGGGCTGGCGGCGGCGCTTTACAACGCACCGTAATTCGGTTTGTTTGTTTCTCCGCGGCGCCGCCCCTAGATCTTCTACGATTTAAATAAAGTTATAGCAGGTTAACTTGTCGGCGCTATTTCGTTTACAATGATGAACGCGGAATGCCTTTCATTATTAGGACAGTGATTCTTAACCATAGGGCCAGGGCCCCAAAGTGGGCCGCGAGTACCTCCTTGAGGGCCACACAATCAGTTAAAATACAATATATTTAATATGAGATTGGGCCCCAGCTTACTTTCTACATGAATTATTCGGGGCCTCGAGGTAAAAAAGTTAAGCGAACCCCTGATTTAGGACATATTATCATATTTCTCACCCACTACGACCGCAGATGGATGAAAAATAACGGCCGAGCGTCGCAGCATTTAGTGAGTGTTGACGCTTGGGTCTGGGCGCGCGCGCAAGTGACGTGCCACGGCGTAAGTAAAAGCTAATCTTTATTTGTTACAGCGCATTTCACAGACACAGAGTCACAAAAGCTTCACAGTGAGGATGAACCCTCCCTCCCCACTCCAGTGACAGTAAACTGCCCTGGAGCAACTCAGCAGAGGAGATTCACCTAACACCTGGCGCCTCAACCTCCGACCACCACCAACCTAACTGTGTCGCGCTTTGGTGTGAGCTGGCCTTTTACACTGCTCCGATGTCTGTGTACAAGAGTCTGCCAAAAACATTTTAATCGACTAAGAGCAAGCCCACTCGATCGATTAATCGACTACAAGGTCGCCCACTATCGACTAAAGACAAGTCCCATCGGCCGATAATCGACTAAAGACAAGTCCCATCGGCCGATTAATCGACTAAAGACATCCCATCGGCCGATTAATCGACTAAAGACAAGTCCCATCGGCCGATTAATCGACTAAAGACAAGTCCCATCGCCGATTAATCGACTAAAGACAAGTCCCATCGGACCTGATTAATCGACTAAAGACAAGTCCATCGGCCGATTAATCGACTAAAGACAAGTCCATCGACCGATTAATCGGCTAAAGACAAGTCCCATCGACCGATTAATCGACTAAAGACAAGTCCCATCGCCGATTAATCGACTAAAGGCAAGTCCCATCGGCCGATTAATCGACTAAAGACAAGTCCCATCGGCCGATTAATCGACTAAAGACAAGTCCCATCGACGATTAATGACTAAAGACAAGTCCCATCGACGATTAATCGACTAAAGACACGGTACCATCGGCCGATTAATCGGCTAAACAGGGGGCGTTTGCGAAGGATTTGAAGCTACATAATATGTTTTTATGACACTTTATCTAACCCAAACTGTGCATAAAAGACTAAAAGTGTGGTTCATGTAAAACATCATTTTACACAGAAAATGAATAAGTCACAGTTTAAATCAAAAAGGCAGATTAGACCAAAGACTCGGTTCTAACTCTTCATCTGTCGCTGTTCATTATAACTCATCTTAATCTAAATAAAATAATTAGTCGAATAATAGAAATGTTGGCCGACTAAAGCCGCTAAGACCGACTGAACGACTAAATCAGTGTACAGCAGGGGTTAAATTAATCTGGTTTAATCTCCTGAAGAAACACCAGATTATAAAAGAGTGACATAACTTGAATATTGAACTACAGTGAGGACGTAGAGTAAGTCTCCAGTGTGAGTCTGAGGTGTTCAGTCTCACACGTCTCACTTCCTGTTTCTCCTCCACCACCATGTGTTTGTAATCTAAACCAGGAAACTGAAACAGAGACCTGGACCAGAGGACCAGCCCCAGACCTGGACCAGAGACCAGCCCAGACCTGGACCAGAGACCAGCCCAGACCTGGACCCTGAAGTTAAAATACAGAGCTTTTCTATCGTTCCAGTCTCTCTCAGTTCTTTACAATCACAGATCTACTCTCCAGTGGAACAGACTCGAGGCAGTGGGTTTAAGTGTTTTGCCCAAAGACACAAACACAGTTGTGACTCTTGATGTTCCAGAGTCTCCCATCCAAGTACTGACCAGGCCTGACCCGGTTCGGTCTGGGTCACACTGAGACTGGATTATACACGAGGATGTACAGATACTGCTGGCATCATGAGACCAGTTCAGAATTTTGGGTTTATTTCACGTCTGTTCATTTTCTTTTGTTAATGTGTTTTAAATATGTCGCTAAAATAAATATGTCCAGCACAAATAAAGTACAAATACTGACATTTTTTTTTTTTAGCAGATGTGAGTCTGATGGAGCCAACTTCATGGAGGTGGAAGAGACCAGAGATGTGTAAGTCACAAGTACAAGTACAAGTCACAAGTACAATACAAGTCACAAGTACAAGTCACAAGTACAAGTCACAAGTACAAGTCACAAGTACAAGTCACATACAGTCACAAGTCACAAGTACAAGTCACAAGTACAAGTCCAAGTACAGTCCAAGTACAAGTCATCACAGTACAAGTCACAAGTACAAGTCCACAGTACAGTCACAAGACAAGTCACAAGTACAAGTCACAGTCACAAGTACAAGTCACAAGTACAAGTCACAAGTACAAGTACAAGTACAAGTCACAAGTACAAGTCACAAGTCACAAGTCACAAGTGAGTCAAGTCACAGAGTCGAGTCAATACAATCAAGTCGTCGCTTTGGGACAAGTTTAAGTTTTTCCTTTTCATTGGGTCGTGATGGTGATGTTTTTAAGCTTTAATCAAATTAAGATGGGTGATTCTCTGAAAGTGGGACTATAAAGTGTGACATCCAGGCTGAAAATTCAAACTGCAGCAATTGTTTTATTTTGAGGTTAATTTCTATCTTTGAGAAGTGTACTGACAGGATCTAGAATGGTCAAGAAAGATGCACAACTATTTTTACAATATAGACATTTCATTTTTTAATTTCAATTGCTCTCAATCCAGCATATTTCCACATGTAACATGGACACAACTGGACACCAACTGGACACCAATTTGACGACATTTTTTAGCTGAGAGAGTTGCTATATACTAAATAAAATATTATATATATTATAAGTAAAGGAACTATGAAAAGGAACACATTTTAATCCAAGAAATTATTGAATTTGAGGATAAAGTACACCAACAAGCAAATATTTTAGTTGTAATACCAACCAATTTTATGTCTCATTCAATCACAATCCACCAAAAATGATGTGTTGTTGCTACTCACGATGATAAAAACACGGAGAAAGCTGAATATAACATGGGCTCGATGTCTAAATCGATAATTCCAAAATGATGTACGTTACCTTTGCTTTCATTCCAAAAAACAAATCCATATTAATACCAAGGTAACAATTTTTCCCGCGAGTAACAATACGGACACAAACTTTTCAACGCAAATTTTGACTTTTCAGTGCAAAATTGAGACGCGTGTTGTTGTTTTGGCAAAACCGCGTAATTCGTGCCATTTCAGATGACGCAAAATCCACAGTCGCCGCTGGATTGAAATGAAACTAACGATGTAGGTTAGTAGTAGTAGTATTTTTAAGACACGAAATAATAAGTTATGTTTGTCATACATGTATTTATTCTCCAAATGTAGATTTTTGAGCTATTCTCTCTGAATACTCACATTAGTGGCGTTTATCCGCTGAAGGTTCCTGAGCGTTGAAAAGTCTTCACTTGCTGATAAAACTGATCAGGTCCGTGTTTAACTTCTATGGACACCAACAGTTACATTCAGATACCCAGGAATTCAGCTTCATTTTCACTAAACTCAATACAAAAAGTAGAAAAACGAAATGCAAACATATTTTCCCACATTATTCTTCATTTTATTGTGTTTCAGTGCAGTATTTTATGGAGTTTACATGAGGACATTACATCATGTTTATTGCTGGATAAGAATGTCACACTTTTGGTCATGATTTAAGCTATTTTTAAAAAAAACAGGTTGTAAAAAAAAAAGTTCCATCTGATTGCAATTTTTAAAAATCTTTTAGAGGCACATTAGTAGTATATATTACATAAAAAATTAAAACTAAGTTATTATTATTTACTTGATGAAAACCTGTCAAATAACCAATGGGCAAAGCGGTCCCACTTTCAGAGAATATCTTACAAAAAGACTCTTATCGTTTACTGCTGTTTTCAAATCATTTTCATTGTTTGGGTTTTTCCTAACAAGTCACACTATCACATCAAGTCACAAAGAGTCAAGTCTCAAGTCTTTTGGGATCATAAGCAAAGTCTCAGCTGCTGTTTCAATCACATTTTGATATATTTTCTCTTTTAAAGTGTTGTTTTTACTGTCTAAGGTCAAGTTTTACACAACGCAGAAAGTTAAGATCTTCTATAATTAATAAAGGCAGACACACACACAATTCTTTGCATTTTCCTACAACAGTTTGATTCATCAGACTCAGTCACAAAACACAAAAAGCAGAAAAAGTGTCAGAAGTCAGGAAGAGTTTGAGTCTCCGACGAAACAAAACACAGACGCAAAACGTAATCAATGTTTACGAGAGAAACGCTCCTCAATGTCGCTGTGTGTGAGAGAGTGACGTCACGGCAGAGAGAGAGAGAGAGAGAGAGGGAGAGGAGAGAGAGAGGAGGAGAGAGGAGGAGAGAGGAGGAGGAGAGAGAGAGAGGAGGGGAGAGAGAGAGAGGGGGGAGAGAGAGAGCGAGGGAGAGAAGAAGAGAGTAAGAGAGAAGAGAGGGAGAGAGGAGGGAGAGAGAGGAAGAGAAAGAGAGAGGGAGGAGAAAGAAAAGGGAAGGAGAGAGGGAGAGAAGAGAAAGAGAGAAGGGAAAAAGAGGTAGAGCAAGAGAGAGAGGAGGGAGAGAGAGAAAGAGAGAGAGGGAGGAGAGAGGGAGAGAGAGGGAAGGGAAAAAGAGGTAGAGCAAGAGAGAGGAGGGAGAGAGAGGAGAGAGAGAGAGAAAAGAGGAAGAGAGAGAGAGAGAAAAGAGAGAGAGAGAAGGGGAAAAGAGGTAGAGCAGAGAGAGGAGAGGGAGAGAGGAGGGGTGGAGAGAGTGAGAAAGAGAGAAGGAGGAGAGGGAGGAGGGAGAAAGAGGGAGGGGAGAGAGAGAGCAGCGGGACAAAGAGAGAGAGAGGGGTGGGGGGCGAGCGAGCAGAAGGAGAGAGAGAACAGAGAGAGAGAGAGAGTGTAGAGTGAGCAGCGGGAGCCAGCGCAGAGCGGCACGGACTCGGGACCATCCGGACACAGAACCACAGGAGCGTCCGTTTGCGGGATTACTCTGGCGCACACTGACGCACGGACGTAAGATGAGACGTTTACCTGCCTCTGCTTTAGCGGACTTTCTCTCCACCTCCAGCCCGCTCTGACCCCGCGCGCGACAACTTTTCCACGGACGCTTTTTGTGGGAGTTTGGATTCTGCTGAAAGTGAAAACCTCCCGGAGCTTCACGCGCAGACCGGACTATCCCGCGGCAGAGTCAGAGTTTAGGAGAAAAGCACCGTAAGTACACTTTAATCACCTGACCTGCTCACGTCTGTACGTCATTTACCTGCCACGTAGGCGCGCGCGGAGGGCACCGGCCGCGGACGCACCGGGGCTGATGGGAAAAGCAGATGCCCGTCCGCGCGCGCGCTCGTGTCCCGGGACCGTTATGTGTGGACACGCGCGCGCACAGGGAGAACGTGTTGCGTCAGAGATTACAGAGGCTTTTATTGAGTAACTTTCGCACGAGCGAGACCGGGGCGTAATGACGCAAAGTGAACGCTTTTCACGAGATATTAAAGGGCGTGTGTGTGGAGTCATCTCACTGTTTTACATTGTGACGTCATCAGGTGATAAGACAGAAAGTGCTGCAGTGTTTTTAAGTCTTCACTGGAGTTATTTCAATCAAAAAAGTATAGAGAAAATACAGCACTATGTGAAAAATGAGACCTCTGAGTCCTGTCTGAACTGAATAATAAAAGAGGATCTGAATGCAGCTCTCTGATTGGCTGAGCTGGGCTGGTTCACTCCAGTTTCACTTTGTTGTTTGTAAAAATAAGTTTAGAAGTCATAAATGCAACCCAAATGATTCATGTGGATATTAATCATGTGTGGAAGTTTTATGTGAGGAAGTGGTCAGATGTAAAACCTAAATTGTGTTTGCAGAGTAAAAATCAGCTAAATAAGATAAGATAAATCAGGAGAGAATCTCTTAAAACAAGTCAAAGAGTCAGAGTCAGACTGGTTCGGATTAAGTGTTTAAGTGTCTTTAAGATGAATCTGCTTCAGTCAAGTCATTTTACCTCAGTTAGATTTTCTTTTTTTGCAGTGTGGTTTAAACTCAGTGCAACAGAAAATATTTTAGTAGAAATCTTATTTGTACGTAAAGAGGAGAAACTGTCCATTCAAAAGTTGTACAATTGTTCTAACGTTAAAAAGACCACCTAATGACATCACAAGAGGAAACAGAGCGTTTAGAGAGAGAGCAGGAGTATTCAGACAGTTGTGAATAAAAGAATCCTGTTTTCTCAGTCTGACTCCACCCTGTGATGTCATCAGGTGGAGTTTTAAAGTGAACAGTCTGATCACGTTGAAGTTTGCTTCGGCTCAGCTGCTGAAATGGTCCTGACAGTTGTGACTGTATTTGCTCTGAGCTCCAGTTGAAACATTTAAAACAAGCTCTGCGCCGTTACCACGACAACAGAGCAACTACCGACAGTTTCCACACGAGCACAGGAAGTGAATGTGTGCATAACAAACAAACAAACAAACAAACAAAACATGTATTAAGCCATAAACAGTAGAATATAGCAGTATGTTTCTTTTACACAGAGAGAGAGAGAGAGAGAGAAGAGATGAGAAGAAAAATAAAGAGAGAGAGGAAGAGAAAAGAGAGAAAGTTGGTAGAAAGAGAGACACAAAGAGAGAGAAAGAGAGGAGAGAGAGAAAGAGAGGAGAGAGAAAGGGGGAGAGAGAGAAAGAGTTGAGAGAGAGAAAGAGAGGAGAGAGAAAGAGAGGAGAGAAAGAGAGGAGAGAGAAAGGGGGAGAGCGAGAAAGAGAGGAGAGAGAGAAAGAGTTGAGAGAGAGAAAGAGAGAGAAATATTACGCTCACACATGAGTTTAAATGGTGTTTTTACAGTGTGACCTGTGTTTGAATCGTCTGTTTCTGTGGCGTTTCTCTGCAGATTCTGTGTAGTTTCAGTCAGAACGAGCAGCAGCAGTGACAGAATGTGTGCCTCTTCCTCTGACAGAGAGTACATTCTGGTTTAAGAGTGTGTGTGTGTGTGTGTGCTCTGGTTCTCTCACATCTGCTCCGCGGCTGCTTCCACTTATGTCGTAACACACTTTTGGGGGTTTGGTCCTTTTGACTCCTGGGACTTTGAGTCTTTGGTGCAAACTTCACTTGTGCTGGAGCCAGAGAAACTAGAACAGCCCAATCACACCAGACTCAAGACTTGAAGCAGATACACAATGTTCTGAAGCTAAAGTCAATCTATAAACCTGTGTGTGAGTCTTTGTGCAAACTTCAGCCCGATCACACGAGACTTCTCAAGACTGAAGCAGTCATACAAAAGGCCTATTACACTTTTGAATGTTTGTGGACTGTTTTTGTATTTGTCAGTTTACAGTTTAAATCTGAGTCTGGATCATCAGAGGCTGGTTTTGATCTAAATAAAAGAGACACTATGGGATTTTTTATATTTAGTCTTTCCAGGTTCTTCATAGTCTGCATTTTTAAGACATTAAACAAAATACAATTTTCAAAGAAAAGTGGGATGCCCCTTCGAAGGGACGCCGGAATGTAAAGGGGTTAAACCAAAGTCACTTGTTCTGGGGCTTTTTCAAAGACTTGTCGCTCGTTGCTCTGAAAATCTGTCGACACAAAACATGGACCTGATCTGGACTGACAAAGCCTTCACATGGATCTAAAACCTGCTGTAGGACGTGACACTGGAGGAGAGACAGAGTGGTTTAAAACCTGCCGTAGGACGTGACACTGGAGGAGGACAGAGTGTTTAAACCTGCCGTAGGACGTGACACTGGAGGAGGACAGAGTGTTTAAACCTGCTGTAGGACGTGACACTGGAGGGAGACAGAGTGTTTTAAACCTGCCGATAGGACGTGACACTGGAGGAGACAGAGTGTTTAAACCTGCTGTAGGACGTGACACTGGAGGAGACAGAGTGTTTAAACCTGCTGTAGGACGTGACACTGGAGGGGACAAAGTGTTAAACTCATGATAGGACGTGACACTGGAGGAGGACAGAGTGTTTAAACCTGCTGATAGGACGTGACACTGGAGGAGGACAGAGTGTTTAAACCTGCTGTAGGACGTGACACTGGAGGAGGACAGAGGTTTAAACCTGCTGTAGGACGTGACACTGGAGGAGGACAGAGTGTTTAAACCTGCTGTAGGACGTGACACTGGAGGAGGACAGAGTGTTTAAACTGCTTAGATACACTAACCTGGAGTACACTAGTTTAAACTGCTACTAGAGGAGGACAGAGTGTTTAAACCTGCTGTAGACGTGACACTGGAGGAGACAGAGTGTTTAAACCTGCTGTAGGACGTGACACTGGAGGAGGACAGAGTGTTTTAAACCTGCTGTAGGACGTGACACTGGAGGAGGACAGAGTGTTTAAACCTGTATGACTAATGACTGAGAGAGAGACTGTCTCTTTTGACAGAAAAAACAAACACATAAATGTGATGTTTTGTAGTCGGTTCGTGTAGTATATGGTTTACTGCAGCCAATCCACAGCCTGTATGACTCATCTAGAGGGAATAAAAAACCCAAATGAAGAGAAAAGACTAAATATTCAAACTAGGATGCACCGATCCAGCTTTTTCAGTTCCGATACCGATCCCGATACTTTAGAATTGAGCATCTGCCGATACCGATATCAACCGATACTTGGTAACGACTGAAATAGCTCTTTGTCCTTTCAAAACATAAGACTTTTGATCATAAAGTGTTATTTATACTGCAAGACACACTGAACAACTGAAGAAGAGAAGAGATGAAAGAAAAGAGAAGAGAGAGAGAGGAGAAGAGAGAGAGAAGAGAGAGAAGAGAAGAGAAGAGAGAAGAGAAGAAAAGAGAGAAAGAAAGAGAGAGCACGAGGAGAGGAGAAGAGAGAAGAGAGAGAGAGAGAAGAGAGAAGAGAGAGAAGAGAAGAGAGAAAGAGAGGAGAGAAGAGAAGAGAAGAGAGAGAGAGAGAGAGAGAGAGTGCGAGGAGAGAAGAGAGAAGAAAGAGAGATGAGAGAGAAGAAATCTCTCTCTCTCTCTATCTCTCTCTTCTCTTCTCTCTACTCTTCTCTCTCTCTCTCTCTCTCTCTCTCAAATTAAAAGTTTAAGTTGTAAATCCTTGACTCATGTATTTCAGCTTCAATCTGTATTTTGTAGTTGATGGATCTCATGTTTACCAGCTTCAAGCTCCAGATTTCAAGTCTAGGGTTAGTAGAGCAGTGTTTGTGCTATTTTGGGCATTTGGCTGTATTTTGCAGCGTTAATAGAATCTTTGACTTTATTTCTTGTATTTTGTGAGTTTGACCTTACTTGGAGTACATTAGGGTTTGAAGGTACGACAGTAACAGCCTTTTTATCCATGATTAGCTGTATTTCAGACGTAAGAGAACTGTGTTTCAGCGTATTTTTTCCCTTGTTTTGGGATTTATTTGAGCTGGATTTACCTCACACTGCAGAGATTCTTTTCTCCAGATCCAAGCTGAACTTTCTCTTTGTTTGGGTCGTGTTGTGAATGTATTTCAGCTTTATTCTGTCCATGTTTTGTTTGTATTTTGGGGTTATTACAATGTATTTTGTAGTTGATGATCTGTTTTTGAGAGTTAATAGACCAACGTTTACCTCACACTGCAGGGATTCTTTGAAGCTCCAGATCATTTCCATTTCCCCAGTCTTGGTCATGATTCAGGCGTTAGTAGAGCAGCGTTTTGAGCTGTATTTCATTTGTCTTTTGGGTGTGATTTTGGCTGTAAGTTTGCCATGTTTTGCCTGGATTTCAGACTTTATTTCCCCTGTTATTTGTTGTATTTTGACTGAGTTGTGACCATGAGGTTGGAGGTTAGTGCAACTTTGTTTAGCCTCGATTTTGCTCCAGATTCAAGCTGAACTTTGTCTCTGTTTTTGGGCCACGATTAGCCTGTATTTTGACAGTTTGTAGAACTATATTTTGCCTGTATTTCAGGGGGTTAATACAGCTACGTTCTGAGTGTATTTCCTTCTGTTTTGACTGAAAGTTTGGCTTTATTGTGACCCTGTTTCAGGATTTATTTGAGCTGTATTTACCTCACACTGCAGGGATTCTTTAAAGTTCCAGATCAGCGTCAAGTTCATTTACATTTCACTGAGTTTAGGTTAAGTTCTGGGGATGAGTAAAGCTGTTTTTTGGTTCTTTCTGGAGTCTTTCTTGGTTGTATTTTGACTGTAAGTTTGCCATGTTTTGTCTGTGTTTCAGGCACAGCTTTACTCATCCCCAGAACTCAACCAAAACACAGTGAAATGTAAATGTATTTCACACTCATCTGGAGCTTTAAAGATTCTCTGCAGTGTGAGGAAAAACATTAGTCTACTAACCTCCAAAACACAAGCAAACATGTCCAAAATACAGCAGAAAATACATCCACAACACGGCCCAAAACATACGCAATCCAGTGAAATGTAAATGTCTTTCACACGGCTCTGGAGCAGAAAAGATCCATGTGGTGTGTGGTTAAAACACGCTCAATTAAACCACAAAAACAGACAAAACAGCTCCACTAAACCTGCAGAATCACGGCCAAATTACAGCTAAAATCAGTGAAGAGCAAATGTCTCTCACACGGATCTGGAGCAGTAAAGATCTCTGTGGTGTGAAGGTAAACACTGGTCCAATAAATCCTCGAAAAACAGCCAAAACAGAGAGAAAACAGCCTGAAAAAACAGGCACAACATGACCTAAACTCACCCTGAAAGGACAATGGAAATGCTGTAAAAACAAAGCTCTACCAATCCTCAAAACTCAGTCAAATGTAAATGTCTTTCACACTGATCTGGAGCTGTAGTGTGAGGTAAATACAGCTCAGATAAATCCTACAACAGGGTCAAACTGAAGCCAAACTTTCAGCCAAAACAGCTGGAAAAAACACTTGAAACATAGCATTACTAATCATCTAAAATACACTTCTACAAACCGCCGAAGTACCAGCTAATCACGACCAAAACAGAGACAAAGTCCAGGCTAAACAAAGCTCTAATAACCCCTGAATCAAGGACAAAACTAAGTACCGAAATACATCTACGACACGGCCCAAAAGAGGACAAATCCAGTGAAATGTAAATGTCTTTCACACTTATCTGGAGCTTCAAAGAATCCCTGCAGTGTGAGGTAAATACAGCTCAGATAAATCCTAAAACAGGGTCAAACTGAAGCCAAACTTACAGCCAAAACAGACGGAAAAATACACTCAGAACATAGCTTTACTAACAATCCAAAATAAAGCTCTACAAACCGCCGAAGTATCAGCTAATCACGACCAAAACAGAGCCTAAGTCCAGGTAAAACAAAGCTCTAATAATCCCTGAATCAAGGACAAAACAAAGTCAAAATACAACGACAAACACGGTGGAAATAAAGACAAACACGGTTCTGTTTTAGCTGTGTTTTAGTTCTCTTTCTGGAGTGTGTTTGGTTGTAAGTTTGTCATGTTTGGCTTTCATTCGAGCGTAAGTAGAATCATATTTGATTTTATTTCCACTGTTTTTATTGTTGTATTTTGACTGGGTTTTGGCCAGGATTCGGGAGGTTAGTAGAGGTTGTTTTGCCATGTTTAAACTGTATTTTGCCTGGCTTTAATTTGACCCTGTTTTAGGATTTATTTAAGCTGTATTTACCTCACATCGCTGGGATTCTTTGAAGCTCCAGATCATTTGAATTTCACCGAGTTTTGGGTCATTTAATAGTTTTGGGTCATTTAATAGTTTTTTTATTTCAGTATTCTGCTTCAAAGTTCAGACTACTCATTTTTACTGATAAAAGATTGGTTTTCGATCTTTTGATTCAAAACCCACCACCAAATACAGTAATTGACGATTCAGTTTCGACTCATTTTTCGATTAAAGGCCCAGCCCTATTCAGGACTGTGTCTTGGTTGTATTTTGGTTTAAGTTTGCAATGTTTTGTCTGTATTTCAGGCGGAAGTAGAACTGTATTTAGCTTTATTTCTTCTATGTTTTTTTAGTTTTCTTTTGACTGGGTTTTGACCATGATCCGGGGGTTATTAGAGCTTTGTTTTGCCTGAACGTTGTCTCTGTTTTGGCCTGTACTTCAGTGGTTTGTTATAACTGTATTTTGCCTGTATTTTGAAGGATTAATAAAGCTATGTTTTAAGTGTAATTTCCTTCTGTTTTGGCTGAAAGTTTGGCTGTATTTTGACCCTCTTTTAGGATTTATTTAAGCTGTATTTACCTCACACTGCAGGGATTCTGTGAAGCTCCAGATTAGTGTGAAAGACATTTACATTTCACTGAGTTTTGAGGATTGGTAGAGCTTTGTTTAGCTGCATTTTTGTTGTCCTTTAGGAGCGAGTTAAGGCTGTTTTCTCTCTGTTTTGGCTGTTTTTCGGGGGTTTATTGGACCAGTGTTTCTGGGCATTATTAAAGCTGTGTTTTAGCTGTATTTTGGTTCTTTCTGGAGTGTTTCTGGGTTGTATTTTGGTTGTAAGTTTACCATGTTTTGCTTGTATTTCAGGCATAAGTAGAACTGTATTTGGCTTGATTTCCACTGTGTTTGCAGTTGTGTTTTGTCTCTGTTTTGGCCATGTTTAAACTGTATTTTGGATTGTTAGTAAAGCTATGTTCTGAGTGTTTCTTCCGTCTGTTTTGGCTGAAAGTTTGGCTTCAGTTTGACCCAGTTTCTGGATTTATTTAAGCTGTATTTACCTCACACTGCAGGGATTCTGTGAAGCTCCAGATCAGTGTGAAAGACATTTACATTTGACTGAGTTTTGAGGATTGGTAGAGCTTTGTTTTTACAGCATTTCAGTTGTCCTTTCAGGGTGAGTTTAGGTCATGTTGTGCCTGTATTTTCAAGCTGTTTTCTCTCTGTTTTGGCTGTTTTTCGGGGTTTATTGGACCAGTGTTTACCTTTACACCACAGAGATCTTTTCTGCTCCAGATCCGTGTGAAAGACATTTACATCACTGGATTTTTGAGCCGTGTTGTGGATGTATTTCGACTTCATCTTAACCAATGTTTTGCCTTTGTTTCCGCTGTTTCATGTTTGTATTTCGTCTGTTTTTTGAGGGTTAATAGAGCTGTGTTTGGAGTGCGTTTTCTCTCGGTTTTTGCTTGTATTTTGGGGTGTTAACAGAGCTGTGTTTTTGCTGTTTTTCTGGGTTAGCAGACCAGTATTTGGAGTGAGTTTTCCTTCTGTTTCTGCTGTTTTTCGGGGATTATTAGAGCTGTATTTCGGGGCTAATAGAGCTGTGTGTTTGCTGTATTTCGGGGGTTAATAGAACTGTTCTTGCTTGTGTTTTCGGGGCGTATTAGAGCTGTATTTCGGGGGGTAAATAGAGATGTTTCTGTTGTCTTTCGGGGTTAACAGAGAAGTGTTTGGAGTGTGTTTTCTCCTCTGTTTTTGCTGTATTTCGGAGGTTAAAAGAGCTGTTTATGCTTGTTTTTGGGAGGTTATTTTCCCTGTTTTTCGGAGTTCATTAGAGCTGTGTTTTGGGGGGTTAATAAAGGTGTTTCTGTGTTTTTTGGTGGTTATTACAGCTGTTTTTTAGGTGTTATTAGAGCTGTGTGTTTGCTGTATTTTGGG
The DNA here is from genome assembly GCA_038363315.1 of Mugilogobius chulae. NCBI lineage: Eukaryota > Metazoa > Chordata > Actinopteri > Gobiiformes > Gobiidae > Mugilogobius > Mugilogobius chulae. Next base: position 1,933,885 of record CM076409.1, on the reverse strand, counting down.
GCTAATAGAGCTGCTTTTGGGGTGCGTTTTCCCCCTGTTTTTGTTGTGTTTTTTAGGTGTCATTAGAGCTGTGTGTTTGCTTTATTTCAGGGGTTAATAGAGATGTTTTTGCTTGTGTTTTGAGGCGTTATTAGAGCTGTTTTTTAGGTGTCATTAGAGCTGTGTGTTTGCTGTATTTCGGGGGTTAATAGACCAGTATTTACCTCCACACCGCGGGGATCCTTTGAAGCTCCAGATCCGGGTGAGACACATTTACATTTGGCTGGAGCCGGCGCCTTCATGCTGCTTCTATTAAAGCCTGTGTTCCTGTTTTAGGACAGATCCACGAGTGTGAAAACGCCGTGTCTGAACTAACATCTCAGATTAAAGTCCTCACATCTCCTCTGAACCTCTGTGAGAGTCTTTGTGCTCTGAGTCTGTGATTGTGATGAATGTTTGTAGGTAAAGCTGCTGTTTGAATCACTCGGGTTCAGAGACACTTGGACCTATCATACTGTTTAACACCTGAACGTTACGCTGGCTAAAAACACAGATTTTGAGCTTAAATGAACCCAGTTTAAAGTCAGTCTAGCCTCAACCAATAGATGGATATATAGAGACGTACGATCGCAGATGTGAGGCTTTAATTACAAGCCACTAGAGCTGTAATGGAACGCTAAAATCATAGTTGGTTCGATTTTCTGTTTTGAAAGTTGACGGTTCAGTATTTCTGGTTTTATTTTAAAAAAGGACAAAAACATGTACATTTCACTGTAAAAGGAACATTATTCTATTAACATGAAATCAACACTGATGAGTTGTTCGGTGCATGATTTAACTAATGTTTCCTGAATGAACAGTGGTGCAGTGTTTGTAACAGGAACGAAGAAGCAGCTGAAGTGTTCGGAGCCTTTGAGACGGTTCTGTTTGATCCACACAGATCTATCGAGCGAACATGTGAATGTGGCGATAGGAGCGGTGTTTGTGCAGGATTTACTCACAGAAATCCGTGTGGTTGTGACTGTGTGAGCTGCAGGTGAACGTGACGCAGCGACTTGTCTTTTCCCTCGATGATTCTGAAGTGTTTACGAGCCGAGTCGTGTAAATCCATCAGAAGTATTCACACAGCACCAAGTAAGTAGCGCAGATCAATAACAGCCCAAGGAAGAACTTATTCAAACCCCCAAATAAAAGCTAGCACTGCATCTCTTAATAGTGTTTGTGTAGAAACTTGTTGTGTGTGAACATTAGTTCCGTATGTTCTGTTTTTCTCCTTAAATGAAGTCGATGTGGCTCTTAAAGATCAGAAAGTACAGTAAGCTTTTGTATTACAACTAGGGCTGTCAGTTTTATCGGTTTTTTTCATTAACACAAAACTATTTTAACGGCGATAATTTTTTTGACGCAAATTAATTGCAGGCTTATTTTTCACCATTAAAACACTCTGCCACTGACACAGAGCACAAGCAGAAAGTGCCCTAGATAAAGGCTCTACTGGCTCACTGTTGTAGACTTTGGTAACGTTTCCACTCGATCACACGACTGTCTGAGCGTGAGTGTGTTTGTTTACCTCGGCTCCGTCCATGTGCAGCTCCATCAGCTGATGAGGCTCCGTACATGTTTCCACCTTCCTGTGTCTTGATAAAGTCGCGGTCCGTGGTCACTAAATGTGATGTTTGTCCTCAGGTTGTTGAAAGATCCAACATCCAGAATAGTCTTTCAAAACTCCGGTAAAAACTGTCGTAGTTCTACTTTTGGCTCTGCTAGCTTAGCGCTAAAGCTTCACTCGTTTTAACTCACACTTCCTTTGAATCTTTCACAATAAAAGCCTCATAATCTCCAGCTACAGAAAGAGCTTTATTGTGAAAGAGCAGTGTAATAAATGTTTATAATGAGTGAGACACGTCAATACCACGATTTGGCCTAAGTTATTGGAATGCATCATTATAAAACAATAATTATATAAAATGTATTATATATAAACATTATTTTGAGCTTCAAGAGTGTAAAGATTCTACAAATAAAGACAGAATAAACAGGAATTAAAGCTAAATAAATGATTAGAATGTAAAATATATAAAATAAAAACATTTAATTAAATGCGATTAATGGGGTGCACGGTGGCAGAGTGGTTAGAGCTCTGGTTTCCCAATAAGGAGGTCGTGGGTTCGACTCCCGGGTCGGACCATATCAACATCTCACGATCTCTCTGGGTGGAGTTTGCATGTTCTCCCCGTGTCACCGTGGGTTTTCTCCGGTTTCCTCCAAAAACATGATGTTTAGGTTAATTGGGCATCACTGTAAATGTCCCTTAGTGAGTGAATGAGAGAGTGAATGTTTGTCTGTCTAACCCTGCGACGAGTTGGCCACTGTCCAGGGTGTTCCCCGCCTAAGGCCCAAAGTCACTGGGATAGGCTCCAGTCACCCGCGACCCCTAACGGGATTAAGCGATAGAAAACAAATGAATGAATGAATAATCGCGATTAAAAATTTTAATCGCTTGACAGCCCTAATTACAACACAAACATGTTGAAGACTGTGAATGTAGTTTGATTGTTGGCCCTGGCTGAATGTAAACAGACTGAAAATAATGAAGCTCAGACCTGAGAATGTTAAAGGAAGTCTCACTACAGCCTGATGTGGAGAACACAGCCTCACCCCGGGCTCACACTGCTCCGTCCAACTCCGGTGCAGCCACCGGACGGTCTAGCTACGGTGGGTGACTCACATTAGCTCCGGTGGTCTACAGTCCTGCTGCAGCCACAGACTCTGCTGCCGACCTCACGAGACCCCGAACTCACGGAGGTTCACGCTCAACGTGGGAGAATACGCGATCGCTGAGCACTTTTTTTTTCTCTCTCTCTCTTTCGCTGAGCACATGTATATGTAAACAAAGAACACGCGCCGAGTTTTGGACTTATTTCACATCAGTTGATTTTCTGTTGGATTTTTCGCCGCACAATGGGTAAGTACGGGAGGTTTATTTACATTCTATGTGTTACATAATCATGTAAATGCCGTATTTTGTATTATTAGCGGTAATGTAATGATTTTATTTAGAAAACTACCGGATTCACTTCACCCGCGCTGGCTTGGTTTCCTGTTTATCGTGTCTTGTTTTCACAACTTCACCAAAAAGGGCTCCGGTGTGCTCCGGCGTCCGGCCAAAATTTGAAACAAACGAAACGGATTCGGAGCGCCGGATTGGCCGTACCGGAGACACCGGACTAGACTGTACGTCGTGTGAGCCACTCTCGGACTTTTCAAGTTAAGTAAAGACTCCGGTGACTGCACCGGAGTTGGACTGGATGTAGTGTGAGCCCGGGGTCAGAAGGAACCTAAACCCTAAACTTAAACCCTAAACCTAAACCCAGAAGAGAGAAACGTGTGTCTCAGAGGGAGAACAGTGGAAGAGTCTCCTGCTCTGAACCGTCCAAACACTGCAGCGGTTTGATTTAGTGTCAACTCTCATCAGTGTGTGTTTGGACAGGACTCATTCTTCTGTATCTGTGTGTGAGAGAGACTGTAATAAAACACTCTGGTCTGTCTCTGCATGTGTGTGTACATGTGTGTGTGTTCTGGACTCATTCGTCTGTGTAAGTGTGTGTTAGAGAGAGAGTGTAATAAAACACACTGGTCTGCGTGTGTATGTGTGTGACTGTGTTTTATCCAAACACTCAGACGTTCCTCAGACTCTCCACAGTCGCCTCAGTGACCACACACTCAAGTCCACATCATAAACCCAGAAGTTTTATGTTGAAGGCCGTGACAGAGTTTTACAGTCACAGATCCAGACGTTTAGTTACTGTGTCGTCCTGACTCTGACGTTCTGACTCAGTGTCGTTGTGACTCAGTGTCGTTCTGACTCATGGACACAGAGGTTCGTTACAGTTTGTGGAATAATCCGGTGAAACAGCTTAAACTCAGCTCATGTTGTGTTTGTGTGATTATGTTTGAGAGGCTTAAACTGAAGTATGTGTCTAAAGGTCAGAACTGAGCACACTGTAAAAAATCAAAGATTTTCAACTTAAACTTTTAAGTTATAAAAAGAGACTGGAGAGAAAGACAGAGAGAGAGAGAAAGAGAAGAGAGAGAGACAAGAGAGACAGACAGGAGAGAGAGAGAGAGAGAGAGAGAGAAGAGAGACAAGAGAGAAAGAGAGAGAGAGAGAGAAAGAGAAGAGAGAGAGAGACAAGAGAGAGAGAGGAGAGAAAAAGAGAGAGAGAGAGAAGAGAGAGAGAAGAAAGAGAAAGAGAAGAGAGAGAGAGAGAGAGAGAGAGAGAGGAGAGGAAGACAGAGAGAAAGAGAAGAGAGAGAGAGAAGAAAGAGAAGAGAGAGAGAGACAAGAGAGACAAACAGGAGAGAGAAGAGAGAGAAAGAGGAGAGAGAGCGAGAGAATAAGAAGAGAGAAGAGAGAGAAAGAGAGGGAAAGAGAAGTGAAAGAAAGAATAGAGAGCGAGACAAGAGAGAGAGCAAAAAAGAGCAAGGGGGTGAGGGAAATTAAGAGAGAAAAGAGAGAGAGAATAATGGACGACTCACACTCACGAGTTTAATCACATAAAACTTTACATTTTTAAGTTAAACTGTCTTATATTTTGAACCTGAACCTGCTCCAATCTCCAGCCCTAAACTTACACGTTTTAATAACTTTAATACTTTTAAAACTTGTATTATTGTTTGGATGTTGTGTTGTAAATGTTTGTTTTCTTTGGAGTGTTTGGTGTTGGTTGTAAACTCAAACACGTCTCCTCAGACTCGATCTTATTCTCCTCTGTAAAGTTTAAAGTGACACTAAAGACTTACTCCGCCCACAACCACACTCCAAACAGACTCGCCTGGAGGAGTGAACAGACGTGATTGGACAGTGAGCTTGGAGAGTTTTGTTTGGAAGTGTTCTGACATGTCTGAAAAAATAACAAAGACTGTGTTTCACATCCTACTTTTCAGAGTGCTCTATCAATCCCAGCGTAGTCTCATTGATGTTTTTCCCTTCTCCCGGTGCTGCTCCTCCGCTCAACAGGCAGCTCTCATAACAGCCAATAACACTTTCACACACAGTCCTTTTCTGATTGGCTATTCCTCTAACTTTTTCTGCGTGCACAAGCATAGTTTGAACATAGGCGCCGCCACGCTGATCTGTCTTTCACTCTCTTCTCTCTCTCAGCGCTGTCATTTATACCCGGGTTTGGTCACTTGGAGCCGGGTTAGTGCTGCTGCTCTGTCCTCTGCCCTGTGAGATCATGGTTTAATCCACGACTGTGCGCAAAGCAGATCATGTGAGAGAGCCGAGAATGTTGAGGTGCGATGCGATTCAAAACTGGACAAGACCCGTAACTGCACTGCTCCTGTTTGTAGAACCCGGTGCCGCTAGAGCTACGCTGAGAGGCAGGACCAACTCTGCAGAGCTTTATAGAATCTGTTCTTTTTGGGAGGAAAAGCGCCAGAAGTCTGTTAGTTGCGAGTGGAAAAGAAACAGAATAAACGTGGGAAAGAAGAGACGTGCACATTATGCACGTGTTGTGCGCTTGTAGATAGAATGACTTATAATTTTCTAACCCCCCTTCTGTTTTTTGACAAATCACACCCTGATTGTTCCTTTTCATGTCTTTGCAGACGATGTGCAGATGTATTTGCCCCTAAAGTCTGACAGATTTCAAGATTTACTGGTTTGTCTTTAAGATGTAAAGAATTAAACCTAAAAGAAAAGAACACTCCCAATGCCTCTTGCTCTATTGACTGTGAACTTGGCTTCTTGGAGTTCTTTGTGAAGCCTGAAGTCAGAAACCTCACCGTGATTTTAGACCACGCACACAACTTATGCTGCGTTCAGACCAGACAGCGTTTAAGTGTCTAAATTTGTGAGTAAAAGTGTTTTTTGATGCATAATATTTTGGAAGTTGTGAGAACAGTGGAGCTGCAGCTGAAGAACAAAACAAGATTACTCAAACGTGCAGGAATCATTTCAGATATAACTGTATGAGTAAACTAATGATGCAGGTTACAATCTTTGAATAAGACATGTTTTGTTTGTTGAAGATGTGAGTGAAATACATTTGTAGTGTTAAACCTGAGACTGAGCTCAGTCGTAGCTTCTCTCAGGCCTCGGAGTAAATATTAAGACTTCAGACGTCGACTGTGGCTCTCGTTATATTTATGCCGTCGCCGGATCTGTGCCGCGGTCGTCACGGAGACCAGTCTAAACTCCAGTCTAAACTCCAGAAGAGCGTCGGCGGCGTAAACAGGGCCGTGGTGGTTTATGTCGGAGTCCAGAGAATCAATCACAGGATGAAAGAGTGAGAGTTAAAGGAGTAGTGCCTGCTGCTGACCTTTGACCTCCGGACCCCGAGCCTAAACCAAACTGAAGGAGAGAGGGAGAGAGAGAGAGAGAGAGAGTTTGGCCTGAAGATACAAACGACACACGAGCTGCGACAGGGAGAGAGAGAGAGAAAGGTCCTGGAAACATCTGGAGATCTGACTCTGACCCCCCCCCCACTCCTCCCTCACATGACCCCCCCCCCCCCCACACACACACACTCCTCCCCACGTGAGTACTCCCCCTCCTTCCTCCATCAGATACATTCCTCTCATTCCATTAAACAGAAGGTCAGGTCTGTTCTGAGTCAGAGCAGGTCACTGTATCTACACCACACCTCCTCCTCCTCCCTCCTCTCTTCTCTCTCTCTCTCCCCCTCTCTCCCTCCTCTCTTCTCTCTCTCCCCTCCCTCCTCTCTCTCCTCAGAGCAGGTCACTGTATCTACACCACACCTCCTCCTCCTCCTCCTCTCTTCTCTCTCTCTCTCCCCCTCTCTCCCTCCTCTCTTCTCTCTCTCCCCCTCCTCCTCTCTCTCCTCAGAGCAGGTCACTGTATCTACACCACACCTCCTCCTCCCTCCTTTCTCCTCCTCCTCTCCTCTCTCTCCCTCCTCTCTCTCTCTCTCTCTCTCTCTCCCTCCCTCCTCTCTTCTCTCTCTCTCTCTCTCCCTCCCTCCTCTCCCTCCCTCCTCTCTCTCTCTCTCCCTCTCTCTCCTCCCTCCCTCCTCTCTCTCTCTCTCTCTCTCTCTCTCCTCCTCTCTTCTCTCTCTCTCTCCCTCCCTCTCTCTCTCTCCCTCCTCCTCTCTTCTCTCTCTCTCTCTCCCTCCCTCCTCTCTTCTCTCTCTCTCTCTCCCTCCCTCCTCTCTCTCTCTCTCTCTCTCTCTCTCTCCCTCCCTCCTCTCTTCTCTCTCTCTCTCTCTCCCTCCTCTCTTCTCTCTCTCTCTCCCTCTCTCCTCCTCTCTCTCCTCAGAGCAGGTCACTGTATCTACACCACACCTCCTCCTCCTCCCTCCTCTCTTCTCTCTCTCTCCCTCCCTCTCTCTCTCTCCCTCTCTCTCTCTCTCTCTCTCCTCGAGCAGGTCACCTCCTCCCCCTGGCCTCCCTTCTCTCTCCTCCAGCAGGTCTCTGTGTCCGTCTCAGTCTCAGTTTTACTTTCACTTTGACACAGCTGATGAAGTTTGCTTTAGTCTGATCGTGATTCAAACGTTCGTCTGCACAAAGCTCAGAGTTTTCTGGTTGTTTCAGGTTTGGAGAAAAGTCTGAAGATGTGGCCTGACTCCAACAGATGAATGAAAGTAAATACAACTGTTACTGCTGCAGCTGCTTTGAAGAACGTAGAATATCAGTATTTAATGTGTTTAATGGAATGTTTCTGCAGACAAAACATGCCTGATGTCTTTTGTTTTTGGCACAAACTCTCCTGATGTCTCATACATTTTAAAGGGGGTGGAGCCTGGCACTGTCAGGCTGCTCTGATTGGTTGTTGTGACATCCTAGAGCCTTGGATGAGCCTTTATTCTGATCAGATTTATACAGTATGAGTCCAAACTCCTCTGGTGCAAACTGTTTAAGATCGACAGGTCTATCAGCCAATCACAGCGTGATACATGAAAGCTGTACAGATGGGAGTGGCCGCCCACTAGAGCAGTGTTTTCAACCGGTGTGCCGGGGAACACTAGTGTGCCTTGAGTGGCTGTCAGGTGTGCCTTGAAAAATTTCTCAGTTTTCAATAATCAATTTTTATTCATTCATTCATTCATTCATTTTCTACCGCTTAATCCCGTTAGGGGTCGCGGGTGACTGGAGCCTATCCCAGTGACTTTGGGCCTTAGGCGGGGAACACCCTGGACAGTGGCCAACTCGTCGCAGAGTTAAACAGACACATTCACTCTCTCATTCACTCACTAAGGGACATTTACAGTGATGCCCAATTAACCTAAACATGCATGTTTTTGGAGGAAACCGGAGAAAACCCACGGTGACACGGGGAGAACATGCAAACTCCACCAGAGAGATCGTGAGATGTTGATATGGTCCGACCCGGGAGTCGAACCCATGACCTCCTTATTGGGAAACCAGAGCTCTAACCACTTGGCTACCGTGCTAATCAAAAAAAAAAAAAAAAATTTAAATAATGGTAATCAGATTTAATTAAATGATTTACACTTTGTAAGTGTTTGGAACTACTTTTACAGCAAGAAAAGAAGTTCTATGTAAAAATGAAATACAATTGTGTTCCAAAAATGCCTGGATTTGGTCACATTTGAATAGGTGGTGTGCCGTGACTCAAAAAGGGTTGGGAAAGACTGCACTAGAGTCTATGCTAGACCACATGTGTCAAACACAAGGCCCGGGGCCAGATGCAACCCTCCACATCCTTTTATGCGGCCCTCAAGAAGGTTTAATCTTCATATTAGTGCCAAGAGTAATCTGGATGTTTTAACCTAATTCAATTATTTGTCTTTTCAGACTAATGCAACTTGAATAGAATATAGAAATATAAAATACAGAAAGTATTATTTGTATGTCAAAGATTATAAGAACCGGCCCTTGGAGGAGAATGTGACCCTTTATTAAAAAGAGTTGGACAGCCCTGTGCTAGACGTTGTTTATCTGGAAACAACCAACAGACTTTATTTCAAAGTTAAAAATGGTCATTAATGAGATGCTGTTTTACTAAACATACTGACGAGCCGTGTTGTTATTCTGGCCCCTGCGCGTCCGGAACCAAAACCCCTGGAGCCTCCAGACCGCGCAGACCACTTCTGAACCGGAGACTTCTACGTTCAGCATGAGGTTTAGTGACAGAAAAGACTCACGCTGATGTGCGACTGGTTAGAACAGGTCGTACGTTTTCAGCTCTGTGTTCGTTCTGTATTAGAGCTGCTTCCAGACTGTACAACGAGCTGGGCGGGACTCCGGTGTAAAGGAACTGTTTCTCCTCCGACAGCAGGAGGAAACAGAGGCGTCATTAAGGGACAAACACAGGCTGATCTGACTCTAAATAAAACAGTTCTCCTTTTATTTTCATGTTTTTAATCAGAACAAAAAGGAAATAATCAAGACGTTGGGTCTGAATGTTGTGATGAGGAAACACGGTGGAAATCTGCTGCTGTTTATTTTTGTTTCTCTGCAAGGTTCTGTCCATGTTTTTAGCTCCAAACTTTAGAAACAGAAACAGGATTTGTGAAGAGGAAGAGGAGGATAACGAAGAGGAGGAGGAGGAGGAGGAGGAGGATTTATGAGTTTTTTAATGGAGCTTCCAGTGGCGATGGTGAAATCTGTTTGAGATTTAATGAGACAATAAAGAACAAACACAGAGACAGTCTGAGTTTGTTCCATTTACTCATCTAAACTCTGACGAATCAGCCTCTTACAGTCGGAACATGTTTCTCAAACTGTGGCGCGTGTACGACAGGGCTGCTGAGAGTCCAGTAAGCTGGTTCGTTTGGGCGCATTGTTTGAGTTTGATTTGGAGCGGTTCATGTTCTCACCACATTTGAACAGACTGTCGTGTCAACTTTCGTCCGGAAGTTCCTTTTTAGGTCAACTCCTCCTGCGCAGACCGAAACTACGTCTTTTAAACACATTATTTGTAAATGAAAGTGTTTTTCTTCTATATCAGACGAGTATCGGTAAGAGGTGGTTTATTACCTGACTAGTTTCGACGGGTCACTTCCGTCTTCGTCAGAGGCGTCGCACGTCGCCATGGTGACGTGTTTATCAGCTGCTGTTCCCAGGCGTGGCCAGCCCAGCGGACCCGTGAGGTCTACCGGGCTGACCACGCCCCCTGACCACACCTCTGTCTCACTGACCACGCCCCTGTCACACTGACCACGCCCCCGCCGCTCGTGGTCTCTGGAGGAGGCTGCTCCACGTACAGGAGAGTTAAAGCTCCCTCGTCTCGACTCAAAGTGCGCGGGCCTCGCAAAGCCGAACGACAGAGGGCGCAACAGGACAATTTGAAGTCGGCAATATCAGACCACTGCAAACGGGATAACCACGTAATGGACTGGTACAATGCACGGATTATTAATCAAGAAACCAACAAATACAAACGATGGATCAAAGAAGCAATAGAAATCAGAAAGCGAGGCCCACGCACTTTGAATCGAGACGAGGGAGCTTAACTCTCCTGTACGTGGAGCAGCGTCTCCAGAGACCACCGAGCGGCGGGGGCGTGGTCAGTGTGACAGGGGCGTGTCAGTGTGACAGAGGCGTGGTCAGTGTGACAGAGGCGTGGTCAGGGGGCGTGATCAGCCCGGTAGACCTTACGGGTCGCTGGGCTGGCCACGCCTGGGAACAGCAGCTGATAAGACACGTCACCATGGCGACGTGCGACGCCTCTGATGAAGACGGAAGTACCCGTCGAAACTAGTCAGGTAATAAACCATCTCTTATGATACTTGTCTGAATATAGAAGAAAACGAATTCATTTAAATACTTTAAGAAGACATGATGAACATCCTTAACCTACATTATTTGTAAGTGTACATTTAATATAATTTATTTATATTGATATTTATGAATGCATCTTACAAAAGTTTGCTAATAAAAAGCCCAAAACGGCACATTTATTTATCACCATTTTAAGCTAGCAGATAGCAGCCGGTACTAGCTTCATCAGACATTTACGGCTTTAACATGAATAATCTCATTTTACAATCATTTACTTTGTTGAACTCTGTGGGAGAATTTTGTGTTTAATAGATTAGATTCGTCTGTGTTTAATTAAAATTTCAATACGAATAAAACAATGTAAAAGAAGTAAAGCTAACGGTACCAATCGGGTCTTCTGGTACGAAAAAGGACGTGACACAGGCTCTTCTCACGCTGGCAGCTTGGCTAGTTCCAGTGTGAATGAACCAGCGGTTGTTGTTTCCAGGTTTTCCCTCGGAGACTCGCTCAAATGTCGTAAACTAATTAAAATAATTAATTGACATAAACAAGTTACAGCCAGACGACTTCAGAGCTTCACATACGAGGTCAATACTTCACCATGTGTTTGTAAAATGAGCCGTTTGTCTCTGAAGCTGATGCTAACCTGTATTTATTTTATTTATTAATGTTAAAATAACTCTACAAACTGAACTAGCTTTACACAAAAAACACTCAGCCGAGGATGTCGAGTATTTTATCAATAGTCTGCTTTATATTTATTTGTTAGCATTTAGCATTGCTCCAGACTTACACTTTCTCTGGTGAAGTATTAACTAGGTCTGGGCAATATGTGATAAAAATCGAATCGTGAGCTCAGGTCTGTGACAATATACTTTTTTGGTGCAATCGTCACATCGTGAGTTCCTTTTTTTATATATATTTGATGCATCTGTCTGTTCAAATATAGACTTTTTTTTTCAACCTATTATTCTTCGTCTCAGAGTTGCCAAATCCAAGTCTTCATAGCGACTTTGGGGTTCTGTTTTGAAGTATCTTTTGGACTGGGCTTTATGTTCATAAAAGGAACGTCCTTTTTCAAGGTTGATTTATAGAAATATATCAATTTATATGACTGAAATTTTGATTTTTAGCATGTTTTCAATTCTAAAAGTTGCTATCAATGTAAGAAAAACCCATACACTTGTTTTGCAGCAACACACAATGTTCCAGAATTGTTCCATTCTTTTATTAACTTTTTGGTTGAGGGGCTAAGTTTGCTTGTTACCCTGGCAACACTGTCGGATTTTGACAGCTGGATTTAGCTACTGATAGTGAATTGTGTTTGAGGTAAAGACAATAGAAAAATAAACGGTCTGCAAAAAAATCATGATAAAAATTGAAATTGTAAACTGGCTCAAGAAAATCGTGATGTTAATTTTTTGCCCTAATATTTACCTCGTGTGTGAAGCTCTGAACTCTCTCCGGTGGTTATCTAAGTGAAATCCGCTCACTGCTTTGAATTTTTAAAATATTAATTAATATTAGGCTCATCTCGGTAAATTCCCCAAATTAAACTCTTCAGTCTGGATCAAGTCAAGAGAATGTTTGTGCAGTTTTTCTACAAATAAACTCTAAAACCCAAACCCAGCTTGAGTTCTAAGCCACAGAATGAACAGGAAAAGTAAAGTGTCTGTGTGTCTCAGGATAAGTGCTGAGGATAAATCTGATACATTATTAATAAGCTGCAGTATTGATCTGATCTGAGGCCGGTTCAGACGTCTGTACCGTCAGATCGTTTTCAGAACCAGGACTTTTCGAGACCGGTTCCTTAACGGTTCTTCTTTTGGTTCCTGCTTTCTTTCTTTGTTTTTACAGTTTTAAATGAGGTTATTGTAAGACACATTTATATTTTACCTGGAGAAAAAGAGACATACTGTTGTTTTAATCCGACGTGTTTGGCTGCAGCACAGACCTGAGTCACGTTTGGGATTCTGTTTTCAGCTGCAGCGACGATCAGGAGGATGTTACGGCAGAGTTTGGATTATTTTATACGTTTGGCGACATTCTCGTGTGTAAACTTCAGACTGTGACTGGATCATGTGGATTTATGAAGCTCAACACTCAGACTTTAGACAGAAAGAGTCACATCAGTTTTATTGGAATCATATTTGTTGCTCTGGACCTGTTGTTTCTCTGTAAATAGATGACACTGTGCTTTGTTTGTGAGACTTGTGGTTTGTGAGCGCATCATGAGTTTAAGTGAACCCTGGATATAAAGACAAACATGTCTAAAACACTAGTACTGTTCATGCTTATTAAAATAAATTACAAACAAATATATAACTGCTTACATTTTTGTTTATGTTGTTTTCAAGCCACAGGCAGCCGCCATTTTGGTTGATGACATAAAATAGTGTTGCCATGGTTACTCCTGTGGTTTGATCTGTGAACAGTTGAAAACAAAAACACCTCTGACAGTGTCCAGTTCTTCCTCTTCCTCTTGATTATCTTCAGTTTCACTAGATGGTAGCACTTTAAAAGACCTCCACGGTACCTACCAGTTAAGTACCATGTCAGTTACTAGTAACTAACAGTGACACTTACTAGTACTTACTCTGGTACTTACTGTGGTACTTACACTGGTACTAGAGTGGTACTTTGAGTGGTACTTGTACCAGCAGTTACTGGTACATACCACTGGTACTTACTGTGGTATTTACACTGGTACTTACACTGGTACCTACAGTGGTACTTGCAACAGCAGTTACTGGTACATACCACTGGTAGTTACTGGTACTTACTGTGGTACATACACTGGTACTTACACTGGTACCTACAGTGGTACTTTGAGTGGTACTTGTACCAGCAGTTACTGGTACATACCACTGGTAGTTACTGTGGTACTTACTGCGGTACTTACACTGGTACTTACACTGGTACCTATAGTGGTACTTGTACCAGCAGTTACTGGTACATAACACTGATAGTTACTGGTACTTACTGTGGTACTTACTGTAGTACTTACACTGGTACTTAAGGTGGTACTTGTGTCAGCAGTGACTGGTACTTACAGTGGTAACTATTAGTACACTTATCACTTTTACACATATGTTTCAGTGGTGGTATTATTGGTACTAAATTAAAAAAGTAGAGCTTATAAATTATGAATAACAATAAAATGCAAGTGTTAAAAAAGCACCACTGTCTTTATTTGTGTCACAACAATATTTGGTATTGACAAATACCAAAGTAATTATTTGTTTCAGTAAACAAACAACAGAAAACAATTTACAACAATCTTAGCTAATTCCAACATTATTGATAAATACCATGATACATAATGGTAAAGAGTGGTACTACAATGGTACTTATTACAGTAGTTGACAGTTAACTACTGGTAACAACGGGACCTGTTCTAAAGTGACACATACTGGTACTTGAGTGTACTTACTACAGTAGTTGACCGTCAACTACTAGTAACAATGGGACCTGTTCTAAAGTGACACATACTGGTACTTCAGTGGTACTTACTACAGTAGTTGACAGTTAACTACTAGTAACAACGGGACCTGTTCTAAAGTGACACTATACTTTGGTACTTTCAGTAGAAGGTACTATACTTATACAGTATGTATGACAGTTAAGTACTAGTAACAACGGGACCTG